>JAKIJQ010000092.1:0-600000 GCA_023373905.1 Rhizoglyphus robini | reverse complement strand
TGGCACCAACAAAGCTTTCATCATTGACCCAACCATACGGTACGAGGCAAACAAGAATATGGACGAGGAAGTGCAGACAGAGAAGCACGGCCTGTACGCAAGTTGCGCACCGGACCTAGCCATCAAATACGGACACTTCGGTCAACGTGACTTTGAAGTTATAGGACTATGGTTCGGGGCACGAGGGACAGTGAGCACCGGGGTCGTGGGCTTCTTCGATCGCTTCAAGTTGGACAAGGGAGTCCTACCCGAGATGACGGAAACTATCCTGGCGGACTCAGTTCGGATGATCAACCACCACATATACGCAACCAACTAAGCATTTATCGTCACATAACCTTTATTCACTCGTACATTTAGTCACACATTCCCTTTACAACTACATATTCTTATATTGTTACTAGTCTCACAATTTCTAACTTGTAATTCCACCTATGTCCACCGGATTGATTCCTCAAGCTGTGTCTGTATGGCAACCTACTCTAAGTAGGCAGCATCACTTTATTTTGTATTAAAGTTGTATTTCTCTCTCTCTCTCCCAAAACTCGATCATCATCATCATCATAATTTGTTGTCACCCGGTTATAATAATTTTTGTTGTTTGTTGCACCACCGCCACAATTACGCACACACTCACTCACCGGCTACAGTTCAGGTGGTGGTAATTAGCAATTACCTGTAGAGTAGAGTAGAGCAGAGTCAAGTGGATTGTAATCAACAAGTCAAGGGACACACCAAAGCGAGCCATTGTGTCACTGTTACTCTGTCTTGAATCTAATTTGTTTCTCTCTCTCTCTCTCTCTCTCTCTCTCTCTGCCTCATAATTTGTCAACTGTTACACTCCCAACTAGTTGCACTGAATGTATGATTGTGAGTTGAATTGACAAAGGAAATCGAGTGTTGCACCATTCATAGAGAGATAGAGTCACAAGTGAGACTCGATTTCAATTTCAGCCTGAGTTTCAACTTGAACGTAAAGTCGAGTAGAGTCGAGTTCAGTTCCTCAGTCTCAATCGAGTTGCAGTTGGTCAAACTCTATCTCGCCCTCGTCAGCCTCATAAGTCCAATTAGAGGTTAGTATACGTTAATTCTCTTAATTGACAATGTTCACAATGTTCTCGCTTGGTTGAACCAAAAAGTTTCTTTCTCTCATGTCCACTCTAGTTTATTATTATTAGTCGATTAGATTAGCCATTACCCATTAGACCATTAGTCAGTGTTAGTTGCACTCTACATATTCGAGCATTCGGTTGTGTTTTTTACTAACTTTCACTTCTTGTTTCAATTCTTTTCCGAAACTTTTCATTCTTCAATCAAATGCGACTTCAATCCCTCGCTGCTGGTCTAGTGAACAAGATGGATTCTAAGCTCAGTTCCGGTAATCATCATCTCAACGATCCTGAGACTCGGTCCACTATTAGCTCGAGTGAGCTTCTTCCGGTGAGTTTACAACTTTTAATCGAATTTTTGATATAAGGATTTTGGATTCTTTATTTTAAGGCTTATTCTCCACGGGCAATGGAATCGAATGCTCTGGTTGTCGCCAAACTGATATCCCGTACTCTACTGCTGATAACGCTGATTGTGTCACTGCTGGTTCTGGTTACGGTTTATATTCAGACCAAGAGTGCGAACCGTTGCAATTATGGAATTAGTGCAAAGGTAAGAGTTTCTTGGAAGATTCTCTGAAAGTTTATGGAAAGATTCTTAGGAAGATTTGTTAAAGGATTTTTACTAACTTTAAATCTCAATTCAGGAATCTCGAAATGGTGCCTACTTTGAGCCCCTGACTGCTGAGAGTGGTGATTCGGGCTTTGGACCTTCACCCGCCTCCTCGGGTCGCAAAATTCCAATTAGCATTCGAATGAGTGGAAAGGCTGGGGTAAGTTTTTCTTTGGGATTTTTTGGAATCTCTTAGAATTCATGACACTTTGACCCTTCTTTTAGGACCTTATGAACGCTGCGCCCAATGGCAAAGGTCACGTCAACTGTGTGATTGAACGCAAAACCGCCAATCAGATCATTGCCTCCGAGCCCAAAAAGGTAAGTGTCGCCCAATTATATTATATTCTACATCCGGTGTGCATTTTTCTGTGTGTTTGTGTTACGTCATGTGTGAAAAGTCCTCCAAAATGCAATCTAGATACTTCAAGAACGGAAATTGAATTTGAGAAAGTGAACTTGAAATGTCAGAATTTTAAGTGAATTTTTTCCCTATATATTATTATTATTTTATCTATTATATCTACACTTTATGCGTCACTGCATCTATGAACCTTGAATACACGTTCACAAATATCGTGATTGTTGTTTGTTTTGGTCATTTGGTTAATGCGCGCTCCATTGACCATTGACCATGATACTTTCAAATATTTACCTCATTACCGCAATATCCTGTGTACTTAATGATCGTATTTTTAGAATTGGGGTTATATTCAAATATGACGAACTCTCTGTCCTTAAATGACGTGACACAAAGATAACAGTTTACTATTTATTCAGGTGTGCACCATTCATAGATTCAGTAATGTCATTGTGTTTGTTTGTCAATTTGGCCATTGTCATTATTACTCAATAGGCAGCACAAACAACAGGTGTGTTTGCCTAATAATTCACATAATTTGATTGGCCAATTGAGTGGATAGTAATTTTCATATATTCAAATAATAAGGTCATTTAGAAAAGTTCCCGGAAACTTTTGTCAATCTACTAAGTTTTCGGGAAATTTTCAAATTTTCGAGAATATTTAGGTCAGATAATAGATAGTTTGTTTCATAATTAGATAGATAGGTTCATAATTGGAAAGACCTTGGTTTTATATTGAGAGGGAAAATCACAAGCTGACATTTGTTTACGTACTTTATGAACTGCCCCCAATATATATTTGAATATACAATGAAATCACTATACAAAGGACATATTATCATTGTTTGATTGTTCGGTCAATGAATATTAGTAATTGCACCTGTCCACCCCCTCTTCTTCCCCATGTGCACGCACATGCGCACTCACTCGACCATATCGGTCATAGTGCAACAAGTGCAAGTGTTCCCATTTCGCTGGTTGATTGACTGGAGCTATTGCTAATTGGCCCAACTTGTTGAACTCAACTTGTTGACTCACAAATTGATTGACAAATCAATTGTGTGTGCGCATGCGCGTGTAATTAAAAGCCAATTAGCAAATATATTGCACTGCACAGTGCAAAACCCTTAATTAGTGGTACTAATTAGAAGAGTCATTCACCCAATTATGAACCCACGCCCTAATTAATATTGTTATCCTTATTATTAACATTCTTCCCATTCAACAGCTCTTCACCCCATACGGTAACATCACCACCGATCCACGATTGATTCACCTGACGGGCGAAAAGTTGGTCTTCTCGTGTCATTCTGGTGATAAGGACGATAAGGACGAGAAGGAAAAGGATGTCATCATTATCACTAACAATCGGGAGGTTGTAGATGGAAAGGCTGATGATGGGAAGGATGATCCACGGGAAAATATGATTGTACCCGAAAGGTTGATGAATCCCATCATCAAGGAGAATGAGCCAAACGAGTCGAGTAGACTTAAGAGTAAGTTTATTTAGGAAATTTTCCCGGAGTTTCAAAAAAATTTCTCAGAATTTCCCAGAAACCCACAGCCATAGAACCCCTAGAATTCCTAAAATCCCTTTACCTAAAATACCAAAACCTAATTTATTTCTTTTCCAACTCTTTTAGACCGTGAGAAACGTTCGGCCCACAAGGAAATGACCTGCAATTGTGCATGCTAAATATGATGCTACTATTAAGATCAAACTGAACCTTCCACAAATGACGTTACATAAACCGTGGACCGTCCGTAGATAGTGTTACCAAGTCACACATATCAGATTGCTTTCTCCTTTACACTTAACACACACACTTTACACACTTTGCTTATCTACTTCTGCTGCTGCACAAACACACAGTTGTTAAGTTATTATTTGTTTAAATATATTTGTTAATAAATACACAGAATTTGGGTACGAGCTCTGATTGGTTGAATTTGGCGCATGCGCATGTCGAAACAAAAAATCAAATAAGGCGCGAAAAAGTCTCTTTAATATAAAAACATTTTCACACACAATCAAACAAATGCATAAAATAAAATCGACACGACATATATATGAACATGAATTGAATGGTGCACACAAAGCATTCTAGATACGCATGCGCAGTCATACAGTAGATATTGGTGTACAATAAATAGAGGGGGCTGTTCACAGATGACAGCAATGATAAATAATTCAAAATTCACAACAAAAGGTTGGGGGCAATTCAAAAATAAAGTTACAGATAAAATCAGAAGAATACAATGTAAAATAAAATCGGATACATTTTTGGAAAGCTTTGAAGGATGATGGGATAGATTTGACGCACACGTTGAATTGCGCATGCGTAATAAGATTGATAAATAAATAAATAGATAACACAGAGCGCGCGCATGCGCACAAACATCACACTACTCACAGAATCGAATCAATCATCTCTTGAATCTTGTTCATGTTGACCTTCTTCCAGCGTAGATAGTTTTGTTGCTCAATCTCGGGGTCAAGGGCCATAGTGCACGATTCGGATTGATCTTGACGACAGTTGGGGGCGGCAGCGCCCCTACGATTGTGCAGATTACGCTTGATTGGATGATCCTTTTGCTGTTGCGCATCGGCACTGCGCATCACCTTCTCCGGATGTTGAGCCTCAAACTTGACCTGAGCCTTGAGTAGAGTGTCCTCCTCAAAGTCGTGCAGAATCGCCTTCAGTTTCGCCTTCAACTCCTTGTCAGAATCGCCAACCTGTAGTGCAATGCGAGCATACTTGACCATCTCCACAGTGGTGCCGTGTGGCGCGAGAAAGGCAAAGCCCTTGCCACTGGCCAGTGGGCGGTACAGACCAATCTGACTGAAGCGAACCAGCAGTTCATAGTTGGGCAACATAGACGACTGCTTCAGGTCGGACACAGATTCTGGCGGCTGCGCAATAGTCAACTTGTTCGACGATTCATTCTTGACCTCATCCAACTGAGAATCCACCACACTCGAAGAACCACCAGATTCTGAACTCGATTCTTCATTATCATCATCATCCGCGACATTCTTCATCATCCTCAAGCCACCACCACCACGTGCCCCACCAGAATATTCCACATATCCACCATACTCCTTGAAGAGTCGCTTCATCACCTTATTCTGTCCGTGACCAAAGTCGCGTGCCAGCTGATAGGCAGTCTTGCCATCACGATTCTCCCGGTTGGGACGCAGTTGGCCAGACTTGAGCAGCAGTTCCACGGTGCGCGTGTGACCACACTGGGCAGCGAGGTGTAGGGCAGTGTTCTCGTTGAAGGGATGAGTGTAGGCCACCTGGGCACCGTACTCGATCAACTTGCGCACCACATTCATGTGACCATTCAGGGAGGCGTACATTATGGCGGTCATGTGAGACTGGTCTTGCGCGTTCGGAGAACTAGAATAAATAAGAGAAAAAGAAGGTTAATTAGAGAAATGGAGGTTGAACGTGTTAATTAGAGATAAGGATTGAACGGGTTAAGTAGAGGTTGGAGTATGCATGTGTTAGAGATAGATGGCTGAACGGGTTGAATAGATATAGAAGGTTGAACAGGTTAATTAGGGATACAGGGTTGAACGGGTTGATTAGAAATAGAGGGATAAACGGTTAGAGATACGGGTATATTAGAGAAAGAGGGTTGAAAGGGTTAATTAGAGAAAGTAAGGTCGAACTTGTTAAATAAAGGTAGAGGGTTGAAAAGTTACTATGAGAGATAGTGGGTTAAAAGGGTTAATGCTGAGAAATGGGACTAAATTGCTTAATTAGGGATAGAGGGGTTGAAAGGGTTAATTAGAGATAAGGGGTTGAACGGTTAGATATACGGGCATATTAGAGAAAGAGGGTTGAACGGGTTAAATAAAGGTAGAAGGTTGAAATAGTTAGAGATAGGATGCTGAACTATCTAAATTGAAGAGAGTTAATTGGTTAAATTACAAAAGAGGGGTTAATCGGGTTAATAAAAGGAAATGGTGTTGAACGGGTCGATTAGAGATAGTGGGATTGAACGTGTTAATTAAAGATAGAATTAAAATGGTTAAAAATAGATAGAGGTTAGAGAAACGGATTAATTAGAGATAGAGGGTTAAAATTGTTAATTAGTAAAAGGGGTTGAACGGGTTAATAAAATTCTACTTACACTACATCATCGCGAATCATGTCGGTGATCATCTTGATGCAGTTAGAGCATGCGGCACGCATAAAGTTGGAGATCAACTCGGCAGAGCGCTGATCAACAATACGGCTCACCGCTTGAGACTCGTGCTGATGGTAATAGTTAACCCGTTCACTACCACCACCACCGTACTGGCCATCATATTCAGAGTAACCAGACTCGTAGCCAGTGGGCGGGAAGGACGGTTCCGCAAAGTGGCCAGAACCAGAACCAGAGCCATGACCATGACCACCACGATGATTGCGATAATGAGACTGTTGATGTTGATAGTCGGGTCCACCAGGATTGTAGCACGATTGGTCGTACATTGCCGCAATTGAAGAGGAGGCGGAGGCGGGGGCGGTAGTGTACGGAAAGGGATCGTTCGTAGAGTACGTCGAGTGAGCACGTGACAGCATTTTCAGAGACGAGATAGAAAGAGAAGGGGCTCGATTCAAAAGAGTTCGGATAACCAAAAGAAGAAGAAGACGAAGTGTTGAGTGAACCACCAAAAGACTTGGAAGAGGAAGGATAAAATCGAGGGTGATGATGATGATGCTTCAAAAAGAAGAAGAAGGTAGTAGATGAGGGTGAGAGCCAAAATGATGAAGAACAAGACAAGACCAGAAAGAGAGGGAGGGAGGATGAGGAGAGTTGAGGTCCGTACTGTACGGTGGCAAATGTACAAATGAACAAGTACACGATCACCCTTCTCCCTTTTATGCATACAACGCGAGACTAACCAACTGTCACAGACACACACTCACTGTACGAGTGTCACTAGTGTCATCTAGCAGTTCATCATACAGTTCACGCATGCGCACATTCTACTACTGACACAGACGTTCACAAACAGCGTTAACAGTTAATGATATGCTGTAAAGATAGACTGCTTTTTAGCGATACGAAGTTTTAATAATAATGATACGAAGCATTAAATCGCTAGTAATAAATTGATCACACCTGTTCACAAGTGTCTGTATATTTGGAAGCCAAAATAATCGGCCTGTTTGAAGTGGTACTAGTAAGCTTAGTGGCGCATGCCCACAATGATCGCGTAAATAAGGCCACAAATCAGTACCAGAAGTAAGATGGCCATAATTGAGTAAGGCACTGGATGACGGGCACCAAATCGTTGTAACTGCTCCCAGTAGCCCGGCTCACCATTGCTCGACGACATTGTTCCATGCACGGTTTGAGTGCCTTGCGAAAGAGTTGGTGAACTCCCAGTTGGAACAGTAGTGGCACGACAGTTCGAACTCTGACTAGCTACTCCATCAGTGGCTGAAGAAGTAGTAGTAGTGGAAGCATCTTGGCCACCATCATTATCGCCATCGGAAGGATTGTTCAGGTCGAGACGCGGAACATCTTTTATAGGGACAGCCACCCGAACAGTGGACGCAGCGGATGGCGCAACCAGGGAACTTCCCACACCGACAGCCATACTTGAGTTGGTCATCGGGCGAGTGGACTTGCCGAGGGCACGCACGGCAGCACTCGTAGGATGCCAAAGGCCTGCCTGACAAAAGAGGTGCCCACTGGGCCGCACAACCGTCGACTCGTAACAGCGTCCCTCCAAATAGTCAAGGCACACCACCGGATCCAAAAGGGCGAACCCCCTCTCGTACAGTAGATCAACGTCTACGCCCGCGTAGGTAGGAGTAATGGGGGTAGGAGTTGGCGAGCGGTAATACAGAGCCAGTTCTCTGTGCTTCTTCGAGGCATCGTCGAACTTGGTGTCCTCGACCAGGTGCTTGTAGGGACAAGCGGTGGCCAGCTTGGCTCCAGATCGTGCAATGCCACAGTCAAACAGGGATGACGGGACATAGGGACAGATGAAATGACGTAATACTTTGGGAGAAATCGGCTCGGCTTCGGGTAAGGGCTCCATGTCGACTGCTGATGACGATGATCACGATATGAGAAAGAGTTGAGCTTGACCGGGTCACGACGGATAAAGTTGACGATCTGACACACAACACAACACACAATTGGACGAAATCAAACGAAACCCGAAAACGAAAGCGTTCTGTTCTTTGTGTCTGGGTAATATATGTTTCGTGTTCTAAAGCGAAAACAAAAAGTTCAATTCCAAAAGTTCAATTCCAAAAGTTCAATTCCAAAATCATAATCAATAAACAGAAAAATTATATTGTCGAAATATTTTCTGGGACACGTCTAAAACGTCTTTTTCGAAACTATTCCCTACTATGACTTTCAACTTTGATGCACAGAACGAAAAGATAAAGAAGAAGAAGAACAAGAAGAATCGTAACGTCCTCTGTGAACTGTTTTGAGTTTTTTGTTTCATTCTCATAGATAACATTGTGCACAGAGTGAAAAGTGAAAGTGAAAGTGTTAAGAGATACACAAAGAAAAATAAGAAGAAGAAGAAGAAGAATTTACGCTGACCAGTCTTCTTTACATCATTCACACATGTTCACAAACAACGTTACTACTATTATAATTATAATTCTGTATATACAAGGCAACGGAATAATTCTTTAATGATGCATTGCTAATAATAAGAGTATGAAGAATATGAGGAATAATTGTAGAATAATGTTAGGTGCAATTGTGCACAGACACACTCCGAGATGAAGACCACCTTGATGGATGACCAGATTCGGTGATTCTGCCTTTACTTGCGGAGACATAGGAAGGCTAGCCCACCAAACAGTATGAGCAGCATCACCACGGTGAAGCAGGACAGAAGCGGACGACCACGGAAAAAGTTTGCCACGCGACTGCAACATCCAGCGGTTCGTGGCTGTGGGGACGGATCTTCATGCGAGGACACCTCAATCGAGCACTGACCAGATAGAGCAGACGTGGCGCCATCGGGGCGATCATCCATCTGAAGGATAGTAGAAGTAGTGCCTCCGGTGGAAGATAGAGAAGATCGATCCCGCCCAAATGCTTCCTCCACCTCGCATACAAATGGTGGAATGGTCACGATCGGCACATACTTTGATCGAAGCGCAACGAGTAAAGCGCCTTGTCCTGGGCCAACAGCCGCGGGTTGATCAGCTACTGCCTCACTCAGTTGCCTCATCTCATCCAGGGTTGGGTGCCAAAGCTCACCAGTACAGAATTGGTACCAATCACGGCGGATTCGAGTGGCGCCACGACACCGGCCCTCCAAATACTCGAGGCAGACCACGGGCTCCACCCGCTTGAATCCATTGCCGACCAGCTGGACACTGCTCGGGTGATGGAATGATGGCTGCAGGTCTACTCCTAGTCGCGCCAGTTGGTCCGCCTTTACAGAATGCTTTTTGTTCTTCGGGTCGTAGTGGAAGGTCTGGTGGACGTGACTGTACGGACAGTTGGACCACTTGGAGGCAGCACGGGCCAGATCGCATTCGAAGATCGAGGTCGGTCGATATGGACACACAAACTTCTTGAGGATCTTGGCCATGGTCGCAGCGTCTGAGTCGTCGGTAGACATCCTGGGAACTGGTGACGGTGCTTGCGGCTGTGAAGAAGGTTGATGGGCAGATGAGCACAGGAAGATTTGAGGAAGCGGTCACGAGATGAGATGCAGCCAAACAGAGATAAGCCAAAACTTGATTCGAAGACTTGCACTACTCAGAAGAACACAACACACAACACACACAAAATGGAACGATCGTGTATCTTTATTTTCTCTTTCTCACCTTAACGTTCTGAAACTTTTAGAGTTCGGATTCAAAATCGAATCCATAATTTTGTAGTAATAAAATAGTAAAATAGTAAAATATTTCGAAATATTTCTGGATTTTCTGGAAAAGTTTCGTAAACTATTCTCTACCAAGTCTTTCAACTTTGATGACGAGTAGATGAAAAGAAGTAGAGGAAGAAGAATAATAAGAATCTAATGAGCAGAGAAAATATATATGTATATATATGTTACTATGTCCAAACGCGAAATTCGTCATTACGTGGATTGCCTAGGCAAAACTAGATTAAAAAGGCTTGCACCAATTTCGTCGAAAATCGACTGCGCATGCGTCAACTCCTTTCGACAAAGTTACAAAGACATAAAAGAATAGATATTTTCACTTTTGCCTAAAGTGAATATTTTGAAACGCGGAATGTCTAGTCAATCTTTAGACTGCCTAGGCAAAAGACGGAATTATAAAATTGATCATTTTTCTTCTGATTTGTCTAGGCAATCCACGGAATGACGAATTTCGCATTTGAACGGTAACATATAAATATATAATCAAACTAATAATTTGAACAATTATTCAAAATATTGTAACCTCATCTATGTACGGTGTCGTTTGTTAAAAATAGAAGGGTTGAATGGGTTAATTTTAAAAAAGTGGGTTTTAACGGGTTAATTAGAGAAATTGAGTTTTGAGCTAGAGGGGTAAACAGGGGCTTCACCCTTTTAATGTACAACACCAAAACTAACTGACTGACTGTACGATAAGAAGCAGTCCCATCTAGTAATAGACAAAACAGTACACGCATGCGCACATCTACCACTGATAATACACGTTCACAAATAACGTTACTATTATATATAATTTTAATTTATTTTATTTTATTATGTTATGCTGTAAGAACGAAATTTCTTTTTAATATTTTGTAATAAATAAAAAGTAGTAATACTAATAGTGAGAATACATTTTAATAATATTTTTAATTGAAGTTTTCGAGATGGCTGTTAGATGCTACTAATAATAGATGTTATAGATTTTGATAACCAGCATGTCAGCTCAAATTAAGTGCGCATGTGCACAGAAAGAGCATAGGCGATGCCACCAATGAGAAGCATAAAGAGAACCAGCATGAGGATGCACAGCAGGGGACGGTTTCGGGTGAAAGTGTTCACTTGGGTACAAAAGTCCTCTTCAGCTGCTTGTGGAATCACTTGCTCATGCGCAGACGGGACATTTGAGCGTGGTTCCGAGGACTGCGAGGTAGTGGGGGCGCCACCGTAGTTAGCAACAGAATTCTGAACAGTAGTAGAAACACCAGCACTGTCACCATCAGAAGTGGGTTCGGTTGAGTTATCCTGTTGGGTGCGAGTGTTCCCCTTCTGGCTCGGAGTGTTCCACTGTTGAGTTGGTGTGTCCCGTGGACAATCCATGGGCGGAATGGGCACTACCACCGAGCGCACTGGTGAGCTGACCAAGATGCTGCCACGACCGCCATCCGATTGGCTGACCATCCCAGTGCCAGTCTTTGTCAGCTGCATCATTTGAGTAGAGGTTGGGTGCCACCGACCAGACTCACAGAAGACATACCCATTCGGGCGGACAGCTGTAATCTCGTAGCAGTGATTCTCGAGATGTCCAAGGCATATTAGTGGCTCAAGACGAATGCAACCCATACCAACAAGTTCGTCGACAATCTGACCGTCATAGACGGGCAAGGGCACAGTTCCGGGTGGGCTGTAGAACTTGCCCACTGAGGCATGCTTCTTGTCGCCCTTCGTGAACTTTTGGTCCTCTACCAGGTGCACATAGGGACAGGGCGGTAATTTAGCATTGGAACGGGCAAGACCACAATCAAACAGGGATCCAGGCCCGAACGGGCAGATGAACTTTCGTAAAATAGATGCCGGCACAAGTCCTTCTGCGGGTGGAGTGGTCATTGCTGATGGTGGTGCTGATGGTGGTGATGATGCTGAGGAGGTGCACAAAGTTGGACACCAGTGCTTGACCGAATCCACAGGGAGAGAAAGAGACCAGACAGCGAAAAGCGATACTCGACTGACTTGCACTAAAGCAGAACACGAAAGCAGAACTGAAAAGAGGAACTAACAAACGAATGTGTTGCAGTGTTGCGTGTTGGGCTTTTTCTATATGTTTAAACTCGAATTCTAAAGCAAAATGTTATATTCGAGTTAAAAATAATCGTCAAAATAGTCAAAATATGCAAAATATAATCAGATATAAAAAATATTTCGAAATAAATTCTATGATTTCTAAAAAGTTTCGTAAACTATTCTTTAACGCTTTCAATTTTTTGTCGAACAGAACGAAGAAGAAGGAGAAGAAGACGAATTTAATAATCAGAATGAGAAAAAGGTACAAACACAAAAGCCACTTTTTTACACGAATATGTGAAGGGGTCATTCACATATATGTTTGAAGTATCGCGTCCCGCCTTAAACATATATAAACAAACGAATTGGAATTGATACAAAAGATCTGTAACGTCATCTGTGTATGGTGTCGTTTGTTGTGGATGTTGTTGTTATGGTTATCATTCTGATTATTCACAAACACAAGTAACGATTTAAAGAATTTGAATTTTTATTACTACTCCAACTGTACAAAGTACTTCACATTTCACGTTCACAAATAACGTTACTAGTATAGTTATCTATCTAATTCAAATTCTATAATCTAACTACATTAAAGTAATTCTTCTTCTTCTTCTTCTTCTTCTTCTTTGAGTCGTCACACATGCGCAGTAGAATTTGTTGATTTTGGAAAATCTATATTCTTGTATTACTTTAACAGTTTTGTTGTCTCTAGTTGGAACATCATCATCTTGATCACACATGTTGCACGCGCGCATGCGCACTCATTGTACTCTACTACTGAAAGAGTAGCAGTACCCGAATCCATTCACAGACAGCGTTACCATTATTTTATCAGTTTTATTAATATAGTATATATATAATACTGTAATCTCAATCTCAGTCTCAATCTAAATCTCAATCCTTAAAATGACAAGAACAAAAAACAAATATAATTGTCAGAAAGTTAACTTTAATTGCAAGAAGAATTAGATCATTAATAAACGCAAATCAAATAAAAGTATTCATAAATTTCAATAATCTATGTGCAAAACGAACATACAAAAGCGTTCGCTGAATTTAGCACTAGCGCGTGCGCCCGAATAGTCCCAGGGCAGCACAAACCAATAGGAAGATGGCCCCGAGCACGGTGAGAGTGGAGCAACCCGTTAGAAATGGGTGGGCTTGGACACATTCAATGGCACCATCGTACCATCCGGGAGCATCTTGCTGCTGTAGTTGGGCTGCGAGTCGAGACAGATGTGAAGGGCTGGGTAGTGAGACTGGCTCTTCGGGTAGAGTCCCATCAGAAGCAAGTTTGAGAGTATCACACGAGGTGGCCGAACTGAAGGTCGATTTGCGAGTAGAATCGGGCATGGGAGTAGACGACGGATAAGAGTACAGTGCTGACGAGGAAGAGATGACACCAAGGGACAGAACAGAGTCTGACGGCTTCTGCGCGCTCGAACTTTGACCTGAGCCTGAATGAGCTTCGCGATGCACCAAAGACGGAATCGATACGGTGGGACTGCCGGTTCCAGAAGCTGCACCATCGACCCCACCGGGGTTAACCTTGTGCACCGTGGGTTGGTTTGCGTTCGGACGGGCACTCAACATTGTGAGCTGAGGCACAGTAGGATGCCAACGGCCAGCCGAACAGTACAGCTGTCCATCCTCAGTAAAAGTCCGCTTCGAGCATTGTCCCTCAAGGTTTTCCAGGCAAAAGACCGCATCCAGCCGGACCTTGTTAGCCAGTACCAACTCTTCGACAATCGCGCCTTCAAATTTGGGAACTAAGACCAGGTTCCGTCGCGACCATTGCTCAGCCCTGACCCGATGACGTTT
This sequence comes from Rhizoglyphus robini, assembly GCA_023373905.1. Lineage (NCBI taxonomy): Eukaryota > Metazoa > Arthropoda > Arachnida > Sarcoptiformes > Acaridae > Rhizoglyphus > Rhizoglyphus robini. The sequence goes on along the minus strand of JAKIJQ010000092.1, from coordinate 586,169 downwards.
GATCGCGCGGTTAAAGATCAAGTCGCTGTGTTTATGAAAGAACGGGCACCGGGGACGTTTGGTCACTGAGCGATACAAGTCACAGTCGAATTTTGACTCTGGACTCCAGGGACAGATAAAGCGAAGAAGAATGTCTTTTTGGTATCCATCATCTGTCTTGTTGGTCGACATCGAGTGCTGTTCTGAGTTGACACAGTCCGAGAATCCCAATGAATCACCACCAGATGAGCACAAACACAACACAAACACACAGAGTCGAGAATTGAGTCAGGGAGAGGACACGAGTGAGAGAGCTTTGACCAGTAGAAAGAGACTTTGGTACTTCTTCGTAGTTGGTAGTTGTCGGTCTTGGTTGTTGGGAAAATGACTTTGCACAAACTGAAAAAGTACTAAAGTAGAAAACAAGTCACAAACCAAAGTGCACGTAGCCAAAAGAAGAAGAACAAGTAGAACAAATAGAACAACGAAACAAACGAACAAACTCACTAGTGACTCAAAGTACTCACAGTTGCCGTTCACAAATAACGTTACTATTATCGTTATCTATCTAATTCAAATTCTATAATAACTACATTATTAAAGTAATTCTTCTTCTTCTTCTTCTTTGAGGCGTCGCACATGCGCAGTAGAGTTTATTGTTTTAGGAAAATAATATTCTTGTATTACTATTTATTTTTTTATGTAGAACAGATGAACTGACGGAATCTTCTTGATCACACATGTTGCACGCGCGCATGCGCACTCATTATACTCTAATACTGAAAGAGTACCTGGATCCATTCACAGACAACGTTACCATTATGTTATCAGTATTATTATATAGTATACGAGTATATGTGTACTGCAATCTCAATCTCAATCTAAATCTCAATATCCATAAAACGACAAGAACAAAAAACAAATATAAATGTTGGAATACATTAGTTTTAATTCACACGAAGAATAATACAATAAATTGCATAATAATTTGCAGATCATTAAATGAACATTGAACAAGTTCACCGAATTGAGCACTAGCGCGTGCGCCCGAATAGTCCCAGGGCAGAAGCAAGCACTAAGAAGATGGCCCCGAGTACGGTGAGAATGGAGCAGCCGGTTAGAAATGGGTGGGCTTGGACACTTTCAATGGCACCTTCAAACCAGCCGGGCGCATTCTGTTGCTGCTGTTGGGCAGCCAGTCGAGACAATCGCGAAGGGCTAGGCAGAGAAACTGGCTCGTCTGGTAAAGTACCATCCTGTTTGAGAGTGTCACTGACGGTGGACGAAGTGAGGGTCGACTTGCGAGTGGAATTGGGCATGGGAGTCGAGTCGGGGTTGGGAGTCGAGTCGGGGTTGGGAGTCGAGTCAGGCTTGGGAGTAGAGTCGGGCTTGGGAGTAGACGACGGATACCCGTAGAGTGCCGATGAAGATGATATGACACCAGCGGAGAGAACTGAGTCCGACGGCTTCTGATTGTGCGGGCTATCGACACCAGACGGAGCCTCTCGATACTCCAAAGGAGGAATGGCTATAGCGCCACCACCGGTTCCAGTACCACCGAGATTCACTATCAGCTGAGTGGCATCGTTTGTGTTAGGGCGGGCACTAATAATTGCCAATTGACGCACTGTAGGATGCCATCGACCGTCAGAGCAAAATAGCTCTCCATCCCCGCGAGTGGAAGTCGGTTTCATGCATCGACCCTCTAGATTGCTCAGGCAGAACACCGGGCTCAGGGCAATCTTTTTCTTCTCTTTGACCAGCTTGTCCACCGTTGCACCATCGAATCGGGCCACCTCAGTAATGTTGAGTCGTTGCCACTGTTCCGCGTTCACTCGGTGGCGCTTGATCGCACGGTTGAATATCAGGTCACTGTGCTGGTGATAAAAGGGACAGCGCGGTCGCTTCGTCACCGACCGATGCATATCGCACTGATACTTAGATTTCACATTAAACGGACATAGGAATCTGAGCAGGACATCCTTCTGGTAGCTGCCATCTTCAGGTTGGGTAGTACCCATCGAGTCTTGTCAAGTTACAGTCCGAGATGGAAGCCACAAGAATCCTTTCACAAGTGCAACACAAACACAAACACACACAGTCGAGAGAAGTGATCACCAGAGAGGACACGAGAGCTTGAATTTGACCACCAAAACGAGACCTTTGGAGACTATTTGACTTGGTTGGTGGTGGTGTTGTCGCTTGTGGAACGGTGACTTTGCAAACAAACTGACAAAAAGTTATAAAGTAGAAAACAAGTCACAGTGCACGTAGCCAAAAGAAGAAGCAGAACAAATAGAAGAAATAGGAGAAATAGAACAACAAAACAAAAGAACAAACTCACTAGTGGTGAGTCACTGCCATCACTCAAGTGAATTCGAAACTATTTAGACAAATTATTAAATAATTGTTAAATACAAAATAAATAAATACAAAATATAAATAAATAAATAAATACAAAATATAAATAAAATAATAAAATAATAAAATAATAAAATTAATAAATAGAAATTTGTGGTTTATAACTTTTCTTGTAAACTTTCTTGCAACTGCCCAATAAAGATTATAAATATTTTAAAAATGGTAAAATCAATAAATTAAAATTAAAAATTAATAAAAATTAATTAATTTTAATACAAATTAATAAAATTAATAAAATGAATTAAAATAAATTAAATTGATAAAAATGAATTTAAATATATTAATAATGAATAAAAAGGATAAACAAAATTTAAATGTATTTAAATAAATTAAAATGAATTTAAATAAATAAAAATGAATTAATATGAATAAAAATAAATTTAAATGAATTTAAAAACAAATAAAAATGGACAATAATCAGAAATTAATTGGAGGAGCGCGCATAATTTCAAAATAACTCAGAATACGTCCTCTGTGTACGGTCCTTTGTTATTGTGCTGCTGCTGCACAGAGAGCGGACAGACTGACAGTACACTACTTTGCCAGCAGCAGCAGACAGAACACACAGCAAAAAGCGTGCGCTTCTGTTTTTGGTCGTCCTTTTGTGTCGTCTGCCTCGAATCTGATTTTTCTGGTCTTTTTGTTGGATATACCTCTCTCTCTCTCTCGACCCGTTGGTTATCTCGTTGATCTTCCTCTTCTTTATCATTACCTTCTTTATTAGTACAATCCACTGAACCTATCATCGGAAAATGTTCTCCTCCAAGATCCGTATCAAGGAAGCACGCGGCCGTCGTAGTGCTGCTGCGGGCCAAGCGGAACGGGCCGCGGGCGCCTCGCCCGGACAGCACTCGGACACGGACTCGCACGACAATCACGCCCCACCCGCGCATCTGCACAAGATGGCCAACGGCAAGTCGGTCTCGATCCAGCACTCGATCACTGCCCAGCAGCAGCAGCAACACTCACGTCGCGAGCAACACCAACAGGCATACTTTGACGAGTACGGCTATGCGGACATGATGGACATTGGCGATGATGACATTGGTGGGGGAATGGGCGGTGGCGGACCGGGACACAGCAGTGGATCGATGTTCCACATGGTGGACATGGACGAGATGATGGGACACGGACTGGGTGGCAGTGCTGCTCACCACATTGGTCGACGGGGCGAGAAGCATATTGACCGGGTGGTGCACACGGACTTCTTCAACAAGTTCGATGATCTACTCGATCTGGACGATCTCGAGTAGAAGGTGAAGATGAAGTATACGAAGTAAAAGAAGACAAATAAAAAGAAGAATCCTCGTATGTATTTACTCTCTTTTTGTATATCCAAAATACTAAACCCTATATTTTTCCTTTTTTCCTCGAATGGAATACACCGCCACCAGCACCTACTATGCCTCAATCCCTCCATAATCGAATCCAGAATATTCATCATTATCATCATCCTTATTATGAATCCCTTTTCTTCGTCCTCAGCCTTATTCTGGTTCTATCTCTAAATTATCTGTATTCTATTTACACTAGACACTATTCTACTATCTTAAATGGATCTACGACCTTTCTGGTCCTTTTCTCCTTTTTACTGTACACAGAACACAATTCAGGATTATTACTCTTCAATGTAAATAGATTTATATACACAGATACATTGTTTTATCGCTCTCTTTGTTGATATACACACCTTTCAAAAATATATCTAGAATCTATTTTCTTTCTGATATATATTATAACCTTTACTGTTTGAAATATTACACTAATAAAATGAGATTGTTTAAACACTCCTACCCTTACACAACTTGTATAACCGAATTATGGTTTCCGTTTTTGGCTTTTGGAACTCTCTTTGTTTGATCTCTCTACCTTTGTATGTTTTACTTTTATTATCTAAATTGTTTCTCTCTTTCTGGAAACATTACTATCTGTCACGAATATGTCAATAAGTATTATGTCTTTATTGTTGTTATCTTTTACTATTTGGTTCTTTCTGGTTTTGTTGGCACATTTTGTATACATTCTATTATTTGTATATAGGATCTGATGATGATGATCCAATGTTCAAGCGGAGACACTGACACATTCTCTGTGTCTATTCGATTCGTCCAATATATATTCGAATCCAAAGGAGATAGAGAGAAAGGTGGGTGTTGCACCGACCACCAGAAGGGGTCATCCACACGCACACAATCCACTGTTCCTGGACATACACACAGATGTACCATAACAACCACAACAATCGATTGTTGTGGTTGTTGATTCGTGTGTGTGTGTGTTCGTATCTATACACAATCGATTATGTACACGGGAAAGCACACACCGCAAACCGAATCGATATCTATTGATATATATCGTATACATCCGTGCAATGGTCCATTGCAACGATAGTATCGACCATCTCCGGGATTGGCCAAAAGCGCGCGCTCGAATAGCGCCGACTTGTTTTCTTCTTGTTTGCAGCAGCAAGCCAAGTGCAACGAACTTTAGGCTATATATTATTAGACATACATACAGTTTGCGAACCTCCGCCTACAGCCCAACACTGATCAGAGAGTAGTGTCCCGCACTAGTGTCCCGTGTGGAGAGAGTACATCGTCGTGTCGATCTACCGCCAAAATAGCAATGCATAGTGTGTATCGAGTATTGTGCGCGCCTCTGTAGTGGCGCCCTTTTAGTGTGTGGTTGAGCCCTTCTGTAGTATGCATTCTATATGAGTTGTCCAGTTTTTGGGTGCGCGCTGTCGTCTACATTGCATACTTTAGGATACAGAACAAGAAAAAGAAAGGGAAGAACGAGCGCGGTTCGGTGCCTGTGTCTTCTGTTCACAGTAGTGATAGTGGCACTCTATTCGGCCATATTGATGCAGCAGTGCTCACTCACTCACAGTATACAACACAATACATAGACAGACGGACAGGGAGACAGACATTCGTCCAGTCATCATCATTTCATCATCATCATCGTGTTCGTTGCGTTCGTTGTCTGTTGGTTGGTTGGTTGGTTGGTCTGATGTGTGTTTCGAGAGTCGACTGTTCGGTGAGTGAAGCAGCAGCAGCAGGACAACGAATATGACGAAGACGACCAAGGCCAACCAGTGCCCCAGAGGCAAACGTAATCAACGAAGAGCGTAGAAGAAGAGGGGACGGTAACGACCACCAACACGACATCTAACCCTAAACATCATCTTCATTACCTTTCATCATCATCATCACCATAATCGAACTCGTAAATGTGTTTGGTGGTTTCGTAAACATCGAAACGGTCGATACGAATACTGTTGACTGCCCCCACACACTGCCAACAACCGAACCGTCCAAAACACTACCAACCAGTCCACCAGTACACACTCGTATATCATTCATATCAGTGAACTATCCATCTAATCATCAACAACATCAAATTGAGCGAACCAGCGCAACCCGTGTGTGTGTGTGTTTGTGCTAGACTCAAGTTGTGTGTGTGTACTTTGTATTATGTTCGGTTTGGGGATAAGAAGAAGAAGCCGGTGAAGGGACGTAGTAGTAGTGGCACACCAATCACCTCTCAACGATTGAAGGCACTCAAATATTGAATCGATCGGGCCACCGTTTGCCTACTACAATGTACGATGTACCTAGAGGACACGCAAGCTTTAACCTCTGACCACTACCACTACTAGTCGAGTCTCGGAATCGATTTAGGCCCTCCACCTCCGCCGCCGCCCGCATTTTGCCTTCATTTGGGATATCATTTGGCAAGCGCGCACACACCACTCCACACTACCGTCCACTGCCGCGACAGCCGGAGACCTGACCTGAACGTGTGTGCTGCACTGCACACTGCACCAACACAGTGCGAGATAGTGAGGAGCAGAGCTGAAAGCTACAGCAGCACCAACCAACAACCACACTCGCGTGAGTACTTCTCATTAAACTTAGCACACACACACAACACTGTGAGTGTGTAACACATTAGGAGAAAGCACATTGTGACTGCTTTGTGTTGTGTGTGTGCTTTGGTTTTGGTAGTAGAGCACAGACACACGAAATGATGAAACAATAAGAAGGTTCCCATTGTTTCGTTGTTTTGCATTTTTCTGGGAGAGTTTAGTCGTCGTCTTGTACACCATCTTCTTGTTCACCTTTGACCTTTCATCTCATCATCATCCACTTGGTTCCATGACAGAAGATGTAACCTAGACACTCGACGACCTTCCTCTTCTCTCTCTCCCTCTCTCTACTTGTGATCTTCTTTTGATTTTACTTATTTTTATTATTTTTAATTTTGTCTTGTCTTCTTTTGTCTCGTTTTCTACTTCTTTTTAATTTTTTGATTTTATGAGTTTTTATTTTTGGGTTATTTTTCGTCTTGATTTTTTGCTCATATTCGTCATTTGAGGACAGAATTATGATACTTTCTGGGTCCACGCCATAATCATCATCATCATCACGTCATGTCAACCTGATCTCCTCACTATTATCAAAATTTAGGAATATTCTTCTTTTGTGTGCCATTTTGTTTGTTTTTATCTCGTATTTATGAGAATCGTCATCATCATCATCATCACGTGATCGTCGTTGTCATTGATCAGATTATAATTATCATATATATATTTTTAAAGTGTAAAAATGAGCGAAGGTATTGCGATGATGATGGACGTTGTTGGCCCTACCGAAGCTTCTGGTCTCGATGATGTTGATGATGATGAAATAGAAGGAGGAGGAATTGTTGACGATTCTCTCGGTGATGGACAGTCTGAACCAGAATTGTTATCATCATCACCAGAAAAACTAGAAGAAAATGAACCATCAAATAATAGTCCTCCCGTACGAATGGAACAGGATGATGATGATGATGGTCAACAGGATTCGCGTTCTCGATCGGGCTCCTCTTCGGGAACTATTCCAAATACGCCTGTCGGGCCTGATGATGATGAGGAGGAAGAAGATGATGATAAGGAGGATGATGATGATGGCAATAACGATAACGACAATGATAACAACGACGACGATAATGTTGATGATGAAGAAGAAGACGATTCCGAATCCGAGGAAGAGGAACACCGTAGACCAACTCGACGCCTGGCCGCACAGCGAGCCAATGTAAATGCTCAGAATCTTGACAATATTCTATATATTACCCTAACATATTGTCCATTACATGTGTCACGTGTCCTATCTATCTGCACAACCTATCTATCTAACTATTTCTCATCATCATTCTAAAACAGCAGCATCACAACACTACCTATCTATCTAAAAGTCTATCTATCCTCACTTCTTCTTCTCTTTTTGTTTGTTTACCTTTGACTGTTTTCTCTTTATTGGTTTTCTCTTTATTTACTATCTTCTTTAGTAGTACTTTAGTTTAGTATTTGATTCTCTTTACTAATCGTATTCTTTTTCTTTCTCTTTGTAGACCTACACGAGCATCAAGACCATTCGTCGCTTTCAGAATCCCGAGATCAACTATGAGGAGGCACTGCAGTTGGCCCTACTCAAGTCGTGTGAATCCTCGAGTACTCGTAGTAAGCGAGCAGTGACAGCCGCATCCACTGCCGCATCGTCCTCTTTTTACTCGTCTGCCTATTTAGCAGCATCATCATCAAACTCACGCCGCTACATTGATGACAGTCTGAATGGTGAGAAACAGAGTCAAGGTCAGCATCAGCATCAATCACGACATCATCATAAACATAATCAACAGTACCACAACAGTAAAAGGCGACTCCGTTTGATCGAGGATAACTATCAGGAAGAGGTAGAAGATCTACTGTACAACGAGGAAGATAGTGATACAGGTAGTGAGGACTCTTCTCTTGAGGGTGAGGAAGAAGAAGAAGAAAGTGAGGTTGACGAGGATAACGAGGATAATCGACTCAATTACAACAATCTACAAATAAAGGAGGAGTACGACGACGAGGAGGAGGACGATAATATGGTGAACCAACGTAAGAAGCATGTCCTCACAGCCAAAAGCAGCCGACGAGGCAAAGACATCAACAATAACAAAAAGAAGAAGGTGACTAAAAAGCCCAAAAAGAATGCTACCCTTTCTGTTGGTACGAAAAGTGAAAAGAAACGATCTACATCAACCTCGACTACATCACCCAAATCTAAACTAACATCAAAACCAAATTCAAAACCAACCTCAAAGTCTCTAACATCAAAGTCACTAACATCAAAGTCGCTAACATCAAAGTCAGCAGCAGCCATCACTAATGCAACTAATGGCAAATCTAATGGCAAAGCTAATGCCAAACCAACGGCTAAAGGATCGCCCGAGAAGAATCGAACTCAACAGAATGGCTCGGCCAAAGGTGGCTCCAAGACTGCGAAAGCAAAACAGCAGCAACAACCAAAAACGAATACCAAGAAGAGGACTACGAATATTAAAAAGAATATCAAGGTTGAGGAAGAAGATGACGAAGAATTTAAGGATGGTAAGTTTTGTATATATTGAGGGGTCATTCATAAATCACGCAAATTGGGTCTTCCCTCTAGATATATGATCACGTTATCTAAGGATGACCCCTTAGTATACAGAATGTATTTGATATTGTATTAATATTTGTTTATAATTCCTTATACAGAATCGATTCTCAACGGTGATCAACAGATGGATTCCGATGATGATGAGCCACCGCCACGGCCTCCCACCCCCGAACTTGTCCACAATCGACGCTACCCGGCCAACTTTTACCGCACCCGTCCCCGTATCCAGGAGGATGACTTTGCGGGCATGACCCCAGCCCAGCGAGCTAAATTTGAAAACTTTGAACTCTTTCCCAAAAAGTCAATGAACACAATCGACTTTATCACCTTTTTCATACACACCAATGTGGACGATATGTTGAATGGCAATTTGAATATCAACTTTCCGAGGTTGAAGTCGGCGGATGCTGCTCGGGCGGAAGTGAAGCGCAACAGTAAGGGAGTCTATGCGCAGATGAGTCCTATTGGCTGGGTGGATCGATGGCCCAGGGATGAGGAGTTGAATGCTGTGGCGGCGGCTGCTGCTGCGGCTGCGGCCGCTGAGGAACTTTCACCGAAGAGTACTCTACATGCGATTCTGGGGAAGAAGAAGAAGAATACGGAGGTGGCGAGCAGTAAGACGAAATCGAAAGGCAAATCTACGAGAAGTAGTCCAAGGATTAAGCCAAGGATGCCTTGTATGGATGATGAGGAGGAGGAAGATGTGGAAGAGTTGGGTGGAGGTGGAGATGATGATCGAATGGAGGTGGATTCTGTAATTCCCAATGGCACAACTCAACCGGAAGTTGATGAAGAGGAATCTGAAGAATCCGATTCTGGTTCGATTCAAACGCTCAAGCGTCGGCCCAAGAAGCGGGCGCGCATTGTGCTCCAGCCCTTTCCCTCCCGTAAGCGTCACTCGTCCGCTCGATCCCGCAGCAGTGGTGGCATATCGAAGCGCCTGAAACCACTGAATGGTCATGCGAAAATGTCCTCTCGTGTTACAGTCAAAACTGAGGATACTTCTGAGCCGGAAGTGCAAGAGGAACCAATTGGAATTAGGCCCAAGAGTCGTAATGCGAAGCCGCATGCGCTCATTGATCCGTGTGCACTGTATGAGCTGGATGATTTGGAGGAGCGTACCACGGAGGCGTTTTACAATTCGTCACGGACCAAGTTTTTTGAGTATGCTCCACAGCAGGCGGGCACTTCTGGTTCGCGGCCTGCACGAAGATCTTCGGCTGCGTCAAGGGTCGCCAGAGTGCCGACTAGTGCTGCTAAGGGCACTGGTGAGGGCTACAATTCGGATTCTTCTGACGATTCGTATCCGCCCACAAAGAAGACCGCTCCCAATGCGGCCACCCGAATTGCCTGTCCGTACGGGAATGGTTTCATTACGGGCGAGAGTGTGATGCGGATGGATGTGAATGGTACCGAAAATGGTGGTGTGAAGCCTAGTAAGGCGCCCATGATGGCGAATGGTGGTGCGACTCGTAAGACTGTTATTGTGAAGCCACAGCCTAGGGTGAATGGTACTGCTGCTTCCGGTTCGGATGCTTCTGGTACTGGTTCCGGTGCTTCCGGTTCGTCGTCATCAGCAACATCTTCAGGAACCAATGGAACCGCTTCCTCTACACCTGTGACTAACGGAACCAATAGCAAAACCAATGATCATGATCATCATCAGGAACCTGTGCTGACCAACGGTACTTCCAAAACTTTGACTTCTATGGCTCCTCCATCTCCGAATTTAACTGAGATTCTACTTGAGAATCTATTTCAAAATCCAGCACCAGAATCCATGAATGGAGATTCGTCCTCAACACTTCCTTCAACTAATGGATCATTATCATCGACCCTAGCATCGTCTCCAACCAAACTAGTTTCTGCAGCCTCATCAGCTCAACTTGTGCATCAACGGGCCAATCAGGAGTACGATTCTGTGAGGCCCAATTTGATTGAGGCCGAAAAGCGATTCCAAGCGATGACCAACAACGACGATGATGAGGAGGATGAGATGATTTTGGTGGACGATTCCGATGATGAGTCCGATTCGGACGATTCGGATAATGATTCTGTTGCAACGGTTAAGAAGAATAATACTATCAACGGGAATGGACATGCGCATGCGCAGTCTGGTGATGATGTACCGATGGATGAACAACATGTTGGTGGGATTGTTGTTGATGCAAAGGCGCAAGAGGACGAGTTGGTGCTTGCGACATAGAATCTCGATCTGGCCCAGACGATTTCGTCACAGAGGAAGTTGGCGAAGAAGAAGAAGCAACAGTTGGAGGCGGCTTCTGCGACTGCGCAAGTTTCTTTCAACTCTTCTGGAACTACTTCTTCCGGTGCTGCGGCTACTACCCCGAAATATGTCCGCACGCCCAATCAGTTTGAGCACCGTCAGACCCGATCCGACTCGCGCAAGACCCGTCACAGCAAGTCGACGCATGTGCAGAAGAACAAGGAGGCACTGTTCCATGGACAGTACGATGGTACTACTACTACTTCCGCTACTGATACTACTGCTAGTGCTACTTCCAGTAGTCCTAGTACAGGGGATTCTAGTTCCTCTATGCCTTCTACTACTTCCGGTTGTGGTGAATCCGGTGATACGGTTGATGAGCTTATTGTCGCTTCTAGTGTTGCTGGTTCTAGTAGTGTTGTTGCAATTCTGGTCGATGGTCACCCTCCTCGCCCACCCCCACCTGCCACTCCTACTTCCGCTCCTACTAGTGCGCTTTAGTGTACTATTCGAAGAAGAATATTCTTCAAGTGCGCCGCCCCCCTCGCTCACTCATTTCCGGTTCTCGTACTTTAATATACCAAACCGCGCCTAATTCTTAAACGCTTATGAGCTTCAATATATACACTACTACTACAATCCTCTTTCATGCATAATCAATAGAATATATTCTGTAGGATTCTCTCTCTCTCTCACTCTCTATAGGTTTGCTCACAATTTGCGACTAATTTGATGCCTCTTAATAATTGATTTTATATTTTCTCTCGCACCTTAATTAGAAAAATGATGAAATTCTGTGAAACTTTATGATGATTCTGATTCTCTTTGTCTTCTTCTTCTCTTTTTTTTGGCACAGTATCTCTACTACCGTGAGACTCATACACAGCGCATGCGCACGTGATTCTTTCTTCTTCCACTTCCACTTCTTCGACTTGCGACTTTTCTCTATTGTACATTTACAAACATTTTGGTCTCTCCAAATCTTCTTCTTCTGGTCATCTCTCCAATCTCCAAACTTTCATCAATCAACGTGAATCAATCAAATCTCGATACAACAACGACGAACTCGCCAAGTAAGCTGTCAATTCTTTTATAGTGAGACTTTTACAACTGCGCATGCGCGTGAGCATGCGCATGTACTTTGGATCTCACATTTTATTATTCTTTTGTACATAAAACGCTAATTCTCGAGCTCTACACAAAACTGGACATTTATTGTATAGATCACTTATTCTTCATTTACATTCGAAACTGCCTTTCTCACCTTATTTACACACCTTTTTCTCATTTATTTGTAACGCTCCCGACAAACATTGTTTTTTCTACTGTGTTTGTTTTTTATTTTGTTTTAATAACTCGATTTATTTGGATTATATGTATGACTACTACTATTAATTGAATTATTATTGCTACTCACACAGACTTGACACATTTATATGCTGTTTTTGTACATATTTATTTTGTAATTAATTAATTAATTAAATTGAATTATTATTATTGGATTATTGAATTTGTTTAATTAAATATTTTATTAATTTTATAATTGTTTTTATTAATTTTTAAATATTTTTAATATTTTTAGTATTATTTTTAATATTAATTTAATTGTTTGACGATAGATGACGCGTCATTTGCGTAATATGATTTTGATAAAATGAAACGGTGAATGTGAATATTTTATTGAGTTTAAAATAGTAATAAATGATTTGTTTTGTCTTTTTATTATAAAATATGTACAATTTTCGATGAAATTCCTTTGCTATTCCTAGGGCCTTGGCTAGGCGGGAGAAGATCCCTTGTGGGTGTCCACTTCACCTTTGCAGTTACGCAGGCTTGGGGTAGCAGCGACCACTTTAACACTTTTCTTTGCTTATGTAACTGCATAGGTGAAGTGGACCCTCTCCCTCGCCTAGCCTATTACGTATGAGGTCCCTATGTAATTCCTATTCTATTTCGCGTGTACGTATAAAATGACTAATTTTAAGTGCTCTCAAAGCACCACTACCCTAAATACCTTGAACCACTATGAACCCTCAAGCAGTGAGCCTCCGTGGCGCAACCGGTTAGCGCGTTCGGCTGTTAACCGAAAGGTTGGTGGTTCGAGTCCACCCGGTGGCGGATTTTTTAGTTTTTATATTTTTTAATTAAAATTAAATTGCAAGATTAGATATTTTATTTTTAAACAAATAATTTAATTAATTATTTTTAATTAACTATTTTTATTATTAAATTAAACAATAAAGTAAGCACCGATTAGTATAATATATGACAACATGTATAGATAGTGATAATGATAATAATAATGTGTAACGTTGTATATGGACGTGTGTGTGTTTGTTAATGATAAAGATGAGCGCATGCGCACGAGATTTACAAAGAATCTTGGCTTGGACCAGAATTTTATTCACGAATCATTTGTGGATTATATGATGGTCAAGAGAATAAGAATATAATATCAAAAGTAATGAAGGATGTGTGTGTGTCTATGTGTGATATAAGTGATGAGATGATGTGTGTTTGGACCCTAGGCCCGCTAGGTGGCGCTTGCGCACGTATGCGCATGCGTACTACTGTGCAATACCAGTTGGGTAGAGTGCAGCAATGGGCACCATTGGCCGGGCCTGTGCCAGTGCGGACTCTTTCCACCACTCCGAGTAGCCTCGCATGGTTTTGCTCGATTCGGGCACAATGTTACTGACGGGTGAGGCTGCTGATGCGGCCGCAGCCAACTGGGACATTAAACTCGAGTATTGTTGCTGAAGGGATGCAACTTTCTGGGAACTTTCTTGGGATGGACTTGCGGAACTGGTTGCGCTCTCTGGTGCCTTGACAGTACTCGAACTTGGCTGTGATGAGGAGGGCTGAATGTACTCCGTTTGACGGGCTAGGATATAGTGATGGGGTGGTGCGTCCGCTTGGGAGCTAGATTCACGGGTTCGCTGTTGTTGCTGTTGTTGATTCTGTGCAGACGATTCTGAGTTGAGGAACATTGAGGATCCACCGCCGGGATTCTTCTCGACAAGATTGACCATCTTGAGATTGCGCAGTGGTGATTGTTGGTACTTGAGCATTGGATGTGCGGATGCGGGTGCGGATTGGAGTGATCCTTGACCCGACAGGGTAAACACTGGTCCATTGGGACCGGTGATGAAGTTCACTGGCGCAGCGTTGCTCTTGTCGATCTGATCCTGCAGGTAACGTTGGATCTCCTGCTGAAGCTTGGCCTTGTATCCGTGATTCATTGCTGACACATCTGGTGAGCCTTGACCTTGTGGCCCTTGACCTTGCGCAGCAGCACGGGAGGCGCCATCCTGTGGCAAAAACATGGTACTCTCCTGATTGTATCGGGCGTAGGCGCTCGATTCTGGTGCGTGTCGTGAACTTTGACCCATTGGTGGTGCGTTCTTGTAACTTGATGTCATGTAGGGCGTGTCCAGGACGAGTTTACCAGTTTGACCCGATGGACCGTAACCGGCAGTTTCGGGATTCTGTTCCGATCGGAAAGAGGATGGGGAGAAGGATTGAGGGATCAGGGAATCCATTTGGGACATTTGAGACATTTGAGACATTTGGGACATTTGGGACAGTGCCAACTGGGGATTGAATGACTCAAATGGATTGTTTGAGGATTGTGATTGTGATTGTTGTTGGGATGGTGCAGCGGATTTGGGGACGGCAACCGAGGGTCTCGCACCGGAAGTGTCCGAATCGGCCATTGACTCCTGCACTGCCTTCATAATGTCACCACGATGACGGTTACGACTTCCTTCTGACAAATTTGGAGAATTCTGGAGTACAAAGTTGATCTGTTCCTGCAACTCTCGACGGGGATCGACCTTCTGATTGGGCTCTGGCATCGAGATGGTGGAACTCACTTGGGGCTGGGGAATCTGCACTGGGGACTGTTCCTGTTGGGGTAGGAAACGCATTTTGGCGGATTGTTCCTGTTGTTGGGGAAAGGATGACATTTGGGGCTGTTGGAACTGGGACATTTCCATGGGTCGACCAAACATTTTCTGTGCCTGTTGCGCCTGTTGCTGTTGTGGGGACGCAAATTGGTGGGAATGGAACTGTGGGGGCGCCACTTGCACCATTCCTTGATTCTGTTGTTGTTGCTGGGCGAATTGACTTTGGAACTGCTGTGGGGTCATTTGAATTTGAGATTGTTGTTGGTTTTGGAGTTGTTGTTGCTGCTGTTGGGGCTGGGCCATCATCATTTGACCTGGTCGAATGTGGGCGGACAGAATATGGGATCGTTGTTGAGCGAGCGCATCCATGGTCATTTGTTTGGCGATCGAAATGGGTCGAGCCGATCCAAAATGTTGACTCAATTGAGCCTGTTGCTGTTGCTGCTGTTGTGGACTGTTGAATCCTTGGGAAATCAGTTGGGGCATGGTTGGTGGTGGAAATTGTTGAACCCGCTCACCGAAGCCACCACTCGAGATTGGACCACCAATTTCGTTTGTTTCCAGTTCTCCAATTGGCACAATATTGTTCAGTCCATGGCCGTGCTTCTCAATTTGAGCCTTCGATGGTCCAAATGCCGATCCAAATGGATCACCACCAGATTGACGCATTAGATGGGCCATTGAGATGGGACTGCTCATTGGTGACTGGGGTTGGGATATTTCGAGTGGTGCCATTGGTTGATGACCACCACCTTGGGGACCGGCCAATTGGAATTGGGGACCTGCCTGGGGATAGGCCGCCTGATGGTGTTTGAGCTTCTCGAGGAATCCTGGTTTGTAGACAAGGAAGGGCTTGGGCGCCTTCTCTACGGCTACTCCATTGAAGTTGGGTCCAGCACCGGCGATGAAGGTTGGGGCCGACTGGAGGGCTGATTTGAGTTGTTCGTTTGATCGTTGATTCTGGATACCGTCTTGGGCCATTCGGTAGTTGGCTAAGGGGAAGAGAATTTGTTAGTTATGATCATTTGTGGTGGATCGAAATCCTGAATCTTGATCCGGAATCAAGAATCGATCCAATAACTTACAAAGACCCAGGGCTCGTCCCGCTTCTGGTCCATAGAATCCTGGATGGGATGGAATGCCCAGTGCGGCTGCGCCAATTTGACTTATCGGTGGCTTCTCGTAGTACATTTTGGCATCGTTCATTGCGGAAGCAGACGCCTGGGAGCCCATTGAGGTTGCCCCTGGTGCTGCAGCAGAAGAAACGGAGGATTCTTGAGAATGTCGTTGAGGAACTGCTGAAACGGATGGTCTAGGTTCGTGTACCAGGGAGGAGTGGGTCTGGGGTTGGGCTGGTGCGGCTCGAAGTTGTTCGGAAGTGGTTCGACTGCCTGCAGAGGGCGCCACCTGATCGTGCTTGATAATGCCACCGACCTTGATGATCGGGGTAGTGTAGCCAATCATGGTCACGTGACCTGGGCCCACTTGTTGATTGGACACGAGGGTGAACTGGCCCGGCTTGGCGCCCATCATTGACATTTGTTGCTGGAGTTGGGCCTGATTTACCGAAAATTGGGTATTCCTTCCGGTGATGGCCTGGGCCTGGGGATGACTTGCAGTCGAGGACAGGTCACCCAAAGCGCCACCTAGGGCCGATGAGGAGGAGGACGAGGACTGACGATGACTTGGGGCCGTGTGCTGAATTTGCGATTGGAAGTGCTGATGTTGGTAGTGTTGCGCATGTCCATGCACTGGCGCACCGGAAGTCTGCAACATTGACGACGACTGAGCAGACTGACTTTCGGTCAAATCGTCAACTGAAGTACTTTTCGCAACAGTTGAATTGACAGTACTTTTACTGGACAGTTTTGGTTGACTTTCGGTTGACTTGATGACCGGTGCACTGAGTGCACTGTCTGGACCGGAAGTGGTGAAACTTGTGACGGAAGATTTGGATGGGGAGGAAGAGGAGGATGGGGAGGAACCAGAAGTGGCACTAAGATGATGGTGCATGACTGCTTGCGAAATTGGCACAGTGAGAAGCAGTAGGGTGGCTGCTAGGGCTGCAGCGCATGCGCAAACGCTCCCAGTTTGCAGTCGTGGAATCTAATTAGACAAGTGAAATAGATATGACATTAAATCAACTGAACTCAACTACTACTTCCGGTCAAGAACAACGGGGGCGTACATAGATGACGTACAAAGATGTCAACTATTGACATTTGATACACACAATTGACTTACCATTTTTGGTTTGGGTTTACGACGTTGGGGGGTTGATTAGAGATGAATGAATGAATTAATAAATACAATAACGGAATCAGAATATAACGTTATATATGAACGGATTATTATATCATCATCATCATTCTGTATTATGATTTTAATGGCTCTTCTCTTGACTTGAACTTCCTGTTTATGATATATATATTCCGTACACGCAAAAAATAAAAATGCCGGATACCAATGACAATGAAAAAGGCACAAGTATGAACAGAATCGTATATATATAGAATCACACGAATGAATAATTCCGTAGAATAGTAAAGTAGAGTAGCTTATACGAGAAGAACGAAAACAAGTAAGATGGATGAGTACAAATTCAGGTTCGATCGTACAGAACAAGAAGAATCGTAGAGGGAATTAAACCGACCGGAAGATGTAAAAGAAGAGAAGCGATTAATTCAATTGAACATGTTGTGTTGTGCTTCTTAAAATAGAATATTCCCAAATGATGAGCTTAATAAGACGCGAGTAGGCGTACGGTTAGGGTAGCAGAACTGAGGGGATTTAACCGGTGCATGTGCTTTTTTCACGTATTCAAATATTCCGATTAAAAAGGGGGCTTAGCGGTACAAACAAAAATGTTAAGTCAAATCACAACACTTGAAAAATATTTTCGAACGTTCAAGAACGCACTCACAGACACAACAACACAGACAACACAACTAACCAAATGTCCCCGACCAATTGGTCTTTTATATATCAATTATTAATTGCACACTCGACTTGAGAGCGAAAGTGTACAAGATACAAGAGAAAGTCTCTTCAAGTCAAAGAGCAACTTGCAATCAATCATGTACAGAGAGTGCTTCGAGATCAACTATCTCTTACTTGCACACCTAGCGCTACGTAACGCTAACGTAACGTAACGTAACGCTATTTAGCGTCACTGTAAGCTCAAACGCTAAAGGTAAAAAGTAGTCTCTCGTGGTAGTCGTGGTCGTCGTGGTAGCGCGCGCTTCAATACTAAATGACCGATATACTAACTAACTAACAGACGACTCACGAGTCCGAGTCCGAGTCTTCACTCTACTACTACTATTCACAATAACAACCGAATAACAAGAAAAAGATTAGAAAAAAAACAACAACATCAACATCAAAAAGAAGAAGAGGTATGAGATTATCTACTGCTAGTATAATGAATGTACTTCTACATACTACTAGTATACTATTGCATAATAATATTAGATGTGTCGCATATACGGCTGTATACAGGAAATTCGTGTGTGCTGAAGAGAGAGAGAGAGAGAGAGAGAGAGAGATCAAGATGGGGACAAACTTGCGAGGTGATGGTAACTTAAGAGACTTTCAAATAGGAATCGAAATCAAAATCAAAAGGTGAGAAAGTGAAAAGCGTAAAGACAATCAATGTGTGCTTGATGACTGACTACTAGTATACTTCTAGTAGCATACTTCTAGTATGCTTCTAGTATAGGATGTATGTATGTGATAATTATCAAATCATGGTTTGGTATTGGTCGAGTGTGAGAGACTAATTGCATACATATGCAATATATTAGATATAGATTATGATACTACGTGAACTGTCAACTGTCGACTTCAATTGTCAACTATATGATCTAGTTCAGTAGTAGTGAGCATTATCAGATCATAATGATCTAATGTAATTAGCGTGACAATTGCCCTGTGCTACTGTCATCTGATTGTACTACCTGTACTCAGTAGTGAGGTGAACTCGCACACACTCACGGGTGATCTACATTGCATCTCAAATTGACGTTGACGACGTCACCTTTCGACTTGACTTTGAGGAACACACTCGCTCACACACTCACGCGCATATATTAAAGTGTGTGTGTGCATGTCCAAATAGTTGACACGATCTTGATGTCCTGTCCTATGTGTGTGACCACTTGACACTTGATGATACACACCTTAAGTATGATTATCCGGTCATTTGGACGAAAATTACATTAGATGAGGAGGATGGTGGCGAGATCGTCACACATGAAAATGACAACAAAATTTGTTGTAGAGATTTCCCGTTGATTTGCATAATAATTTTGTGTGGTATACGAAAGGGCAAAATATAAAATGAATAGCGTTAAGTAAATGAGTTTCACCTTACCAAGAGGTTGAGTATCTTTTCATTTTGATTAGATAGGTAAGAAAGTCCTAAAGGAGTCCTAAAAACAGAATATTCTTTACAAATAAAATAAAAATCCCCGTTTCTAAAAGTTGGAAAAAGTTAAAAATAAAATTCAAATTCATTTATCTTTGTT
This sequence comes from Rhizoglyphus robini, assembly GCA_023373905.1. NCBI lineage: Eukaryota > Metazoa > Arthropoda > Arachnida > Sarcoptiformes > Acaridae > Rhizoglyphus > Rhizoglyphus robini. The sequence goes on along the minus strand of JAKIJQ010000092.1, from coordinate 566,629 downwards.
GTATGCAAATTTCATACATTTTATTCAAATCAAATCAACTTTATTTTTCTAAATTAGATTATTATTGAGGACATTTACTACTACATTCAGGAATGCTCTACATTCTTACATATATTTAGAATTTCCGGAAATGACAAATTGATAGAACTTTTTTTAATGGATTTTATAAATTTTATATTAGTATATAGTGATTATATTATACAATAAATGTAAAGGTTTAAAAATTTTAAGAATTCAATTCAAAAACTTCTTAATTAAATTAAACAATTTAACAATCATATTAGTATACTACTATGGTAGTAAAAAATTAAATTAACCCGTTCAGTCTCAGGTCTAATATATATTTGAATAAAGGGTTAAGCGAAAATGTTCCCCTCTAAATAAATAAACAACAATTTTTTGTTCACTTGTTTGTTTGTTTGTTTACTTCATTAAAATAATCATATATTTTTAAATTTAGATTTATCAGTGCAATTATGATTGATGTATACTAATATTATAATTGTTGATGGTCATGGTTTGTTTATTACAGTTTTTTCTCTATTAATTTACTTTTCAGTCTCAAAAAAACATTTATGATTAACCGTTTTGGACTCGATCAAACATTCTGTCATTTCAGCGTGACTGTCGTGTGGAGTCGTTTTATTATTGTTATCTTTAAAAATTTAAACGCTTTTTTGTTTTGTTTGTTTGTTTGTGTCTTTTAATTATAGAAGATTAACAATAACAATAAAAAAAACAATGAAATCAAATATCAAAATCATAAGCCAAAACGAAGACGAGTCATCATGTCGAGATGTTTCCCACAAAAAGGGGCAACATTTTGCAAGATTAGATTTGGATTTAAAGTGTCAAATCTCCAATTAAGTGCACAATTATTATTGCGACAAGATTGATTGACAGGAATTGGAGGGATGATTTATGTCATTGTGTTTTTTTGTTAAATATTTTATTTAATTCAAAATGTCAAAAAAACGTTCAAATAAAATTTAAAAGATTTAAAAGATAAAAATTTGAGTTTGCTTAAAATTAAAATTAAAATTGAATTTTTTTTGTTAAAAATCTAATGTATAAATTAAAATGCTTTCAAGCGCCTGAAGTGTTATGTTGTTGTTTTTGTTGTTGTCTTAATTTTTGATTAGATAGGAAAATCGGAAAAAACAACAAGGTAGAAAAAATATATATACAGATTACATAATAAGTATTGTATAATTTAATACATGATTTTAATCGTGAGTGTATATGGACGAGTGTGTGTGTAAATTGATATATCAAAAACTGAAAAGAAGAAGGAAAAAAACAAGAAAAACACGAGACAAATCAGATATTATACTAATTGATTAGTACAGTATTAATCGAAAATTATATATATATCGATTGTTTTGTGATCAAATTACGCACTAATAGGAAAAAGAAAGAAAGAAACATTCTACCGCAATTTCTCAAATTTTATAAAATTTAGGGTGACTCTTTCTCCAAATTATCGATTTTGTTTTGCTTTTTGCGAATCGACCGAATCAATCAAAAATACGAGAAAAATTCAAAGACTCACAATTCAATGAGACGCTAATAACATCGGAATCAAACATTTGATCCTGCCAGAAGCTAAAAGCTAGCTATCTCGTTATATTACGATTTGCACCTGTACGAAAATGAAACAAAAACTAGTTTGACTCGAGGCGAATTTGACTTGGCTTTCGTGTGTGTGTGTGTTCACGCGAATTTAATCACGAATTGACGACGATTACGATCATAACTTTAGCATACTATACAGAGTGTATAATATAATATATACTATACAGTAGCGCATCGAGTCCCCCGGACAAAAAAGTCTAGACGCGCGAGTACAATCTGACAAGAGTACGAACAAACGAAAGGCACTAACTAACTAACTAACTAAATAACTAACTAACTAGCGAACAAACACAAGTCATGAGAATCGTAGATAAGTCTGTCTAGAGTTCAACAATCATTCTGCAGTTGTGTGTGTGTGTGTGTGTGTGTGTGTGTGTGTGTGTGTGTGTGTGTGTGTGTGTGTGTGTGTGTGTGTGTGTGTGTGTGTGTGTGTGTGTGTGTGTGTGTGTGTGTGTGTGTGTGTGTGTGTGTGTGTGTGTGTGTGTGTGTGTGTGTGTGTGTGTGTGTGTGTGTGTGTGTGTGTGTGTGTGTGTGTGTGTGTGTGTGTGTGTGTGTGTGTGTGTGTGTGTGTGTGTGTGTGTGTGTGTGTGTGTGTGTGTGTGTGTGTGTGTGTGTGTGTGTGTGTGTGTGTGTGTGTGTGTGTGTGTGTGTGTGTGTGTGTGTGTGTGTGTGTGTGTGTGTGTGTGTGTGTGTGTGTGTGTGTGTGTGTGTGTGTGTGTGTGTGTGTGTGTGTGTGTGTGTGTGTGTGTGTGTGTGTGTGTGTGTGTGTGTGTGTGTGTGTATCATAATAAAGACAAAACACAAAACACAGAACAATTAGATCAATTCGGTTTGAGGTGAGCTTGATCGGACTTAATCCGTGGGGGCCGCAAATCGTATTAATTGTGAATTGCATTAGAGACAATTTTTGATATCTGATCTGAGCAGAATTTAATAGAACCGGAATTTGATTCGATTCCGTTAACAAGCTCTACTACTACTAACATGCTCTAGTTCTAATTGATCTTGATGATATAATTCATTGAAGGCATTTTCGTTTTTAAAAATCGATCTCTGAGAACGATCAGCTTTTCCTCAACTCGTAGTACTCAATACAAGACTGCAAGACTAATTAAAAGAGGAAAATGGTAAATAGCATAATAATAATGATAATTCAATTAATTGCTTCAGTAGCCACAGACGGGCGAGAGGGCTCAAAAACGTTAATCGTTCATTCATCGATTTCAAATCAGGTTATACGTATAATATGAGAACCACTGAGTGGTGGTGGGTTTTTATGGGCTAAACACACACAATACGCGACACTGCATTGTGCACTGCACAATGCTGATTGAGAAGGGGGCGCCCAAAGGTTTGTTTCTAATTTGTGTGTTCCTAGTACTGTCGTGTGCATTATTAAACAGGTTAGCGTAATTATGATTTTAACCGGTGCGCCGGTTAAATAGCCTTACCGCGACTTTTACTTTAGACGGGTTAACAAAAAGTACTTAATGCGCACACTGAGGTTATTGTGATAAACGTATTGTGATTTAATTAATTAAAGGGAGTAAAGTGAGTGTAGTAAAGTGAGCAAACTTAAAGGTTTGAACTTAAAGTTTAACAAACTAAAATGTTTTAATTTAGAAACGTTTTTTTGTATACAAAATTTCGAGAAAGTCTTTTTTTATATTTATAACTCTTATTATTACTGATATAGTAGAAGTTAAGTAAACTATTTATAATGATACTGATTGGTCAGAAATGTAGTTTTTCATATCTTCAATAGTAGACATAATTCTTCGTCTAAATTAAGGCACTTTTTTAATGCTTTTGTACACAAAAGGTGAAAGCCCAATGAAGCAGGAACCAAAACTGTTACTGAACTACACATTACTAAATGCAAGTGACAAGATAAGGACAAGTGCAACTTGAATGAGTGAGTTAGTGAGTGGACAAGTTCGGACAAAACATGAAGAAGACGAGTTTGACTGCTTTGCCCCCTTTTAAAACTCTAAAGAGTAGAGTAGAGTTTGGTCACTTTATTTGACATAATACATGAAAGCGAATATGATTTGAAAGGTAAAGTTGAACAAGCGAAAGTTTAAATACAAAACAAATTGACGACGAATTATGGATTCTGGATTCATAGCTTTAGTTGGAATAGGACAACCTGGACATCTATTTAGAGTGTCATTTTAAGGCTTCGTGTTTTTTTTGTTCGAAATCCAATCTTTGTATATACCTTCTATATTTTGTGATATGTGATTGAACTCTCATGCACTCACACTAAAAAGTCTGCTCATTTGTGCGCGAACCGAAACACGAAAAGGAAATTTTTTTCGTATCCGCGCGTTCATTTGGGTTTCATTTCGTATACGTTTCGTGACAAGGAGTCATCATCATCATCGTCGTCTTACGGATCAGGAGGTTACGAGCTACTTCTACTACTACATACTATGAACTCGGATTAATAATAAGAAGGTCAAGACAAAAGTTTCCGTGTTTACTCATTCATGGGCCATTCATGTAAGACGTACGTTAAATTATGAAGAAAAATTTATGAGCTTACCTTACATTAGTATTAGTATTAATCCAGTTTAGTGTCCATTGAATGGGTTCATTCGTAAAGGAAGGACACGACATGTGAGACTTATAAAATCTCAATCTCAAATTGCAAAAAGAGTTAAAGGAACGAGTTGTTACTGCTCATTAATCTGAACAGCTAAATAGCTAAACCGTTCACGTTGGGTGATAACCGATAATGAAATCGATAGTTTGTCTGTTTTTTGTTCCGAAACTTGTTAGTTTGATTATTTATTTTTATTTTTATTTATATTTATTTTATATTTAATTTATTAATTCGTATATTTATTTAAAAGAAATACACAAATATTTGTTTCGTTTCGAGAAGAAGAGATAAGATTCGTTCGAACTTTTTCTGTTTAGGGGAAAAAGATTTGTGGTTTTATTTAAAACTTTGTGGATACCGATTGACCGATACGATACGATATATATATATTTATTATTTGAGTATTTAGAGTTAAGTGCGGGGAAAAAGGTTGAGAAACGTGATTGACGTATTAATTACTAAATAAAATGAAGACAGGCGAATGATTCGAGCAATCGTATAAATAAACAAACAAATCAATGTATTAATATACCAATAATATCGGAGTGAAACTAATTTAAGAAATAATTATCATCATCGAATAAAGCGTCATTGCTCCTGTTTGCTGTACTGTTGTTTGTGAATGTCTCCCTTTTTTGCAAATTAGACAATTTTGAGCGGTCAAAATTTCGAATATCGAAAACAAATTTTTTCTTATTTTTTGGTCGTTTATTAGAATTAACAACACAACAAGGAATCCACTTATTCTACTGGAATTCCGTACACACTCAGAATCCGGAATACGGATAGAATCCATTTATCATTTGTCTTTCTAATATAGTAAATTCCACTTGGATTATCATGTCTTGTATACATGTTCTGTACAGAATCCTGTAATTTGATCTATCGATCTCTCTTTTAAATGTCACTTACAGAATATTCTTGTGGATTCTGAGAATCCACTGAGAATCCACTTCACCAAAAAAAGGTTCACTTTTTCCGGTTTTGGGTCAAGGATAGTGCACGCACGCAAGCAAACTTGATGAAATCAAAAAGAAGAATAATGAAATTGATCTCATTTTATTATTAGAATCCAAGGATACTCTAAAATGTATATACAGAATATATATTCTACATGTCCTTGGATAGGTTTAAATTTATTTATAGTAACAAAATTCTGTGTGTGTGTGTGTGTGTGTGTGTGTGTGTGTGTTTTCTATATTGAGTGTTTGAAGAATTAATACAGAATCAATTGTCCTTCCTTGAAGAGAATTCTGTACGATTCTGGATTCTGGGTAGAATTCTGTTGAGAATATTTTGTTTCTTTAGCAGTAAATTGACATTTTAGTTGCTGTCATCCCATCATCATCATCATCTTAGTTGTGTCATCTTATTCTTAAATTCTAAAAAGTCGCGTGACAAGAATTTCGACAAGAATTTTTCATTTCAATAAGAAAGGGGGTAACAAAATGTCAACTTTTAAATTTTTACTACAAAATTTACTATATTCTGTATTATTCTGTTGTTATTTTCTGTCTCGTTCAAAGAAGAAGAAGAAATGAACGTGAAACAAAAACTCGTGTTTAGGGCGATTCCACGACATGACAACACAATTCATGGAGAATTTTATTATTCTTTTATATTCTGTATAACCTACTATGTGAAAAGTTCCGTTAGGGGGGGGGGAGAAGAACAATGGGCCAAAAAAGACAATGGAAAAAGAGAAGACTATTAACGAGCAATTTGTGTGTGTGTGTTTTGTTCGTACTCGTACAAAACTGTTAATTACTGCAGACTCTAAGCCATAGAACAAGTGTGATTAACACATTCCAGAATTGCTCGATTAATCAATCAATCTTGGGTTTGGTAGAAATATATATATTCTTATAAGCGCCATATTGAACGTTCATAGATGACGTATACGACTCTTATTTAACGAGATTAGATCTATTAGATGCTGATTATTAAGGATTGATTAAGTGCGCACTTTGTCCCTTTTATTTCGTGATCAAGTGAATTATTATCATTACGCTTGCCCTTTGAGGAATTCAAGAACTTTCTTTTTTTAATTGCTTTATTGTCTTTTTATTACATTCTACTCCTTCTAATCCTCCCCTCGTTCCATCCCCCTCTTTTCCCTTCATAAATTAGGTTAGATTATTATAATAAAGTGAAAGTTCAATTCAATTAAGAAACAAAAGATCAATTAATTCCCTTAACCCCAGCAACAAAAAGTAGGAGAGGGGGGAGGAAATCGATTGTGCCAGATAGTCGAGATAACGGATAATTTCATATATATTTGAGAATATAGGATTTGACGGGATAAGGGGAAAAACGAAACTAACTAGATCTATCCAACATTGATCTAGATAAGCAGGAAAAAGAAAGAGTAAGACTGATCCCATTCGTAGAGGACGTAATGGGAGAGAGAGAGAGAGAGAGAGAGAGAGAGAGAGAGAGAGAGTGAGAGAGAGAGAGAGAGAGAGAGAGAGAGAGAGAGAGAGAGAGAGAGAGAGAGAGAGAGAGAGAGAGAGAGAGAGAGAGTTCAATCATAATCATCATTAACCAGAACTACTACTTTCCGCCTTCTTCAACGACTACTAATGTGATTCACTTGATTGGACTTGGACTACTACTCAAGAGGGAAAGGTGACACTGGTCGAGGTCACTTACTCGTGTGCATTATTAACATTACATGACATTACCATATTGTTTTATATATAATGCTAATGTAATGTAATAATGCACACTGGTAGGTTAGGACAAAAGTTTGTCAATTTCATCTAGGGGCGTTTGTATATGCAGTGATGTGCTGATTTATGTGAATTAGAGCTAATGCAAATGTGTGGGAACGACCATTTTTTATGACTTTTGTGACATTAAGGGGGGAATTTGTTTTTTATTTGATTATTATAAAGTGAGTTATGTTAATAATCATCACGACGGACACAGACGAACTTTGAAATTTCTGTCTGACCAATTTGTTGCGTAATACGGGTGTTGGAGGAGAAGAAGAAGAGACATTCATATATAACGGTATGGCTTTCATATATTGAAATTTAAAAGGAAAATTAAAATGTTGCAACTAAAAGTACTTGAACAGAAAAAAATTGGGTTTAAAAATCTTGTTTTCCCAGGAAAACTCAGTCCAGGAAAATTAAAACCCGCATCTTCTTCTTCTTCATGATTAAACAAATGCAAAATAAAAACAGAATCTAGAATTTCAAATATAAAAATAAAGTGAAACTACTTTAAATTATGAGGAATTTGAATTTGCCAACAGCAACAACAAACTGTCTTTGGAATGTACTTTTGTGTGTGTGTGCAGAATTTCCAGAAAAAGTTCCAAACTGGTTCAAGTGCAGTATTTAGTAAAAGTATAAATGGTATATAAATGGACAAATATGGGACGTAACGTATTTTGTGAACGCATTCCGCCCCATGTCAATTTATCATTGTTGTTGTGCTTTCATATATTGGGATTTTAATTATTGTTTTGTTGTATATCAACCACGCAACTGAAGCATAGTGCAAATATAAACTCTATGTACTCTATTTATGAACATTTTTGTTTGAACGCAAACTCATGGATCATTGCTCAAATACAAAGACTTTGCACTCTTCACTTATAATTACAATCGTTTTTGTGTGTTGAGACGGATCAATAATAATAAGACAATAGTGTTTTGGGCCGAGTAATTATTGTGGCTTAGGTTAATAATTCGATTTGGTGTTTGTCAATTATTTATAATTTATTCGGCTATTAATAAAAATTTGATATTTTTAAATGTAAATTTTTAATTTTATACATGAAAAGAAAATATGTTTTTTAAATAGAAACAAAAATTAACTAATTTTAAATGGACTTTTACTCAATAGAGCCAAAAGTAAGTTATTTGTTAGTTTCCATCCAGTCCGATAGATGTCTCTGATTTTCTTTTGGAAAGTTTTTGATTAAGTTTGAGAAATTCAAATCCAAACTCATCGTATCCTTCAAGAAACATTTGATCAGTCTCACATTAGCTACAAATAAATAAATAAATAATCCAAACTTTGTTTTCCAAAGATATCTTCACGTGTGTCGGAAATTTTACTAAACAAATATATATAATTTAAATTTATTATTAATTAGATAGATAAAATAGTCAGAAAACAAATAGTCAGAAAACTAAACTTTTTGTTTGTGTCAATTTCATAAATAAATTATGATCCAAATTCAAGTCCCAATAGGAATAAAATGTCCAAACACTGTCCCAAAGCAATAGTCAGTGAAAAGGGGAAATTCTAAATTAATTGTTTATGTGCTAATTTGGGTGCACACAAAATGGATTAGTAGTTCATAGAGTACGTATACGTTCTTTCGTGAGATATTTAAAAATTTCCATAAATTACAGCTATAGTGGATCTATACGTACTATATGGAAGACAACGACGACGACGATGACAAACATAATGGGCTAATGTTTTAATTAATTAATGAATTTTCGCTGTTTTCGTCGTCGTACCTTTTTTTCCGGTGCAACCGTCACGGGATTTTGCGTGACTTGTGACAGCAACTCAAAAATAAAACCTGAAAACACACCAGACAAAAAATATTAATCAAAATTTTTAATAACTTGAAATTTATGATGATGATGATGATTATGATTAATTGTATTAATTTGATTAATTAATTATATACTTTAAACAATTATTCATCTGTTTATTTATTTTTAATTTTAATGGGAAAAACTATTTTTTATGAATTTAAAATATGTGAATTTAAAATATATGAATTTAAAATATATGAATTTAAAATATATTTATTAAAAATGTACATTTTCATATGAATTTTATTGTAAATTTCGAAATTCCCTAAAATATTTAAAGTTTGACAGATTTTAAATATTTGATTTTTTTGCACATTATTCAGTTTGCAGACAGTTTTTTTCAAACGTATACGAAAATATTTTGCAGAATATTTAAATATTTTCATATATTTTAAAATTTAATTATGTTTGAGTGGTTTTTGATTATTTTATGTCGATTTTATGTTTTGAATTTTAAATGAATTGTTTTAGTTGAATTTTGGGTTAAGCGAAAGAATTTCTCAACCCAATTCTCAGGAAATTGTGAAATTCTCTGGTGAATTTGTGTGGTTTTAAAGTGATGATATATTCTGTGATTTTGTTTAGGAATTTTACCTTAAAATGAAAGGTAAAATGTGGTTTCAGTAAATCTAAGTCTATAACAATGGAATTTATTGTTTTCCATTTTTCCATCCATCTTTGGCATTTAAGAATATTCTTTAAACTTTTTGAAAGCGCGATTCTTTTAAAAATATTCAAAATTTAATATTCACGATGATGATGGCGCGAAAAGTTTTGTTTATGCATTCATACTCAAGATTCAAAACACTTACCGTGCACACACTTGAGAGATATTAAAATATATATTCAAGAATATTCTTTGATGGTGATTTTATATAAAAGAATATAAAGAATAATGCACTTTTAGGGGGGGTTACATATAATATGAAAAGATTTGTTGTTCGAGTACGCGTAAATATTTGTTTAAACTTTGATTATTGTTTTTGGGTTTTTTGGTTTTTTTTGGTTTTTGATTAAAACTTTCAACAGAATATTCTTGGTTAAGAATATTCTGTTATTGGTGACATCACTTATTTATGAATGGCCCCTCTGAATTCAGGTGTTTTATTTTTAATTTTGATTTTTATAGAATTGAAATTCTGTTTCTTTTGCGTTTTGGTACATTGTCGCACTAAAAGCAAAGTTTAAAAGGCCATTCTGGCTCAACTCTTCTTCTGTCAACTCTCTTTCTGATTCTTGCCACTTCTGTTTTCTGCTTGTTTTGTTTCATTAGTAAGAATATTCTTTTAGAGAGTTTTGGTATCAAAAATGCATTGTCAACAGTAGTAGCAAGAATATTCTTGATTTGCACTCTAACGTTGTTTGTGCATTTTGATAAACCCACACGCTCACTCTCTCTCTCTCTCTCTCTCTCTCTCTCTCTCTCTCTCTCTCTTGTCTACTATTAGATTCTCGATTCTGTTTAGTTAGTTAGTGGCAGAATACAGAACCAAAACAGAACCAAAGGCACCGGAACAAATTGGCGTCGACGACGAGAACGAGAACGACAACGAAAATGATGACAAACGAACAGAACGGAACGGACCAAGCGAAGCACACAAACCCGTTAATTTGTTTACCAAACCAAAAATGCCAATCCAAGTGAAGCGAAAGCACGAGAGAAAGTGAAAATGGAACGAGAGAAGAAGAGACAGATTCATGATATGGTGACAGTTGTCTTGTTTATATGTTGTTGTTGTTTTAGGGGCGGGTAAGAATCCCACACACCAAAAGAAAAATCCTCGTAATAATAACCAACATTTATGAATGGTATAAAAATTGGGATACTTTATGAACGACCCTTCTAATGATTGCTATCCGCCACTCTATCCACTCTATCTACATTGTAGATTCTACAATCTCGTACAATGTATATAATATAAAAGCACTTTTTGTGCAGACGCAGTTCCGTTGCCAACGGCAATTTTCAACGAGTACGAACGTACGAACGTAAATTGACTTTTTGGGTTGTTTTTTCGGTTAGGGTATTGCAAAACCATCTCATAAACTTTAGGGTTCCAATGTAATACGTGCCCCACGTCAAAAACTTTATTCCTTTTCGCTTTCTATTTCTTTTTTGCCCCCTTTTCTAACTGTAATAACACTTGGTAGCAGCTTGAATTCTGTTGCAGAATTTACAGAATATTCTGTACACAGAATATCCATCGTGTTGCTAAGCCAATTAACTCGATTTAATTAAGCCAATTAATTCACAGGCAGCTTGACTCTTCTCTCTCTCTTTCGCTCTAGTTGATTACTGCATATATGGAAAGTTACAGCTCTCTCTCTCTCTCTCTCTCTCTCTCTCTCTCTCTCTCTCTCTCTCTCTCTCTCTCTCTCTCTCTCTCTCTCTCTCTCTCTCTCTCTCTTCCTCTTCTATCCTCTCCCTATCTGCACTGTCCAGTCACTGTCCAATGGATTCTTTCTATTCGGTAATTAACGGTAATGTCGTCGGTTGGTGCAATTCTGGACACCCCGCATAGTATAGAATATATATAAATTGGGTTGTCTATTGTGTAAATAGGCCAATTGTGTGGACAAATTGTCTCAGTGTGTGCGTAGTTTAGGTCTGTAGGTTTTTTATTTCAAGTCCAAGTCCAAGGATTCTTCTTATACAACTTGTACGAAAAAATCGAGTGATTCAAAAAAAATTTATTTGTTTTGATTCTAAGTGGATTCTCATGTTTATTTTAATTTTTTTCTTATCTTTAAAAGATGCTATCCCATGTAGAATTGTGTCAGCTTTCCGAATCTGTGTAATACGATTCTGTAGGTTGAACGGTTCTTGAGATATTTCCATTTTTATAGAAATTCACTCTGTATTTGAAGTTTACGATTGAGCAAACAGTAGGCGTTACGACATTTACGTACAGCGCGTCATGGAACAGACAGTGCGACACTCACTTTTATTGGCCTTCAATTGTATAACCCAATAAAAACAGTCAGACAGACAGTAGGACCACTACCGGTAATTGAGCCTACGAACGACGGAACGACAAAAACAAGAATATTCTCTCTCAAGTGCAATGACTATACATTGTGTCTTAATGCATTCGCTTGTTTTTATTCTCCTTTTCTCGATTCTTCTCGGAAACAAAGTAATGAAAATTAATTTTTAATTTGTCAAACAAAATCAACAAAACTATTAGTCTTTTGGAACTACTTGGATTCTATGCACATTTAAAGAATTGAGATTGAAACGGAATTTCAAATATCAGAATCGAAAAAAATCTGAAAAGTTTCAATTGGAACTTTAATTTTGACCTTGAAACCAGTGAGTCCATTAAGCTAGTTATCTAATTAACAGCAGAATATTCTTCTTGTTGCTACACACTCGAAGTAGTAATGTATCCAGAATGGGACACTTTGAGTGCAGGATCCTTGAGAATATTCTTGAATACAGTGCTTTTAGCATAATTAGTTTGATGTATTAACACAAAATGTTGTTTTTGTTCTTACATTGAATGCATTCTTGAAAATTCTTTCCCGGATTTTTCTTAAATTAATTTGAATAATATAATATATATTTAATTAGTAGTTTTAATTTAAATATATTTATTTTCCGAAATGGTATAATTTTGTATAATTTCAGTAATTAATCATTTATGATTAATTGTTTAGTTTTGGTTTAGTTGATTTTTTTTCAGGGGAGTTTTTTTGTTTTTTAGTGTAAATATTTATTTTGTTGGGATTTAGAAATCTAGGAATTTTGATTTTTTAAATTATATAATTTTAATTAATTAATTAGATTTATAATATCTTTTTACAAAGAATTAGTTTCTAAGCATGACATTCAGTGAGATTTTGTGCTGTCAAATAGTGAGTGCACAAGTAGGTGATGAGATGGGTTCTAGAGTTGGCCTGAATGTCCCCATTATGGACCCCATTGATGGTGATCCATGGAACGTAGGTCTTCTTGGGTACTAGGGCATCGGTTCTATGCCAGTTGACTTCGATCAGCTTTTCGCCCTCTGTGCCCTCGGTACAAGTCTTAATCTGGGCCCAGTCCAACTTTAGCTCATGCGCACATTTCTCCTCATTTTTGTGTGTATTCTGAAAGTTGGGGTCACTGAAGGAGCAATTCACATATGCAAAAGCTAGGTCCGGGCTGGCTTTGAGGTGTTGCAGTGCACACGCCTGCACCCGATTGCCGTAGCACTCTGCCTCACCGTGTTGGCACGCAAAGCGGGTTGCGTTACTCGTGGGGTCGTGCGTCACACGAACATTGCCAAAGGGCACCAGTTCAAAGTGTACGTACTGGCTCAGTTTTGTGTGTGCGGGTGCGAGTTGATTGACGAAAAAGGCGTGACAGTAGGGACAGAGCGACTCGTAGTAGAGCGTGATCGTGGGTGCGTTTGCGGGTGGGGCAGCACTGACGAGGGCTGCAACGCCCACCACCACTTCTAGGACCAAGAGAAGAAGCTTCATTTTGAGGGTTTCAAGAATTGTCTGATGAAATATAACGAAATTGGGCCATGAGTATTTATATATCATTACTCAACAGGACATAAGACAACTTAGTGTTTATCAATATATCGATTAGTTTAATTGATAGATTGCACACAGACAAAGGTGATCACGTGTTGATAAGCATCATAATCAAAAGACTCTGTCAATTTTTGGAAGCTTATCATATAAAACCGCGACTATTGCAACAAACCGAGCAAAGTTTATGTACGTCTAGACGCACGTCTTAACGTTTAAAATACGTCAAACATCAAATATGAATATCTCTATCCGTGATAGCTAGATCTAGATAGATAGCTAATCAAATGGCCAGTTGTGCTAGAAGAAAGACTAAGAATAATGAACATATTAACAAGTCAACTTAAACGCTTCGCGTTTCGCTACGCTACGCTCCGCTCAACACTCCGCGTTTGGATTTTGACTTGTTAAAAATACTCTGTTGCATCTTACCTCATGTTGTTTAAGGGTTGGTTTTCATCCTTGCTGAATACCCAATTATACAACGTTCTTTTGAAAGTAAATGATAAAAATTAAAATATAATTCTAATCGTTGTGTTTATTATTTTAAAATTGAAAGCAAATAAATCAGTAATCGTACATATATTTTATGGCATATTCCCAATCAAATAACGGTACAACTCGATGTGAGTGATGGTGGGTGAATTAGGATCATCATTAGCACGACGACCATCCTTCATCCCGGCGTGGAATGAGCAAAGGATAACCCAGCGGATCACACAAAGCATGGTCACCAAAAGCTTAAATCGTGTTGGTGTGAATGGTCTGGGAATGGTTGCGATTGAATCTCGGCTGGATGGATTCTTAACATAGCACACAATGCCTCTCTCGGTATCGTCGGTGTCATTTTCGCCGTAGAGTGCAGCAACTTCAGCACAGGTTGGGAACGAATACCGGTAGACATTGCCTTGGCGAAGTACAATTTTGAAATCGTTTCCGATTGCGTATGCACTGTCGTAAGTGAACTTGAACAGATGATACAGTGGATTGACTTTCATGAGAGTGTGCAACAGTGCCATTAAATCTCGATCACATTTCTGGTTGAATTTGTTACTTATTCGGGCATCAGTTGCTTCTTCTGTGTCCAACACCCTGGTTTGATTGTGAATTGTCAATTGCTCGCTGTTTAGTGCATTTGCATTTGGATTTACAGAAGTGAGGATGATCGAGTGGGTTAAGAATCAAACGTACACGATGTAGAACTTTGGCATTCATTTGTTCACGTTGCTCCGGTACTATATTTGCTTGATTTGCACGAGGTTTAAAAAATTCCGAATCCCGGTTTTTTTAAGTTTTTTGTTCAGTGAGCAATAAGAACGCTGTTATTACTTGGCTGTTGTGTTTCGACATTTAGTTTCATGATACAGCTTGAGGCTGCTGGCATAGGGGGATTCTCTTTAATGATATCTGTGTTCTGGTTTTAATGAAAATGATCCCTATTTGGTGTTAAGGTATCTATGGCGGGGCAATTTAGAATCGACTAATGAAGAAAACAATTTGACAGTATGCACAGCTTATTAAAACTATAAACACATTACAGTCGACCATAATGAATGGCAAACACCAAATTGAGAATGTTTAACAATTTGATCAAAATACAGGGAAAGCTAGTAAAGGAAAGAATCAGTGAAGTCAATGTCACAGTGACAATCATACCATGAATTAATGACAACAAATTTGGCAACCACAATTAGCAAAACAAATAAGCAAAGTCTTGAATGGGTTTGTGTGAGTGAGTATAGCACATTCGAATGTGTATGTCAACTTATAAAATGACGTGTTTGACAATTTAACTCTAACATATGCATCGAAGATCGATACATCAACTATTGACTGTAGTGAGGGTGAGGGTGAAACACTATTTATGCAAGTGCACATTCACTCATTCTCAATTCTGTAGTACGTGGAACATTACGCTTTCCCTCTTTATTCCTTCGAATGAGCGTATTTCCAAAACATGAATCAAATTATTACTTTTGAGCATACCATTGAACTCAGCTTGAAAAATAAAATAAGAATTGATCATTCGAAATAATATTTCCCGCCTTTGAGTAGTGCTTTTATCCAAGAAAGTGAAAACACTACTTCCACAGTTCAACTTTTGTGTGTGTCATATCTCAACTCACATCTGCACTAAAATGTGTTGTGCCTTTGACAGTATCTCCATTCTGGTCACACTAAAATGTGTCGTGCCTTTGACAGTGCTATGCCATCACGACGACGAAAAAGAAGAATTACTTTAATGTAGTTAGATTAGATTAACCGATTATTATTAATAAAAGAAACAATCATTTTGCAAAGCAATGCGTTAAGAAAGTGAGTATTGCAGACAATTCGATGGAATATTAAACATTCCACTCAAACCTTTGATTTAAAGAAACCCAAACCCCTGTAGTCAGTTGAAAGAGGTTAAACGGATTTGGATAAAATATAGTCGTCCGCTTTCACGGTAATAACTCATTTCTTGAAAATTGGCAGACAAACCTTTGAGGGCACAATTCTTACTGGTTTAGAGAATTTGAGTCAAAGACAAACTCGTCTTTCTCTTGAATTTATACATTTCTTGAAAATTGGCACTCAAACCATGTAGACAGTTAATTTTAATCTTAACGGGCTTGGGTAAAATATAGTCGTCCACCTTCACGGTAAACACTCATTTCCTGAAAATTGGCAGACAAACCTTTGAGGGCACAATTCTTACCGGTTTGAAGAATTTGAGTTAAAGACAAACTCGTCTTTCTCTTGAATTTATACATTTCTTGAAAATTGGCACTCAAACCATGTAGACAGTTAATTTTAATCTTAACGGGCTTGGGTAAAATATAGTCGTCCACCTTCACGGTAAACACTCATTTCTTGAAAATTGGCAGACAAACCTTTGAGGGCACAATTCTTACTGGTTTAGAGAATTTGAGTCAAAGACAAACTCGTCTTTCTCTTGAATTTATACATTTCTTGAAAATTGGCTCCCAACCCTTCTAGTCTGCTTATTTTAATCTTAACGAGCTTGACTAAAACATAGTCGTCCGCCTTCACGGTAAACACTCATTTCTTGAAAATTGGCAGACAAACCTTTGAGGGCACAATTCTTACTGGTTTAGAGAATTTGAGTCAAAGACAAACTCGTCTTTCTCTTGAATTTATACATTTCTTGAAAATTGGCACTCAAACCATGTAGACAGTTAATTTTAATCTTAACGGGCTTGACTAAAATATAGTCGTCCACCTTCACGGTAAACACTCATTTCTTGAAAATTGGCAGACAAACCTTTGAGGGCACAATTCTTACTGGTTTAGAGAATTTGAGTCAAAGACAAACTCGTCTTTCTCTTGAATTTATACATTTCTTGAAAATTGGCTCCCAACCCTTCTAGTCTGCTTATATTAATCTTAACGAGCTTGACTAAAACATAGTCGTCCGCCTTCACGGTAAACACTCATTTCTTGAAAATTGGCAGACAAACCTTTGAGGGCACAATTCTTACTGGTTTGAAGAATTTGAGTCATAGACAAACTCGTCTTTCTCTTGAATTTATACATTTCTTGAAAATTGGCACTCAAACCATGTAGACAGTTAATTTTAATCTTAACGGGCTTGACTAAAATATAGTCGTCCACCTTCACGGTAAACACTCATTTCTTGAAAATTGGCCGACAAACCTTTGAGGGTACAATTCTTACTGGTTTAGAGAATTTGAGTCAAAGACAAACTCGTCTTTCTCTTGAATTTATACATTTCTTGAAAATTGGCACTCAAACCATGTAGACAGTTAATTTTAATCTTAACGGGCTTGACTAAAATATAGTCGTCCACCTTCACGGTAAACACTCATTTCTTGAAAATTGGCAGACAAACCTTTGAGGGCACAATTCTTACTGGTTTAGAGAATTTGAGTCAAAGACAAACTCGTCTTTCTCTTGAATTTATACATTTCTTGAAAATTGACCTTGATTCCCTGAAGAATGTCAATCTAATCTTAACGGGTTTGGGTAAAATATAGTCGTCCACCTTCACGGCAATTTCTCATTTCTTGAAAATTGGCAGACAAACCTTTGTGGGCACAATTCTTACTGGTTTAGAGAATTTGAGTCAAAGACAAACTCGTCTTTCTCTTGAATTTATACATTTCTTGAAAATTGGCTCCCAACCCTTCTAGTCTGCTAAATTTAAGCTTAACGGGCTTGACTAAAATATAGTCGTCCACCTTCACGGTAAACACTCATTTCTTGAAAATTGGCAGACAAACCTTTGAGGGCACAATTCTTACTGGTTTAGAGAATTTGAGTCAAAGACAAACTCGTCTTTCTCTTGAATTTATACATTTCTTGAAAATTGACCTTGATTCCCTGAAGAATGTCAATCTAATCTTAACGGGTTTGGGTAAAATATAGTCGTCCACCTTCACGGTAATTTCTCATTTCTTGAAAATTGGCAGACAAACCTTTGAGGGCACAATTCTTACTGGTTTAGAGAATTTGAGTCAAAGACAAACTCGTCTTTCTCTTGAATTTATACATTTCTTGAAAATTGGCACTCAAACCATGTAGACAGTTAATTTTAATCTTAACGGGCTTGGGTAAAATATAGTCGTCCACCTTCACGGTAAACACTCATTTTTTGAAAATTGGCAGACAAACCTTTGAGGGCACAATTCTTACTGGTTTAGAGAATTTGAGTCAAAGACAAACTCGTCTTTCTCTTGAATTTATACATTTCTTGAAAATTGACCTTCATTCCTTGAAGAATGTCAATCTAATCTTAACGGGTTTGGGTAAAATATAGTCGTCCACCTTCACGGTAATTTCTCATTTCTTGAAAATTGGCAGACAAACCTTTGTGGGCACAATTCTTACTGGTTTAGAGAATTTGAGTCAAAGACAAACTCGTCTTTCTCTTGAATTTATACATTTCTTGAAAATTGGCTCCCAACCCTTCTAGTCTGCTAAATTTAAGCTTAACGGGCTTGACTAAAATATAGTCTTCCACCTTCACGGTAAACACTCATTTCTTGAAAATTGGCAGACAAACCTTTGAGGGCACAATTCTTACTGGTTTAGAGAATTTGAGTCAAAGACAAACTCGTCTTTCTCTTGAATTTATACATTTCTTGAAAATTGACCTTGATTCCCTGAAGAATGTCAATCTAATCTTAACGGGTTTGGGTAAAATATAGTCGTCCACATTCACGGTAATTTCTCATTTCTTGAAAATTGGCAGACAAACCTTTGTGGGCACAATTCTTACTGGTTTAGAGAATTTGAGTCAAAGACAAACTCGTCTTTCTCTTGAATTTATACATTTCTTGAAAATTGGCACTCAAACCATGTAGACAGTTAATTTTAATCTTAACGGGCTTGGGTAAAATATAGTCGTCCACCTTCACGGTAAACACTCATTTCTTGAAAATTGGCAGACAAACCTTTGAGGGCACAATTCTTACTGGTTTAGAGAATTTGAGTCAAAGACAAACTCGTCTTTCTCTTGAATTTATACATTTCTTGAAAATTGACCTTCATTCCTTGAAGAATGTCAATCTAATCTTAACGGGTTTGGGTAAAATATAGTCGTCCACATTCACGGTAATTTCTCATTTCTTGAAAATTGGCAGACAAACCTTTGTGGGCACAATTCTTACTGGTTTAGAGAATTTGAGTCAAAGACAAACTCGTCTTTCTCTTGAATTTATACATTTCTTGAAAATTGGCTCCCAATCCTTCTAGTCTGCTAAATTTAAGCTTAACGGGCTTGACTAAAATATAGTCTTCCACCTTCACGGTAAACACTCATTTCTTGAAAATTGGCAGACAAACCTTTGAGGGCACAATTCTTACTGGTTTAGAGAATTTGAGTCAAAGACAAACTCGTCTTTCTCTTGAATTTATACATTTCTTGAAAATTGGCACTCAAACCATGTAGACAGTTAATTTTAATCTTAACGGGCTTGGGTAAAATATAGTCGTCCACCTTCACGGTAAACACTCATTTCTTGAAAATTGGCAGACAAACCTTTGAGGGCACAATTCTTACTGGTTTAGAGAATTTGAGTCAAAGACAAACTCGTCTTTCTCTTGAATTTATACATTTCTTGAAAATTGACCTTGATTCCCTGAAGAATGTCAATCTAATCTTAACGGGTTTGGGTAAAATATAGTCGTCCACCTTCACGGTAATTTCTCATTTCTTGAAAATTGGCAGACAAACCTTTGTGGGCACAATTCTTACTGGTTTAGAGAATTTGAGTCAAAGACAAACTCGTCTTTCTCTTGAATTTATACATTTCTTGAAAATTGACCTTGATTCCCTTAAGAATGTCAATCTAATCTTAACGGGTTTGGGTAAAATATAGTCGTCCACCTTCACGGTAAACACTCATTTCTTGAAAATTGGCAGACAAACCTTTGTGGGCACAATTCTTACTGGTTTAGAGAATTTGAGTCAAAGACAAACTCGTATTTCTCTTGAATTTATACATTTCTTGAAAATTGACCTTGATTCCCTGAAGAATGTCAATCTAATCTTAACGGGCTTGGGTAAAATATAGTCGTCCACCTTCACGGTAAACACTCATTTCTTGAAAATTGGCAGACAAACCTTTGAGGGCACAATTCTTACTGGTTTAGAGAATTTGAGTCAAAGACAAACTCGTCTTTCTCTTGAATTTATACATTTCTTGAAAATTGACCTTGATTCCCTGAAGAATGTCAATCTAATCTTAACGGGCTTGGGTAAAATATAGTCGTCCACCTTCACGGTAAACACTCATTTCTTGAAAATTGGCAGACAAACCTTTGAGGGCACAATTCTTACTGGTTTAGAGAATTTGAGTCAAAGACAAACTCGTCTTTCTCTTGAATTTATACATTTCTTGAAAATTGGCACTCAAACCATGTAGACAGTTAATTTTAATCTTAACGGGCTTGACTAAAATATAGTCGTCCACCTTCACGGTAAACACTCATTTCTTGAAAATTGGCCGGGATACCCTGTAGAATGTCATTCTAAGTTTAACGAGCTTGACTAAAAATATAGTCGCCCATCTTCACGGTAATTCTTCATTTCTTGAAAATTGGCAGACAAACCTTTGAGGGCACAATTCTTACTGGTTTAGAGAATTTGAGTCAAAGACAAACTCGTCTTTCTCTTGAATTTATACATTTCTTGAAAATTGGCACTCAAACCATGTAGACAGTTAATTTTAATCTTAACGGGCTTGGGTAAAATATAGTCGTCCACCTTCACGGTAAACACTCATTTCTTGAAAATTGGCAGACAAACCTTTGAGGGCACAATTCTTACTGGTTTAGAGAATTTGAGTCAAAGACAAACTCGTCTTTCTCTTGAATTTATACATTTCTTGAAAATTGACCTTGATTCCCTGAAGAATGTCAATCTAATCTTAACGGGTTTGGGTAAAATATAGTCGTCCACCTTCACGGTAATTTCTCATTTCTTGAAAATTGGCAGACAAACCTTTGTGGGCACAATTCTTACTGGTTTAGAGAATTTGAGTCAAAGACAAACTCGTCTTTCTCTTGAATTTATACATTTCTTGAAAATTGGCTCCCAACCCTTCTAGTCTGCTAAATTTAAGCATAACGGGCTTGACTAAAATATAGTCTTCCACCTTCACGGTAAACACTCATTTCTTGAAAATTGGCAGACAAACCTTTGAGGGCACAATTCTTACTGGTTTAGAGAATTTGAGTCAAAGACAAACTCGTCTTTCTCTTGAATTTATACATTTCTTGAAAATTGACCTTGATTCCCTGAAGAATGTCAATCTAATCTTAACGGGTTTGGGTAAAATATAGTCGTCCACCTTCACGGTAATTTCTCATTTCTTGAAAATTGGCAGACAAACCTTTGTGGGCCCAATTCTTACTGGTTTAGAGAATTTGAGTCAAAGACAAACTCGTCTTTCTCTTGAATTTATACATTTCTTGAAAATTGGCTCCCAACCCTTCTAGTCTGCTAAATTTAAGCATAACGGGCTTGACTAAAATATAGTCTTCCACCTTCACGGTAAACACTCATTTCTTGAAAATTGGCAGACAAACCTTTGAGGGCACAATTCTTACTGGTTTAGAGAATTTGAGTCAAAGACAAACTCGTCTTTCTCTTGAATTTATACATTTCTTGAAAATTGACCTTGATTCCCTGAAGAATGTCAATCTAATCTTAACGGGTTTGGGTAAAATATAGTCGTCCACCTTCACGGTAATTTCTCATTTCTTGAAAATTGGCAGACAAACCTTTGTGGGCACAATTCTTACTGGTTTAGAGAATTTGAGTCAAAGACAAACTCGTCTTTCTCTTGAATTTATACATTTCTTGAAAATTGACCTTGATTCCCTGAAGAATGTCAATCTAATCTTAACGTGTTTGGGTAAAATATAGTCGTCCACCTTCACGGTAATTTCTCATTTCTTGAAAATTGGCAGACAAACCTTTGTGGGCACAATTCTTACTGGTTTAGAGAATTTGAGTCAAAGACAAACTCGTCTTTCTCTTGAATTTATACATTTCTTGAAAATTGACCTTGATTCCCTGAAGAATGTCAATCTAATCTTAACGGGCTTGGGTAAAATATAGTCGTCCACCTTCACGGTAAACACTCATTTCTTGAAAATTGGCAGACAAACCTTTGAGGGCACAATTCTTACTGGTTTAGAGAATTTGAGTCAAAGACAAACTCGTCTTTCTCTTGAATTTATACATTTCTTGAAAATTGACCTTGATTCCCTGAAGAATGTCAATCTAATCTTAACGTGTTTGGGTAAAATATAGTCGTCCACCTTCACGGTAATTTCTCATTTCTTGAAAATTGGCAGACAAACCTTTGTGGGCACAATTCTTACTGGTTTAGAGAATTTGAGTCAAAAACAAACTCGTCTTTCTCTTGAATTTATACATTTCTTGAAAATTGGCTCCCAACCCTTCTAGTCTGCTAAATTTAAGCTTAACGGGCTTGACTAAAATATAGTCGTCCACCTTCACGGTAAACACTCATTTCTTGAAAATTGGCAGACAAACCTTTGAGGGCACAATTCTTACTGGTTTAGAGAATTTGAGTCAAAGACAAACTCGTCTTTCTATTGAATTTATACATTTCTTGAAAATTGGCACTCAAACCATGTAGACAGTTAATTTTAATCTTAACGGGCTTGGGTAAAATATAGTCGTCCACCTTCACGGTAAACACTCATTTCCTGAAAATTGGCAGACAAACCTTTGAGGGCACAATTCTTACCGGTTTGAAGAATTTGAGTTAAAGACAAACTCGTCTTTCTCTTGAATTTATACATTTCTTGAAAATTGGCACTCAAACCATGTAGACAGTTAATTTTAATCTTAACGGGCTTGGGTAAAATATAGTCGTCCACCTTCACGGTAAACACTCATTTCCTGAAAATTGGCAGACAAACCTTTGAGGGCACAATTCTTACCGGTTTGAAGAATTTGAGTTAAAGACAAACTCGTCTTTCTCTTGAATTTATACATTTCTTGAAAATTGGTACAGAAACCTGAGGGCTAAAAGTGAAATATAAATTGTTTCTTTTATTAGAATGTTTTTACTGGGACGATTAATCGATTTACTTTGAATTATGCTTTGAATTTTTTTACTAAAATTGTTTAATCCATTCTCTGACTGTGACTTTTTTTAAAAAAATCTTTCCAACCTCACCACATGCTTTCTACAACCTACCATCAAATTCTCGAAACTCATAAACAACCAACCAACTGTAGTAAATTCCATTTTGACAATAAAATGAAAATGAAAATAACAATAAATTTCACTAAAATATATAAATTTTATATTATTATTATTATTATTAAAACTGAAAATTCCGCATATAATAAATACTTGGCACACTGAAATATTTCAAAACAATTTTTTTCTGGGTCAAACCAGAAAAATTCTTTATTCCACCTCGTTGTTTATGAATGGTCCAAAAATGTCGAAACTTTTTGCACTTCCTAAATGCCCAAAACTTAATAATAAAGTGAAAACACAATGTTTTTGTATTATTAAATTTATTTATTTATTTTTAGGATTATTTAGGATTACATGAATGAGAAAATGAAAATGAAAATAATGAAATGAGGAGGACAAATTAGAATTACAAATAGAGAAAAGAATATGCTTGTTTGTTGTTTGTGTTTCTATGTTGAAATGTATGAAATTAGTGATTCTGTTGATCTCAGAAGGAATGTTGAGGATTAGGGGGAGGGATACAAGAGAGATTGAAGAGGGTTTGGAGGAGGCAGAAAAATAAATAAATTCTCTATATCAAAATTGGTGTGAAGAATACTCGGGAAAAAATATTAGGGGAGAGGAAGAAGAATATTCTTGAAGAATTCAAAGTGTAAAGAAAATATATAATATTTTTATAATTTTCAGGGAGTTAAAATTGAGGCGAGATGAATGTGATGGGTGTGAAAGGGTTAAGTTCTCTATTGGATTGTTTCTGGACCAAACTAATCAAAATTCTCTGGAATATTTTTCTCTCTGAATATCTACGATTCCATTTAATTATACCAGGAATTTTAATTATTCTATTTTTATATCAAAATTCTTGGTTACACTCGAAAAAAGTTGTTGTTGTTGTGGTGGTGGTGGTTTTTTCTGTAAAGTTGATTGGTAACTCGAGATGCACTCAACTCGATATTGTGGGTTTCGAGTTACAGAATATTCTGTCCAGAATTTGATTCTCGGAATTCTACGGAATTTCTATTCTAGAATGGAGATGGATCATGAGTTTAATGAGTACTGGAGATGATCAAGTTTTAAGATAAGTGATATATAAGTTAGCATCGAGTTTGTTTGGCAAAAAAAGAAATCTTCATGAATTGTGATTGGAACTTTGAATACTGAATACTTGGAACAGTAGAATTGGATTCTTAGACAAAAATCTGATTTTTCTGATGAATATTCTTGGCGTATTTTAGATTTCCTTTCAGTATTGTCAATTGCTAAACCCAATAAAAAGCCAAGTATTCTGTTGTTGAGTTAAGTTAATAGCAAGAATTGTAAAGTTTTGTCAGAAAGAACAAGAATTCGGAGAGTGAATGTGTTTTATGTGTGTTTTAGGCGATTTAGGGGGGATTTTGGGTTTTAGGTGAGTGTATCCAAGGAATCGTTTCATCATCAAACAGTAATAGGGCTTTTTGTATCGTAGTAATATCATAGACAGTTAGTTATAAGGTTATATGTAATAGAGCACTCTCTGTATGGATTCTACCAAGGTTTCCAGGAATGTTTTAAGTAAAAGATTTCGTTGCAACAATTCGATTCTGTGATTTGGTTGTTCTTTGGGGTACTTTGAAATGTTTGCTGATTCGTTTGGATTTTGATACTTTCTGGTAGATTATTAAGAATTCGTACCGATTCTTATGGATTGCACCTGTTTTTTTTACCAGAAAAGATCCGTGAAACTGATCGACTTCAGCGCAGACTCAAAGTAATTATCACAGAATCGATTGATCAGGGGCACAATGCACTGTTCGATGTACTGATCGGAGCGTGAGGCCATCGAGTGCAGTGTCTTTGATGCAAACGAGTCGAGTGATCTGTTCAGTGGAAAGGCGATTCCTCGGGTCTTGCACTCGAGTCCGTCCATTGAGATGAGTCGCAGCATTTTCACCTTTGCCGTCATTGTGTGATCGATCGAAATCTCAACATACACGATGCACTTCTCCAGGAAAATGCGCAGAGACTTGTTGTGCATGGGAAATTTAGCGATCCGGGCCGAGAAGCGAATGTCCGCCAGCAGGTCCGTGAAGACAATGTGAGAGGCGAGCACAATTGTGGTCAACGATTCGTCCAGAGACTTGATGAGCTTCGAGTCGGAGATGCGCTCAAAATTGCCAATGCCCGAGAGGACGCCTGTTTCCATGCGAAAGGATGCTAAAGGGAATTGAGGGGAAATTGGAGAAAAAAGATAGAAATTAGTATTCAAATTAGTACTCGAAAATTTGCATCAATCTTTAAAAACTCATTTTTACTCACTCCAAACTCTTTTACAAATCATTTTATCCACATTTTACTCTTAGAAACACACTTTTTACTCACTCACTAATGTTAACACAAATGTTTTTTTTATTGCAAATTAGCCAAATCTTTTGTGAACGAACTGGTAGTAACTGTGTTCAATTAAATTCTGTCAATATTTGTCTATTTGATTTTTTATTCTTTCATAAGTGGAGACTTATTGTACCTATCCAGGAGGAGTACCAGTACTCCAGTTCTTTCCAGTCTTCCTCTCTCGTACAACATCAATTCAAGTGGAACAAACAAACGAAGGTTCAAGGATCTTTTGATCGAACAGAATATTCTGTGTCTGTTTGTTCAATGGGCTATTCAATATTTGGAGAGAGAGAGAGAGAGAGAGAGAGAGAGAGAGAGAGAGAGAACAGTAGAATGGCTGGACCGACTAGCACTCTAACTCATTTGGGAATTGTGGGGGAGGAGGAGAAGAAAACAAAATATTCCTCTCTACCTAATGAATAGGTGAAATAATGAGTCAGCAGTCAATGAATGCAAATTGTTTCGTTCGACCCATACCTGAACCAGAATTGTCTGTGTATTCTCGGTATTATGTCCTTGGCTTATTTTCTCCCCAAAAAAGTGCACTTTTGCTACTGACTAGACACAATACAGAATATTCTTTCTATTGAATGAATTTGGATGATGGTTTAGGAGGATTGAATCAATAATATTTATTTATTAATTTATGCGAAATTTTCCTATATTTTTTCTCTTTGTTGTTTGTCTCAAAGAATATCGAATTTCGATTAGTAAAATGAAAAGACAAAAATTTCGAAATAATATATATTGATTCTGTGTGAATACAGGTTAAATTCTGTAAAAGAGGAGTGTTCCAGTTGGAACTAAAATATTAAATTCAGAAATCAATTTTATATTTCTTTTTTTATTTAATAAAATTTAATTTATCACTAAAAATTCTGAGAATCGAATAGAATTTTAAAGTGTTTCAAAATGTATTTTATTATTTATCTCAATTTATCTATTTCATCTTAAAATTCTCAAGAATTATTATTAATCACATTAAAGAATATTCTTAATCGCCTAATAAAATTATTGAGAATCGTATTATTGAGAATATTCTTTAAAATTTCATGCCATTTTCATGTGAATTTAAAATGTTTCCGAGAATAAGTTAACTTTCAAAGTGAGCAGTAATCAAAACATAATCATCGAAAAATATTTTTCCACAAAGTGGAATTTATTAGATTCTATGGCCGACTCACTGCAGAATCTAATAAATATAATAATCTTTTAAGATAATTTATTTATATTCTTTAATTTGAAAATATTTTAGATGTTTTTTTTGTTGCTCTAAAATATTTTCAATTCAACTCTGACTAATACTTTCAAATTCAGGAATATTCTTGAGTAAATAATTTTGTTTAGAGATTTTATGATTTAATTTTGAATTTTTTAAATTGAATTTCTAGAGTTAAAAGAAAACTTTCCTGGTTTTAGTGTGTACCTGTACACTTTGAGTGTTTTTCTTGTTCTTGTTTGTTTGTTCCATTTGGACATCACAAGACCCATATATACATCCCTTTCATCTCATCAAGAATTCATCAACTATTAGAGAATTCTTTCTATAGTTTGTTTTGGTTTGTGTGTGTGTGTCTCTCATTTTGTGTTATTGTGCTTGTTTGTCGACAAAACAAGACTGAATTTCGGTGTTTTTCAGATATTATAGTATATATACGGGATAGTACAGAATATTCCTGGTTGTTCAAATATTTAAGGGCTATCCTTAATGTACGTGACACTTTTTACTGTTACTCCATATATTGTATGTATGTGTACTTCCATAAAGAATCACTCGTTTCAGGAACTATAAGGAACTTAAAGTTGACTAAAGTTTGCTTTTGAAATGAAATTTAAATTCTATTTCGGCTATTTCCACCTTTATTTACTATTACTACTCCTATTCCTAAATTAACTGGAATATTCTTTACGGCTATTTCCACTCTGTTCACTTTCTCTCCTTTCCTCTGCTCCTCAGGTAAACTTTGTAAAACTTACCAAACGAAGTGACCCGAATTTTCTTCTGAATGTCCCACTGAAAGGGATCCATCGAGTTGATATAGTTGTCCCGGATGAAGTCTAACAGTCGGTCCACAATTGGATTCGCCAACAGACTGGTTCCGGTTGCGGAGTGCTCCTGTGAGCCACACGAAGTGCCGGTGGAACTCGTCTTTGACAGTCGACGCTTCGAGGTGTGATGCTGCTGACGGAAGCGCTGACGGCGCAGACTCGAACTAGTCGAAGAGTTGATGCTCGTAGTGCCACTGTTGACCGGTGTGCCAATCGATCCATTGCCCGACAGTTTGGGCGTCAGCTTGAGATGCGCCAGTCGGGGCGGTTTGGTGAAGCTAAAGTGCGACCCACTCGCCTCTTTGTTTGCTGTCTTCAACGGTGTCGACGAGGGCGTCTTAGTGTGGGGTGGGGGCGTCTTGGGAGGTGGGGGCGTTCGCGGTGGCGTTCCCCCATAGAACCACTCATTGCCCGAATAACCAGAAGCGCTTGTATTTGAATTTGACGAATCGTTGCGTGAGAAGGCCCGCGAATTACCGGGCGTCCTCATGGGTGAACCCGTACCCGAAACCCCATTGATCCCGAGAATGTGTGTGCCCGCAAAGGTCAACCTCTCCTTAACCCACTGCATTTTGCTTGGGCTTGGCTCGGGCTCGGGCGGAGGTTGATGCTCCTCACTGCCCGAACTGTGCGAACTGAGAATGTCGAGTAGCTTCAGCTTGGCCAGCTTGGAACCGGAGTGTGAGCTTCCGGATACAAACAAAAAGAAGAAAAATGTTTCTGGAAAGTCGACGAAAAATTTTCCGGAATGTTTGTGGAATAATTGAAAATCTAAATTAAAGAAATAAAAATTTATTAGAATGATAATAACATTTAAAATAATAAATTATTCAAAAATTAAAAGCGGGAAAATGATTTTTTTGTTAAAATAGGAATATTCTGAAAATTGGATTCATTGTGTACACACGAACACATTCTGGTCTATGGAAAAGTGGTAGAAAATTTAATTTACATTGTGATGAATAAGTGAAAATTTTATATTCTACTTATAAAAGAAACCAAAAACGACTATTTCAACCCAACCTGTAGGTGGAAAAAGTAACAGAGTTTATATTATAACCTCTAGGGTATAGAATCGTCTCGACACAATTCTGTATATACAGAAATTTAAACTCATTCCTCTCGCCAAAATGAAATGAAGAATCAAAGTGATGATGACGTTTGTGTGGGACATTCTCTCTTTCTGTTTGATTATTTCAACAGCACAAGGTGGTTCTGTAAAAATTCTTTGAAATTCTATACACTTTAACTAGAAAGTTCGACTATTTCGACTCAACTCGTGTGCAACGTTTACTTTAAAAGATGAATATTTTTTATATTATTATGAAAAATTATATTACATTGTATTGGGGCACGAACCCGCAACGAAAAATCTATTTTTACCTCAACCAAAAAAGTGTTTTAACCCAATTTCGAATTTGAATGAGACAAAAAAATATTCAAATAACAATTTTATTAGGTCATCATGTTGTTGCTGAACAGATTTTCCTCTTAAAGAATATTCTAGAATTGAATACTTTCTTATTGCTTTAAAAGGATTCTTTATTTGTGTGTGATTCTGTACGATTCTGTACGATTCTGTACGATTCTGTGTGTGATTCTAAAATGTTCATTTACCTAAGCGCTCAAAGTAAATTTACATTGCACTTCTTGGAAACCTTTTCAATTTAGTAAATTGCAACAATTTTTCCTTAAGTTTCAAGCGAAAAAAACACGAAACAATGAAAAAGAAAAAAAAACAATGCTGAATTATTTACGATAGAGTTGAAATAGTCCTTTCAATACTAAGGTGTACGTTTTTTTGTTGGCTATTTTAACCCACCTTGTACAAAGTGTTTCAAACTTTATTTCTGTTTTCCCTCTCCAGAAACACAATTGCTTTAATTTGTATTTACTTTATTATATTATTTGATTTATTGATTTATATTTATATTTATTTTAGCTCGAGTTCACCTACCAAAATAATAATAAATTGCCTGGCAATTTAGATCCAAACACAACAACAACAACGCAATCAACACAAAACACCTAAAGAGAGAGAGAGAGACACACAGAATATATTCTGTGATTCATGTTTAGGCGCCACACAGCATGACGCCATGGCGCCCCAAAAGCACAGAATTATAATAAGAGTCCCCAAAGAGACAGAGAAATGATGCCAAACTTGACAAGAAAAGTTGTGTTGTATTATATGTTCTTTAATTTATCTTGATAAATAAATTCTCACCCCAGGCTGTGCATTAACGAAAGTGGTGAGAGAGACAGAATCTACCAGAATAGAGTATTTCTAAAACTAAATTTAAAATTCACGTACAAACGACCGAGTCCTTTTCCACCTTAAATTCTATCTCTCTCTCTCTCTCTCTCTCTCTCTCTCTCTCTCTCTCTCTCTCTCTCTCTCTCTCTCTCTCTCTCTCTCTCTCTCTCTCTCTCTCTCTCTCTCCCCTTTCTTCACTGTACTTTTCATTTTAATAGGATTTGTTTCACTCTATTTATTAGAAAAGTGTGTGCACCGGAGGAGCACTTTTTAAATTATATTTCATTTTATTTTTCAATGTCAATGGCGCACACACACAAACTAATTCGTATTCTTTTTGTAAATAAAATAAATATTTAATTCTATATTTATTTAAGCTTTGGGGATTTTTGTTTGAGTTTGTTTGGGTCGCGGATTCTGTTTCGGTAGACGATTTCATCATAATTTCATCATCATGATGATGATTAAGCTCTCGATTTAATTTCGAAAAATAAAGAATTTCGAAATACTTTACTGAGCATTTTCAAGGTAAAAACTAAAGAAATTAAAAATATAAAACCACCCAAAAAATCTTGTATTTTGAATTTTTAAAAATATATATTTAATGATATTTGAATAAATGACTCTATATAAAATTGATAGTTTTTTCCCTTGTTGCCGAAATGGATACACTACTAGATTCAATTTTAGATAAAATAAAATAATGACAAAATATTCTACTATTTGACAATTTCAATTTTAAGGGGAATCAAGAGAGAGAAGAATTTTGATTATATCTCTGTTTTTGATTTAATATTATTATTATTATTTAAGAATGTTATTGGATGATTCTGTTGAAATTATTCTGTTTTATTCTACATATTATTGAGAGAATATTCTGTGTAATTCTGTATCATTCTGTACGATTTTGCACGATTCTGCACGATTCTGCACGATTCTGTTGAATACTAATGGCATCATATGCATTTGGCACCCCATTTGGAATTTTCCAACTCTACTCTACGCCTAAGGAGCCTCCGGGCGGTCTCGAGTTGATTCTAGATTCTGTGCACCCCACTTGAATTAGCAACCGCCCCCCTATTCGGAAAAAGTTGATGATATTATGCAAGCCCATTAGAATGTACAGAACATTCTTTATATATTCTGCATCTCGCTCTCACTTCTTGATTGCCATGTCACGATCAAAGCGCCATTCGAGCATTAATCATTTTGAGCATTTTTGCATACTAAAATTTAGACCACAAATTTTGGTAATAAACAGAACTTTTAATGAAAAAGTGTGTGCAACCAACAAACTGGAAAAGTCAAGATGCACGGAAAAAAAGAGTTGAGAAGGAAAAGTTGAAAGGCAGAACTTCAAGGTCGAGGTCTTTGGGAAGTTTTGGAAAGGGGCTCACTCCTTTTTGTTTTGTTTTTAATGTGAGGACGCATCTTAACCTAACTGAATTATTGAACAAATTTATCCGTCCCTTCTTTTAATATTCCATTTTATTTTCTCCCCTTAAATATTTAATTGGGAAATTGTTCTTTTCGGGCCACAAAGTATTCTGACGCACAGAATACAAAATAATGTAATGTAAATGAATTTGAAATACGTAATTTCGAAAAGTCATTTACGAAGAAATTCACGTCCGAAACAAAACAGGGAAAAACCAAAATGCTAAATGCTAAATACAAAATAAAAAATGCCTAATAATTCCGAGTAAATTAATTTATTTATAAATTTTGAAATTTGTTTAAAATTCTGGTTAAGTATTTTGAATATATATTCTTAATAAGATTCTCAAAGTTTCAAACTTATTTTGTCGGTCGTTTAGATGAGAGCAGAGAAGCCGACTTTTAAATTAAGAATCGTTAAGAGGATTCTTTAAGAGTATTTTAGAATTAAAAAATGCAAAATGAGGATTTGTTTTTTATTTACATAAATTCTCAATTTATTTTCATATTCTAAAGAATATTCTTTTGAATATGTCTGATTCTGCACAACTTCCTTACTTTCAACCCAATTTAGAACCACAAATAGCTTAATTTCGAATTTAGTTTAAAGAATCTGCATTTTTTTATATGTAATTAAAATGAATTTAATTATCTTTGCAGAATTGTATATTCAAATTTTCTCAATTACCTACAGAATCTCTACAGAATCCCCTTCGAATACGTGACCTTAATTAGACCACACATTTTGAATGAATATGCATACGGATAGTTAAACAGCAATTAAATAAATAAACGAGCGTACTTCACTTTACAGAATAGAGAATATTCTGTACAGAATATTCTGTTGTAATAATAATCACAACCAAATGAAAGAATAATTGCAACTTTTAGCACACTCTTCAGGATGTGAGCAACACAAGATGAAAAAGAAGAAGAAGAATGGAGGACAGATATAACAGAACAGTTGGAGAATTTTTAGTCCCGGGATTCTTTATACCCAACACATACAGTACAGAATAGATTCTGTATATTCTGTATTTAATAACAATCCTGGACACAGACAGGAGAGGAATCACTTGTAGGGAATTGCGTCTTGCACATTACACAAGAGAGAGAGAGAGAGAGAGAGAGAGAGAGAGAGAGAGAGAGAGAGAGAGAAATCAAAGTCGTCACACTTTTAGCGAAACTTTAAGTGTCGGCAGAATATTCCGTAAAGGGGCTGAGAAGCGTCCCAAACGTGCGTCATCAAATTCTGGATTTTGGTTAACGTTATTTTTTTTGGTTAACTTTTGGTTAATTTGAGGTTAGAATTATTAGATTTATTATCGGTTAAAAGAATTAAGTCCCAGGTTAGCATTGTGAATTAGCTAACACGAATATTACAGAATTATATTCTGTTTTTAGCCCAATCAATTCACAGGAATTTTTCTGAAATTCGATACCCATTAATCCTTTTATTTTCTTTCCTATCTGTATTTTTTTTTGTTTCTCCGGGACCTTGAATATTCGATTTGGTTCATGGGAATCATCGCAAGACAATAATCCTGTTGTCCTGGACCTTGAAATCCCGTTCCACTTCTATACTTCTCCTTGCCCTTGAAAGCTCCGCCCTCTACCTTGAATTCTGTATTTTGTCCTCCACGAGAACCAGTTTTCTCAGAATCCATCTCCTCCATGCATTCGGTTAAGTTTCGTCTGAAGAGTGTGTGTATTTTTAGGGATTTTGTCATCAATTATGCATTTGCCTTTTCTTGGTTCTTGCTGAGTCGTTGAAGTAATTCGGAGACAAAACAAATAAGCAGAATCTCACCCCGATTCTGGCATACTCTCATGCGTCATTTATTGAATTATTTAGTGAGATAATTTTCGGTGGAATCGTGCAGAATGATGGAGAGTAAGTGGGATGTGGAAATGAATATTTGAGAAGAAGACGAAGATGAGGATGGACAGGAAAAAAGTGGGCGAGAATTTTTTTGATTTCTTAGGAAAAATTAAAACTTGTAATCAATTTCTGATGCTCGATTCTGCGAATTCTACAGTGTTGCAACTCTTGTGATGTTAGCTTAAGATGTTAGTTTAAGATGTTAGAATGAGATGTCAACTTAAAACGTTAGCTTTTTCCAAGAACAAAAGTTTTTTTGTATCCCATCTAATACATATCTAATCACAAACGCAAATATACAAGAGAGAAAGAGAATATTCCTAAATCAAACAAATGACCCCCAAAATCGTGTGTATTGATTTAGCTATTACTCGTTCGCAAATGTAATGAGCCGCTAACGCCATCTATTATGTGTCACTTTCCCCTTTAGCTCGGCTCATTACTTTTGCGGGAGACTATTAATAATAGGTCCCCCCACCACCATTAGTCATTAGTCTATTGTACATTGTCTACTACAACTATAGTTCTTGAATCAATAATATAAAATCTGGAATCCAAGGCCCAGAATGCTATGCCCCCCCCAAAATGTATCCAGTTGTATTACTCAAAGTGACTTTTTCGCGTACCAACTTTTACCTAAAAGCATCATCGGATCAATCGATCAAACTACCAAATCAGGAATCTTTATCACCTTAGAAACCAAGTGTCTCTCCCAAGCAGAAAAGAACACGCCATTTTGTATCTCCTCTTTGTACGACGTATATTGTATGACACCGTACAATGATGACTGCCATAAACACTTGAGACTTGTATATTAAGTATATCGATAAGTATGAATCACTGTGCTGTATACATTGTGTGTATACCAATGAAGAGTTGAGTACCATGGCAATGGTAAGAGATAAATCACCACTCATGAGGATAACTGAGTGCTTTCAGCATCAACACGTATGCATTAATGCATATGCATTTGTTGTTTGCATTTGATTGATTGGGTGCATTTCACTCTATTTTTGGGTTACTTTTTTGGTTAGTTTACTGTTTTTTTTTGTGTGCTTCAAAGTGTGTTCCAAAATGGCCACCGGCCAGTGCTTCTGCTACGACTGTCGTCGACAGGGTCTGTACTTTCATCCCCTCCCGCCCTCACCCCTCGAGCCCAATCAGCCCCAGTTTCAGTATCAGCCCATCCCACCGAAATCGAGTGCTCAAATGTATTCACCCGCAAGTCAGCCCCACCCACAGTATCCCCACTGTCCACCGCCGCCATACCAGAATTACCAAAACCAGGGGGCGCCACCACCCCCACTTAACCCGTACATTCCACCATCTGAGCATTATAACAATCCGAATCCGTATCCTCAGCCTCCTCAGCAGCCGTACTATCCAGAGGAGGCATCACCGGTCCATTCGGGCTACTCGAGTGGTTACCGTGCGGGCTCCGCAATTGGTTCGGGCGTGGGTGCAGTGACCGGGGCAGTGGTGGGCACCACAGTGGGCGTGGCACACGCAGGCGTGAAGGGCGTCGCGAATGTTGCAGAGGTGGGCGTTCGTGGAGTGGTGGGCGTGGCTGGGGCTGCGGTTAATGGCGTCGCGGGCATATTTGGCGCAATTGGACGGGGCATTAATGGTGGAGAGAGACGCTAATGGATGGAACGGACAGAAAAAAATACAAAATGGGTACAATTAATTATCGCTCTCTAATAGAGAACCCACATAACAATTTGCGTATTACAATTAAACATTCAAGTCAAATGTATCCTTCCCAAACTTTTTCGCAAATGAACTGTTTTTTTTGTGTGCACTCAAAATTGTAGTACCACATTTGTGTATAACCACCACCAAGACACCATTACACCAAATATATATTATATAATAAAATAGACATAAAATTAATATACTTCCAAAAGCAATTTGACATTTACACACACACGCTCACGAATATTCACCCAAAAATTTGGACCAACCTCGAAACTTAATTAAATTCAGCACGCGTATATCAAATGCATTTGACGCAAAGAGGGGGGAAAGAGAGTTAGCTTGTTTAATTAAATGAAAATATAATGAATAACCTACAAAGCTTTGGACGGACAGACAGACAGACGGAGAAAGACAACCTTGGAAAAATTGTGAAAAGATTCAGACAGAATCGAGATAATGAACCAAGACAACAAAAAATCAAGAATGCGTAAGACTCAATTAAGAAGATGTTCGCATACAGAATAATAAAGCCCAAACCAAAAAACCCTATCCGATTCTTATTTAATAAATGAACACAGAATTTCCAGAATATACAGAAGCACAGTAACCCAATTACCCTTCATTTTCCAAAATTTAAGGAAATTTGTTTATTTCCTTTGCAAAATTGAGGCAAATGAAGCTCCTTTTCCAATTCCTTTTTGAAACAAGAACGAAATAATCAAGAAAATCTTTAATATATCCAGGTTCCCTGATGTTTTGAGAGGATACTACAGAATTTAATATTCTACTGTCTAGACACCTCTCACTCTCGATTCTATACCATAGATTCTTAATTCTAGAGAGTCTAGACTCTATAGGGGATTTTTTGATGAATTAATCCAACCGCGTGATATGAATGAACAAAAAGGAAGGAACGAAGATGTCTTTGTTCATGAATCTTTTGGTATTCAAATTCAAATTGCAATTTATCACTTTTGTCTGGTGTTTATTCATACAAAAGACAGTTTTTTAATTCTTTAATAATACAGAATGTACAGAGTATACAAAATATACAGAATACAGGATGCATACAGAATGCTACAAAAAATTCTACAACAAGAATATTCTACAACGAATGTGTGCTTTTCATTGTCTCCTAATATGATTCATTCTACAATAGAATAGAACATTCTCTACCTACACACACTAGATCCTGTATGATTAGCAGAAGAATAAAACCCATAGAATCTAATAGAATATCTAATTTCCGTGGCAGAATCCAACGGACAAAAAAAAGACGAGCGAGGACAATGGTATCCATCAGAAATGATAACAATACAATGCACACCTTGTTATCTCGTTGTTAAAAGAATCATTCGAAGCGTAAACGAATCATTGTCGTTAATTCGAGAATATACAAAAGTTTTCGCATTCTTAAGCAGAATTCTAGAACCGGAAGTTTCAGGATTGGGATATTCTTTGGTAGTTTGATTCTTTTGCAGTATTGTCATTGTATTACAGGAGCAACAATAGAGGATACCTGCTCTTTTTATTAGTATCATTACCTGGGATACCTGGCGTTTCTCCATTACTGATGGAAATGATGATTATAATTGAGATCACATGAGACAGTAGTTGTATAGTGAATCGCATCATGGTTGCTATGAGTCATAAAATGATATTAACTCAACTACGCATTACGCCAACGTTTGTCATACGTGGAGAGAGTGGTATTTTGCTTTATGTAGATGCAATAATACAAGGATTGTGTGTTGAGTATATATTCGATTGTTTTGCGGATTGTTTTTGCTGTGGATCTGTGATTTAGTGATCTTGAAACTGTTAAATCAAAATCAAATCATGGCTATGGTTCATTCAATTTCGTGCTACTGTCAAGAGTGCTGCCTTCGACGTCAGGGTGTATCCACGGCTGGTCCACCCGAGCCGAATCAACCTTATTTCCAGCATCATCAGGGTGGTATGCCCCAGCCGTACAATCCCTATCAGCCACCAATGTCAATTCCGCCTTCAATAACCCACCATCCCCATCCACGCCCACCACATCATCATCATCACCACCATCCTCCCCATCACAACGACAGTTACGCCCCATCCGCCCCGCCCTATCCCCAAGGTGACCCATCCAATGCTTACTATCCAGGTTCCATTGGGTACACCCCAGCCAGCTCAACCGCCTACACCCCCGCAAGTTCAAGCATGTATCCTCAGTATCCGTCAGTGAATCCGTCCTCAACTGCCTACTATCCAGCGTCGGGTGGCAATCCAACCTATCCACCGTATCGTTAAGACGGGAAAAGAATCCTGTTATAAATTATTTTGATTATTTTTAAAAAATAAATAAAAATAAAAATTTAAATAGCCTAAATAGTTTCATGATTTGTATATTTATTTAAAAAAATGTAAATTCAAAAATCCCACTAATTTTTTATTGATAAAAAATACACAGAAAACTTAACCCTTTGAAGTCTGTTGGGATATTTAAGTTTTGCAAATAACTTTTAACTAAAATTGTGGGTAACATTCATTTTTACAAGAATTTTATATTTTCAATAAATCCGGGGGCATAAATGTCCCGACAGGCGTCAAAGGGTTAACAAATATATGAAACAATATATGATGATATAAAATGAAGGTTTGCTTGTGTGAAAGGTGAAGGGTCAAAGGTGAACAAGGTGAACTGTATTCTGTATTATTCTTAATTCTTGGGTAGAGGAACCTTCTGTTCATCGTACTTTGTTTCCTGTACCACGGCCTTGTTAACCGCACTCCAAACTTCCCCGGCAACCTGCATTGTACCGCCGACAATTTCCCCGGCAATTTCCGCGGCCTTCGTTCCAACAGTAGTGGCAATGTCCACTCCACGATTATACGATTCACCGTAATTCTCTTCTGCTTGTTTTTTCACATTTTGAGCCGTTTTGACGCCTTCGGTCACTGTGTGAACTGTTGCGCCCGCTACTTGACCAGCAATTTCGGCTACTTTAGTACTCGCGACAGTGGCGCTGTCCACTCCGCGACTGTAGCCTTCTTTAAAGGAGGATTCTGCACGTTTCACACCGTGCGCAACAGTTTCGCCCACTTTGGCACTTGTTGAGGTGACGAAATCGGTGGGTATGCCTCTGGTGGTGGGTCCTTCTGCTCCCTTGGAGGGTCCTTCTGCCCCCTTGGAGGGTCCTTCTGCTCCCTTTGAGGGTCCTTCAGACCCCTTGGAACCACCTTCCGTGTATGCAGCTTCTGTATTCTTTTCATCCTCATGCAGCGTCCTCTGGAAAGACTTTACACCCACACCAATCGCTTCACCAATTTTGGAACTCGCCGCAGCCGCCATCTCCACCCCACGAGTATAACCCTCCGAGTAGGCAGTCTCACTCTTCTGTTCACTCTCCTGTAGGGTTTCATTGAAGCTCTTCACGCCCTCACTCACGACATGAATTGTCGAATTGACAACATCGGTGGCGAGTTTCACCAGATTGGAGCCCATTTGGGCGCCACGACTGTAACCTTCTGAGTAGGCGGAATCGGTTGAACGGGGCTGGGAATTGGGAGTTTGATCCATTTTTGTTGTTCTGGTTATAATTTACACACACACAATAAAAGTTGAACAATATGATAAGGTTTTTTCTCGCAAATGACTTGAAAATCACGATACTACGACTTTAAATATATAAAGAAATCAATTGCAAAATCAACAGATGAATCACACTAGCACAAATCAGCACACACAATCAAACGATGATGATGGTATCAAATGTTATGACCAATCACAATAGTCTGACTTTGTTTTAGTCATCAAACCGGCAATCGCACGTCAATTTCTCATGCAAGATCACGAACACACGCGAAAGCACATTCAAGTCATGCCACATTTACCATACAGATAGATAGTATGGGAAAAAGTAAGTTTCTTGGCAACGCCTGTACCCGTACATGACGAGACATAGCACATAACATAAACTAGTCTAAGATTGTTCACAAAGTCTCGCGCAAGCTACACATTAGAAAAGGCATTGTACAGTGTAAAGTTAGTTGTAGAACAGGTTGTGTTGACGACTTTAAAAATAGTGATAACACAAAATCTAGAAGGCTCTCTCAGAGTTTGTGTGCACATTGCGGCGTAGTTGAACTCAATACACTCGCAAATGCATCTACGGGGAAGTAGGATACTATGCATTGATCTGTTGCTCTTTTGTGTATGCATACAAAAGTGGTAGTGGCACATACATTGCACATTTGTACATTTAGAACCGGTTAGTATGAGGATACTTTGTGCATCATATGAGTCATCATCGCATTATGGGGCATTGTATGCATTGAAACATGTCAAAAGCAATGCAAAACAATCCTACTATGATGCAATGCAAAGTCATAGTCACGTGGCATTGCAATGAGCTAGCTTAAATGTTCAAATGGTGATTGGATTTTTGGCTCAAATCACGTAAACTTAAGATACTTTCCATTTGATCTTTGAATCCGACACAATTTTGCGCCTAAGATTTGATGATTTGATGATAAAGATAGTCGAAGAAATATATATCAAATTACATAATAATCTTGTGACAGGCTGTTTTTGTGATAGACTTTGGAGTAAACAAATGGATTCACAGTTTAGCATTGTGCGAGACGCATTTAGAGAAAAATGTTCTTCAAATCATCGACTAATCAGACAGAATCCTTGGTATTCCGTCTCAATTGTACCGTAACGCCCGTCATCCTATGCCTTGCCCTAGCCCTGGTACTCTCAACCCAAATATGGTCCGATCCAATTGGGTGCAAAACTTCAAATCGTTTTCATGTGGATGAGCAACTGTTGAATGGCCATTGCTTTAGTCGTGCTACCTACAGATCGTATGATTCTTCTTCTTCT
This sequence comes from Rhizoglyphus robini, assembly GCA_023373905.1. Lineage (NCBI taxonomy): Eukaryota > Metazoa > Arthropoda > Arachnida > Sarcoptiformes > Acaridae > Rhizoglyphus > Rhizoglyphus robini. The sequence continues at coordinate 527,018 of JAKIJQ010000092.1, read as the reverse complement.
TCCGATCAGAATCAGAATCCATCACATGAAGATGGATTCACTAGGCTGTCTCAAGTCATCCATTATCCGTACTATCAATGGCTTTGGGTTATTTTGTTGATCCAAGCAATTGGATTTTATCTACCTAATTTTGTTTGGAAACGTTTGGAACGGAATCGATTGCGCAATTTGTTGCTGAAAGTCGATCAAAAAGAACAAGAAAATATTGCGAAAATATTGAATCTTTCCTTTGGATCTAATCGGGGATACTTTTTGGGTCACCTTTTCTGTGTATTCTTGATTCTGTTGAATCTTGTAACTCAAACACTGGTGCTCAACCGAATATTCCATTCCAAATGGAACACCTATGGGTATGATGTTGTGGTTCAGTTATTGTTCTCAAGAGATGATGATCCTACTGAAAATGATCCACCAGGAATCGATCCAGAATCGTATTCTGATCCAATGAGTTTGATTTTCCCGGTGCTGACAAAATGTGATTACCGACGAATTGGTCCTACAGGAAGTTTGGAAATCTATGAAGTCAACTGTGCGCTACCGTTGAATAGTTTTAACCAGAAATTCTACCTGATCCTGTGGTTCTGGATGTGGGTCCTAGTGGAACTGGTTCTGGTAGAAATTGTGGTTCTACTCGGATCCTACTACATTCTACCATTACGATTGAGACGATTCTTGAAAGGAAGAATCCAACTGGAACCTGAGGAAGTGCAAGTGGAATTGAAAAGTTTTATCTCTGAACTTGGTTTTGCCGATTGGTTCTGGTTACGTACAGTGGAGCGGAATATGGATTCTTTGGATTTTTACAATATTCTTGTGAATATTGTCAAGCTGCGCATGCGCACTCAAGAGGGGAAACAACTTTTGAATAATATTGAAGATGTTTTGTAGTAATAGTAGTATATTGATTTAATATTGTAAAAATAAATAAAAATATATAAATTTAAATGAATGAGTGAAAATAAGTCATTTTTGGACATGGGAATGAACGGGTTAATTTTTATTCTTCTTGTTTTGGTGTAGTAGGAGTAGTAGGATCCACGTTGACAAATTTTCCCAGGGTTGCGCTCCAAACGCCCGCGACTGCATTGATACCCATCTGCGTGACGCCCGCCACCACTGGCGCCTTGTCCTGTAGAACATCCTGCACGGAGAGTACCTTGGAACTCACTGCATTTATGGTTGACCCCGCAACTTCGGTCACTTTGTTTGTGGTTTGCGAGACAATTTCGGCGCCTTTCGTATAGCTTTGAGCGTACAAATCTTCCGCCTTGTGGACACCAGCGCCCACCGCCTGAATTGTGGCTCCCGCAACTTCAGTAACCTTATTTGTGGTTTGCGAGACAATTTCGGCGCCTTTCGTATAACTTTGAGCGTACAAATCTTCCGCCTTGTGGACGCCAGCGCCCACTGCCTGGATTGTGGCGCCCGCAACTTCGCTAACCTTACTAGTTGCAGCATTCACCACTTCGGTCGTCTGTTTCACACTCAAATCCACCGCTTGATGGGTCAAATCGGTGACTTTGTGGGTGGCAGACGAGGCCAACTCTTTGCCCTTTGCGACACTGTCCTGTGCCACATTCAGGGTAGCACCCGCAAGTTGATTCGTAATTTCAGCCACTTTCGCAGTGGTGGAACTTGCGAGTTCGGTTCCCTTGGTATAGCCTTCCGAGTAGGCAGAGTTGACAGACTTGATGGCGTTTTGAACGTTTTCCATTGTTTTGAGGATTCGCAAGGATTCGTGAGAATTCACAAGGATGTACAAGGATTCACAAGGATTTACAATGATTCGAAAGGATTCACGAAAGTTTCATAAAACTTTGACTGCTCTTACACAAGTGATGAACTATTTTATAAGATTTTCGCACACTATACAACTTATATATCAACAGTTTTTTTCCTCCCTCAACAGTGTAGAACTCGTACATGTGCACCCTCGACAAATTTCGCGTACAATCTCGTACTACTCTGTGAACCTCAATCATCGTGAATGATTGTCCCACTGATACGTTGGTCTACGTACTTCTCGATAAATGTACTCTAACAAGCAACTGAATAGGCAATCATTGTAATATTTTGCTGTGAATGTCAACTGCTGGTTGGTTCGAGTGTGCTCGTATACAATCTCGTGGTGTGCAATGCATCAATGATTTAGCACAAAAGTGCAGTGTCCAATGAACTTGTCAATAGTACCCAATGAATCACTCACTGATTTGCACAAACATTCAATCTTTTTTATTGTTATAATTCTCTTGTACAAATGCACTAAAAACATTCCATGCTCCCACCAACCGATCACCCATCATCTCAGCAGCCTCCAACACAACAGTGGGCGTCTTCTCTTGTAGGACCTCTTTGGTTGAATCGACAATCTTCGCCGTAGTACCAAGTGCTGTACCAAGCACTGCCGCAACACTCGTACCCGCATTTGTGGCCAACTGTACGGTTTCGTCAAACTTTGATTCGGCAACTTTGTAGGCGGACTGTACGGCCGCAAGTCGGGCCTTGTCGCGGCATGTTGTACAGTCGCATTTGTCGTCCATTTTTGTTCGTACGGTTTTTTTCAAACTTAACGATCCACCACAAAATAAATTTGCTTTATATACAAGTTCTTAGACCTTATCAAGCGTGAAGGTATACGATAAAAACCCAAAGGATACGCATGACTCATGCGGCAGAGTCATTAAAAAAAGTTTATTCACATCTACAAAGACACGTGTACTCAAGATTGCACATGCACATTTTATTCTCCCATGACCCTGTGGGGTCAAAATAGTTGTTATCAAAATTACATAGATTTAATCACAGTGAGCATCAGTACAAAGAGAGCCATAAAGCCGGTGACACCAAATGCAAGCCAAAAGAGGGCGAGTGCTGAGGCAGTGCACACCACAATCACGGTGCCCTTCTTGTCTCGGGCTACGGCTAAATTGAAATCCGCCATTTTAACTCGTAGTATACAGAATCAAATAGAATCCGAATTCTGGATATTAAGAATTATTTTTTAGGGTTACAAATTAAGAAGAAGAATAAAACAACTTACAACTTTGTCAGCACTTTTAGAGTGAAAATAGAAGCAAAATACGAGCCAACCGTTCGTGATATTTGCCAATTGAGAAAGTAATGAACGTGTCTGCGCTTTGTGCCAAGAAAATAGACGCCTTTTGAGGCGCACAAATTGTGACACAATCAATCGAGTTGATAAGTAAATTCTCGATAAAATTGCTATTACCACTATACCATTTATGGTCAATAAAAAGCACATATATATGAGTTTGTCGGATAAGTGGTTATCAATGCGTTTCCTAGACATTTCAATTACGAGAAAAAAATCTTCCTCGTCTTCAACTAAACAAACATTATCTACAACAAACCAAAAATTAGCGCAAAACTCGAAAATTGTAACCAAAAAGAAGTCAAACAGCACAAATAAAAATCTATCCCCGCTAAAACAACCAGACACCCGGGAGCGGTCACTTTGTTTTAATTCACGGACAAATTCAAACCCCAAACAAAAAAGTTTCTCAACTAAGTGAGCCTAGAAATTCGTTCATTTAATAATCATTTCAAAATCCTTTAGTTTTACCAATTCGAGACAAAAAAATCCGTGAAATGAAAGTAACCAAATGGAAACTCTTGAAGTGGTCTAAGACACTTGAGACTGGATGTGAAATTTGTACATGGTGATTCAAATGTTCGTGCGCATGCGCTCACAGCAATTTTTGTGGTCCTAAATTTTAATTACTACTCGTACAAATACAATACGATATGCATTTGTCAACTGTAATCAAACAGTGATATATCATATAATGAATAAATTATTTAACAAAAAATCAATCTGCACTTGAGAACTGTTCCCAGTAACAACCAAAACTGTTGTGACACTGGTAACCCAATAGAAAGGCAAACAGTGAGAAAATTCCCCGACAAAAGGCACTTTTCGGTATAAACACACACACACAAAGCAAACAGAGACACCCGGGAGCGATACTTTTGGCTTTTGGATGGGATAGGGGAGGGAAAAAAGTCTCTCCACTACCTAATCACTAAAAACACACAATTCCAGAACAAAAACTTTTTCCTTATCCTACAGAATGAATTCGAGATTCTGGAGCAAATAATATTAAATGAACAACGACACTTGTTTGGGACACTGAATGAGAACGAATGAGAAGACCTTGAAGTGGTCTAGGACACTTGAGACCAGAATGAGAGACAAACAAATACAGAATAAAATAAATAACAAGAGAGTGATATAACAAATAATTATGGTATCGGATGGGCGGTCTAAAGAATATTCTGTATGCACATAAAAAAATAAACAAGTCCACCCTGTAAATGATAAATACGGGTAAATAAATTGTCTACTTTTTTATATTAAAATCACCATTGCACTAATATGTTGACAAATATTACATTTATCCTGCAAAAAGCTCCAAACCTGGTTATTATCATCATTAAAAGTTTATCGACAAATATCGATACAAAGTGGATTTTTATTTATTAGAAAATTCTGTATAAAAAATAATGAAAAATTAATAATAAAGTGCTTAATAATATTTCGCCCCGTAACTTTTGAAAATATTTTGAAAATTATGAAATTTAAAAAAATGTCCGAACATCAAACTTTTTATGACTTGATTTTTATATTATTTAATTTTATTATATTGAATTATTAATTTATTTTTTTCTATTTTTTTAATTTTAAATATACATTTTATATATTCTGTGTACATTCTCTACCTATTCTGTATTTGGGTATTAAAGTTCGTCGACCATTTTATCCACCAGAAGCGGAGAATCGAGCGTAACCAACAGCAAATCGAGCACCACCGCACCAGCGAGCTTATTAGCCGATCGCCTAGAAGCGGCCAATTGCGTCACATTGCGCACACCAGAGGCAAAAGTATTGGATACTTGTGCACCGAATGCTGCCGTACATTGGGAGAGTGTAGCGTGAAACAGTTGTAATGAGCATGAGGATGCTGATGCAAATGCCCTTTGGACAATGCTTTGTGATGATGGTGAATCATTATTATAAGGATTCTTCTTGCACGATTCACACTGGCATTGTCTCATTTTGGAAAGGGAGACGCTTTAAGAGAGAGGGTGCTTCTAGAGGCAATCAAAATCACCAGTGAACATGAACAATTTAGGAAGAGAAAGTTGTTTCACACAGAGAGTTGAGTTGAGTCACATGTATACCAGTGAAATGCCTATTGAGCCATTAGAAAATTGTCGACGTTTGATTAGATTTATAATAAACTGTACAATGCTATACATACACACCACTCTGGCTGCATACAGACACTCAACACTAGTGTACTCTTAGAGGCCATTAGAAGTGAGAGTTAGTTAGTGAGAATTAGTTTGTGTATCTGGGCTATAAATAGAGCAATCATCATCACTGTACAAAATGTCAAAATCATACGAGTTGCTGCTGCTGTCATACGTGCATTCACACAGGCAGACCATCATAGTATTAACATTGAGAGATTACATTTATTAGATAGTGTGCATTGCAGCAAAGCACACATCCGTGTAGTGAAGGGCATGTGTATTCACAAGTGCATTTAAAGGAAGAAGAGATTACGTTATGTTAAGGGTTAAGAGGCTGCTCTTATAGAAGATGAAAGAAGTACTTCCTAAAATCATTTATATATTCATCTAATTCTTCAATCAACAACATCATCATTTAACACCCTCTCTCTCTCTCTCTCTCTCTCTCTCTCTCTCTCTCTCTCTCTCTCTCTCTCTCTCCCAAAAGGTTACTATTTTTAGGTTTGCTATATTTACGGAAAAGTGGTTCAAAGAACTTATTAATATTATTTTTATACCATTTAATAAGGATTTATTTTTATAGTAAATATAGTTTATAGTAGTATTTACTCAAGTGGATTATCATAGGAATATTTTTGGAATATTTAACTGCAGAAAAAAATACAGTCTGGTTCGATGAGTTTATTTTTGAATGAATTTACAAAATAAAAGAAGAAGAGTTGAAAGTGTTCATTTTCACTCTGCATTTTTTTTGCTGTTTTCGTTGTCCACTCTAATCTCGACTTTGTCTGTGTCCAGTGTCAAATTCAAAGGAATTTAATTAATTTCCTTTTCAAATTGTATAACCAATCCTCTATCTCTTCTATTCTTTTTATATTCTCTCCATTTACAACTAAATTTTGTATACAAAATTGTTAATTTCCTTTGTCAAACTACTATCACTACTAGATTAGCTTCATCATCATAGAATAGGTCTTTTGTTTTTATTTTACTATTCATTCGCGATTCGTTTTTTTAATTAGCTTTGATGTGAAAATGTTCTCACAACTTTTTTATTCTCGACACAAGTTTCAGTCAACTTTTGCAAGTGACTGAACTCACTATACTACGTAAAGTGAGCACTTTGCGACAAAGTCAAATTCGAGTAGGAAAAAAAGAAAAAATAATTAATTCGTTGGAAACAAAGTTAATTACGTGGAAATAATCATCGAAAAGAAGAAGAATATTCACCGAATAGGCAAATTAAGTTGTGTCTCTGTGTGTTGATAAAAGGAGTGAAATTAACGAAGCAAACACAACTCTCAAGGATTCTAGAATATTTGAACCTTTTTTGTAGTAGCAACAAATCTTTAGGTGCAAAAAGATTAATCATTATACATCATCATCATGTGATGGAGAAAACCCAGAATCTTGAAGTTTTCTGGGTTTTCGAAAGCGCAGGAGAGAGAGAGAGAGAGAGAGAGAGAGAGAGAGAGAGAGAGAGAGAGAGAGAGAGAGAGAGAGAGAGAGAGAGAGAGAGAGAGAGAGAGAGAGAGAGAGAGAGAGAGAGAGAGAGAGAGAGAGAGAGAGAGAGAGAGAGAGAGAGAGAGAGAGAGAGAGAGAACATTTCTGTGACAGTTCCTGTGAGATTCTTCATTTGCATATGTCATGAATGCAAATTCAAAAGAAGAAAAGTTATATAAGATACATTTTCTAGAAAAAAAAATCTGGGACTGTTCACAAACTTCGTAAATTTCCAACGAATATTCTAGAAAATTCTAAAAAGTTCTAATAAATTCTCAAATAAAAAACCAATAATAAAAATGATTTATTAATTAAATCGATTATCGATTAATATATTTAATAATTTTCCCCTTAGATTTTTTAAAATAAAATAAAATATTTATTTTTTCAGGTCTTAAATCGATTTCAGTTCTTCTAACCAACAAACAAAATCAATTTAATCGTGCAACACCAAAAGCAAACAACCACAAAAGGTTTAAAAATGATAAAATTAAACAGAATTAGATTAATGAGAGTGAAAGTGAACAAAAAAGTACACAGAATCGTGCACCCACAGAATCTCACGAATCAAATCAAATAATAAATAATATAAAATTTATTAATTTCTAGAATTTACTGCCTTTTTTCTCTGGAAAATTGTTTCAAATGTCATTGTTTTTTCTAATGAAATTTTAACCACGGAAAATAGTAATTTAAGTTTTGCTTTTGAGGTTTACTTTCGAAAACAGAATCATTATTTTTGTTTGTGTCCTTTGTATTCTATATGGCTTTGTTGTTCTGTTGTCAACCTCGAAACGTACCAGAAAAAAAATCCATGAAAAATTAAAGTTTAAAAGTTTGTTCTAAATTGTAAAATTATCCTTGAACCAAATATAATAATAACATTTTTCTCACTTTAAAAGAAATCATTAAAGAATCTAGATCATATATAAAAATTTTGTTAAATGAAAAGAATTTTCAATTTTACAGAATATTCTTTAAAGAGTTGGCCAACCGTGTGCAGACCGATTGCCCAACTTTTCTTAATATAATTTCCTTAATACCTCAACAAAATATAAAGTTTAAAAATAAAATATCCAATTAAACTAAAACGTATGTTTTCAACAATATTTTGAATTAACAATTTCGAGAGGAAGAAAAAACACTTTTTCCCTATTTGAAATTCTATAGATCACTAAAGTGAATTCTTTTGATCATAAATTCATATACGATCCAAATGTGGCACACTTTTCCCTGTCCACTGTTAACTGTTACTAAAAATAGAATTAATTCTTTTCAAAATTCTACAAAGTTTGAAATTGAAACTAGGAAATGGAGTGAAAGAGTGAGAGAGAGAGAGCTTATTATCACAAAACTTTTGTTATTATATTATATAACAAAATATTACACCATTCAACACTCAAATTCTATTATTTGTACAGAATCATAATAATAATACTAAGTATAGAAATTCTATACCAGAATTGAAAATAGGCAAAAGTCAAATATTCCGTAACATAACAAATTCAATCAACCAAACATAATTCACGTCGCATGTCTCGTTCGTTTTTTCCTTTCGTTTTAGCTTTTTTCTCTCTCGTTTTCCCGCCAAAAGTGAATTAACACCACAGAATCGTGTGTGTGTGGGGAATCGGGATCGCCTACGCAAAAATATCCTAATTTTAATACCTAATACCCCATTTGATTTTGATCCTTTTGATAAATTTAATAATATGAATATAAAACGAGTGAGTGTATTGAACGATATTTGATAATTTTGAAAAAATTTTAAATTTTAATATATATATTAATAATTAATTGTATATTATATTATAATATAATGTACAAAGCATTCTGTATTTCAAAGAATTTCGAAATAAATGCGTTTTCTTGAAAGCGGAAAATTTTTGGGTGCACTTACTATTTTATTGTACGATTGTTGTAGTAAAATGATTGGTGCAATAACCGGAGAGCGAAGCGAAGGATGCGGACAATTAACAGGACAATGGATGAGAGAGTGGAAGGAACGACGGAAGAGGAGACAATTTGATCAGGAACCGGCGAATTTTGGGAACGATTGCAAAATTCTGGGACAGTTTAGTTCACAAGTTATTACAAATTCGAACGTTTATTATTATTATCATAAAGATGCACACAAGTACAAAATGATGTTGAAATTCTGGTTTTTTGAGAGGTACAAGACCAGAATATTAATGAGTTAGTGGTTCACATAGCAAAGTACAGAATATTCGTGTGAGCCGGGACACAAGTTCAAGTTCAGTGCCGAGTCACGATATACGAGATGTTTCAATTGCCAACACACAACTGAACAGAATTCGGCACAATTCAGGGTCTTTTGAACCGAATCTTTACACCGAAAGCACAGAATATTATAAGTGAGAGAGACAGAATATTCTGTGTGTTTGCTTTCGAATAGTTGGGAATAAGCGACCAAGTGTTCGCTTTGTGGGCATTCGATTCTGTGTATGTTAGTTTAGTTTGTGTGTGGCCACCCCAAAACCCAATGTGAGAGACACCAAACACAACACAGACACAGAATGGCAGAATCGATTTATATATATACCCTCGGACTGGTAAGGCGTGAGAGAGAGAGAGAGAGAGAGAGAGAGAGAGAGAGAGAGAGAGAGAGAGAGAGAGAGAGTTTTAGAGTTTGGAGAAGAGAGAAAGATTCGCGCATGCGCACTCGTTGCGGAACACACGTTTTTATATCCATCTCTACTTGACTCTACTTTTGCTTGGTATAGATGGAGATAGTAGAATTGGAGTAGAAGAAGAGACAGCAAGAAGAGATGGAAATCTTTGCTGCTTGCAGCATTCAACTTGACATTGCTCTTGAAACCTTGAATTCTGCTTCGTCTATTTTTTTTGGCGGAATTCTGTCTCTTCGTCTCTTTTCTGCCAACTAGCTCAATTCTCTTGTGGGATTTGAATTTTGTGTCAGTGTATTATAAGTATTAAAGTAATAGAAGGAATTTGGATGGATACAGCAAACAAAAATGTAATAACTTTGGGGAGATACAAAGTTTCAGCCCAGTTTTTCCTAATTAACTTTATAATTTTAACGAAGAAAAAATGTAGCAAAGTAAACATTCAGTTTAAAAGTTTTTAAAAACTGAATGTTGGCTTTGCTGCATTGAATTTAAGGAATTTTGTGGAGAATATTCTGTATTTTTTTAACAAGAATATGCCTGGAATGCACACATCAGATGACCAGAGCTAAACGAATCGTAGGGCAAAATAGAATTTGTCGACGGTGGCCATTAGTGGCCACACGTTGTTTTTATCTTGTACAACTACTATCTATCTACTACTAACTACTGTGTACTCGGTGTACAGAATATTCTGTACTTGCTTTCCGTACATTCTCGCCAATTACTTTCTCTTCCTTCTTGTTCTTGCATCATGAATGTACGATTTGTCTCCATACGCTAATTGAATTAACAACGAGCCCATTACGGTAGTAGTGTACGTACTTGTACGTTTTGCAAGAATATTCTAAGAGCTTATCTAGTCTAATCAAGTACAAGGACTCTACTCTACGAGTCCATACCAGATTAGATTAGGCATAGGAAAAAGAAGAGGAATGAGAGAATAGAGAAGGAAGAAGGAAGGAGAAACAAAAGAATATATACAACACAGAAAAACAATGAAAAGCGAAAAACATTATTATTATTCAAAGATAAAAGGCAAAGATTAGAGCATAGAATATTCTTGTAGAATAGAATGATATGAAAAAAAACAAACAAATGAAGAAAAACATTTAGCTTCTAAAAATAAACTTACTCTGGCATTATAATACCTTGAGTGGATCCACTCGAGTTTTAATGCAATTTTGAGAGCGTTCTACTAGATTAGATTAGATTAGATTGGTTTTACCGGAAATAGGCGTTTTGCAGTTTTTTTAGGTTTTTAGCCGTTTTTTAGCTGTTTTACGTTTTTTGGCGTTTTTGGCGTTTTTGGTGTTTTTTAACCGTTTTTATAGTTTTTTGCGTTTTCAGGTGTTTCTATGCGTTTTATGCATTTTTAAATGTTTTGGCGTTTTAGCCGTCTTTAGCCGTTTAGAAGTTTTTTGAGTTTTATCTGTTCTTTGCATATTTGGTGTTTTTTATGCGTTTTTATGCGTTTTCAGACGTTTTAGATGTTTTTTACGTTTTTGGGTATTTTTGGTGTTTTGGTGTTTTTATGCATTTTTATGCGTTTTTATGCGTTTTTAACGTCTTACCTTTTTGATCGTTTTTATTGGCGCTTTACTCCGACGGCAAAAAGCCCATAAAATGTCTGTATTCTATATACCTTATTAACAGTACATTATCTCCCTCCGCATCACCCAATACCAATCCAATTTGACTTTCACTTAATAAATGTTTATTCTGTCCGGGTCCAACGACCAGTGTCCCGCCTAGTCTAACATCCATCCCAAGACAAATGTGCAACTGTTTTCTTCTTTTTCTTATTTTTTGTTCTCCGTTGCATAAAAAATGTCCAGACAAAAAACGTGCCGGTCCCCAAGGTTTTTTCCTTTAATAACCCCTCACAAAAACTATTTCCCCAACTAATAATGTCTCTATATATCATATTAATAATTTCGTAATAATATTACAGTACACACACACACACACACAAAGATGTATAATAAGTATCGCAAGAATTATCAGTTAGTTAGGCAAATAAAATGGTTATTGACACATACACACATACAAAACAACAAAAATATAGAATCCAGAATCCAGAATAATGAGCAGAATGATACAAATTATAACACACAACATAAATATAGAATCAACAACAACAACAATAGCCCACAAAACAAAACACAATGAAGCAAAAGCAAAAACAATAGAACAAACCCAAAGTCAACACGCCAAATGATAATGAGTGGACAAATGTGAGGAATATTAATGAGTTCACACAGACACAGAATGCGATTTACAGAATATTCTCTCTGTACATATAATACTTGGTGTATAGTACAAATAAGTAGTCTAATAAGAATCTAGATAAGGAAGGGTGCGTTCGAAAAGTTATACCAAAAAATGGAGTAGATTTAGCATCATAGAATCAAAAAAAAAACATTCAATAATCATATGGATTCTTACATATACTTAAAGATTCTACAAGAATCGGATAACGTACTTTTTGAATGACCCATCTTTTTTTCGTTTAGCAGAATATTGTTTTGCACTCAATGCGTGTCTGTGTGTTCCAAGCACTATGTTCCAAAAAATCATTGTCATTATGGACAATTGTATTATTATTATTATTTTTATTATTCTGCAGATTCTGTATTCTGTATTCTGTATTCTGGGGATGTTAGAATATTGTTTGAAAACAACCAAGCCAGAAAAAATTCCACGTTCTTATTTTTGGCTTTTGCACTCATCTCATTACAAAACAAATCTCATTTACTAAAAATAAATATTTCTATATTAAAATAGGCAAAATTCCAGGTTAAATAATTTAGGGAATTATGGAATTATTATTTCATAAGCCAAGATTTTATTTTTAAAATATTTTTTTATTTTGTTTTTGACTCGAAAAAGTCAAGTTCAATTTAAAATTCTTGAACTCACGTAATATTTGATGCGAACATTTTGTTTTGTTTCAATGTCAACTTTGATATCAATTATTCTTGTCTCAGAATTGGTTGTCAGAATTTTTTTGAATTGTTGAACAAAAACACGAAAAATTCTGACAACTCAAAAAATGTTTTGCACTTGAAAATTCTTCGAATCATGCACTTGACAGAGGAAAAATTTATTGGGGGTTTTTCAGAATTTATAATTTTTTGTTTCAAACAGAATCAATTGATTCTTATGATTTGTTCAATAACAGAATTTGGGAATATAGGAATTTTTATACTTGAAACTTACTACTAAAAGACATGTCAAGTTTTGGATAACATGTTGACGCATGTTCTCGCATGATGACATAATCTTATACTATAATCTTTTACTTATAACATGAAAAATTACACAAATAAGATTACATCTTAATTTATCATAAATAAATTTATATTTCAAAATATATATTTCAAAATATTTAATAAATAAAAATTCAATCGCATTCAAGTCACAAACACTTAGCAGCAGTGAGTGATGAAGGGGGGAGGAGGATTTTGTGCTGATTTTGCAGAAATTTTACAAAACAAAACAAGATAAGAGAAATGTAAGTAATAAATTGTTGTATATTGCAAAATATATATTTCACAGCGTCGATTTATTCTGCTTAAGAAATATTAAATCTTTTTAAATTAATTTTTCTTTTTAAATAAATATTTCTCAAGTATTCCTTCGATTTTGTGATGATAAAGCAAAATTCTATATCAAAATTCTCCATTTTTTTAAAATCAAGAATTAGAATTTTCCTAACGCTAATTCTTATATATTAGAATAATAATCAAATAATGATAATATAGAATCCGTAAATCATAATCACACTAAATTGATTGCAACAATCTTAGAGCAAACAAAGTTAGCCATAAGGAATATTCTTTACCTTAGCTTAAGCCGTATATAAGAATATATTTCTTCCTTGACCTTAATTGCAAGTCATGATAGTTCATTTATATTATTATTATTATTCCGAATAGAATATTCTGTACAGGCTAAAAGACCTTCCAGGCTTAATAATGATAATAAATCGTAAAACTTTCCTTGAAAAGAAATACGAAAAGAACGAACGAACAAAAATACAAAGAAAAATTCATCAAGATAATCACGCCTATTAGGAGGATTGTATTGGATTCTAGGTTAATATACAAAAGTTCAATAGATTCCCAAAAATTTACAGAATTGATCTGAATGGGGAAATAGTTGAAGAATTTTTTGAAATCCCTGACCTTGATTTCTTTTAATATTTTTGATTTGGGTAGAATAATTTGGAGATGAAAACAAAAGTTTGTTTTTTTCGTGAATCTGTGTATAAGAAGATTATGGAATATTCTTTTCTTTGTTCTAATCTTCTTATTTTTATATTCTGGATGTACTTTTATTATTTTTATGATATATATCAAAATCACTATATATTTAACGATTATATTATTATATTGATAATAAATATTAATAATTAATATTAATAATTAATATGAGTATTAAATCTAGTGTTTTCAAAAAATGTGGTTTTTTATTTGTTGTTGATTTTTAAAGCGTTTTATATTTGGAAAACGCCTTTGATTGTGTCGTTTTGGTGTTGTACAGGAAAGTGATCATTTCAGTGAAACAAATTCCTTGACCCAATTCTGTTTTTTCTCTCTCTCTCTCTCTCTCTCTCTCTCTCTCTCTCTCTCTCTCTCTCTCTCTCTCTCTCTCTCTATTTTATTGTAATAATCAAATGATATAAATAGAAATTGCCTTTTATATTATTCGTACATGAAAAAAATCACACGCCTTTTAGCACTAAATTATGGTTGGATTCGTTTATATGCGGAAATTGGATGTCATTCTGTTTGGAAGCAATTCATTACAGGGTGGGAAATATTGTCGAAATTTTTTTGTTTATAAAAGGTTTTTTTTGTGCGCTGAATCACCTAATATATTCTGTATTCTGTATTGACCTTGAAATTTAAACGAAGAGAAATATTACTTAATTTTTTGAAAGGAACTTTGAAAAAAGAATCGCGAATCGAGATGAAAATTGCTGAGGGTTTGGCAACAACAATTTCTCAACTTTTTTGTTTCTCAATTTCATCACAATTCCTTAATTTCCTTTCGCATTTCTACTCTCTTTTTATTAGTTTCCGTACTTTACGAAATGCCCCTCCTCCTCCTATTGGCAAACAGATTAATCGTAATATGAAATAGTACTTAGCTTAAGTAATAAGAGGACAAGAAGGTTGGAAAGACCAAAAATGAGCGACTTTCGAGGGCAATTCTCGAACACAGAATCGTATCTACACAGAATCGTTTTTGTACAGAATCGTTTTTTTTTTAATTAGTTTATTTCGTAACCTTTATCCAATGAAGATATACAAAGGTGTAGTTATAAAAAAAAATTAAGTGTTACAAAAATCAAAGTCAAACAAAAATAGATTCTGATGAGTTCACATGATCAATGATAATATTAAGATGTAGCTAATTCTCAGCCACAATCGAACTGATTCTCAACAATGTTGTACATTTTTAAGTAGGCACGACATGACCTACTGTCAGCACGATGATCACAGCCAAATAGCGGCTGTCCCCTTTGTTTTCTCTTACCATCCACCCAAGCACAATTGGAGCACTTCTCCACTTGTTCCGAACAATCTTTTGTTTCGTGTGGACCTGCACAAACCGCACAAGCCACAGCATTACGACAAGTTTGCTTAAAGTGTCCAAAGCGCTGGCACTTGAAACACCGAAATACACGAATATGTTTCTTTACGGGACAAGATGAGAAGCCAATGCAAATCTTATTCAATTCGAGCAGTTTAGTATTAAGTTTATTGTCAACATCCACCACGACAAATTTTGAACCAAGTCGATCAATTTTTTCATATTTGACATTGAATTGACAGTCAGAATATTCTTCCATGCCTGGGTTTTGATCAAGAATGAAGCTAAAGATGTACAGAATCGTTTGTACACACAAACTGAGAACATTTCACAACATCATTAGAGTGATCCAGACTGTACACAAACTCTACTCTACTGTACAGTACAGAATCAATAAAGAATTGGAACAGAATGAAAAGCAAAGAATATTTATTGGAGGAGCGACCGAACTCACTCACGCTGAGCGAGCGTAGCGAGCGAGGTGTGAGTGAGTTCGGGAGCGACGATTCCCTGCCAGAAAAAAAGGAATAGGGGCAATTCTTGTTCGCTCGATAACTCAAAGACAAATTCATGGATCGGTCTGAAAATTTAACACAGTGTTCTGGTAGTGGTCTAGATGTGCTGTATAGTTTTGGGGCCATATAGGTCAGAGGTTAAAGAAGTAGTGATTTTACATAAATTCCAAAATTTTGCATTGAAATGTGTAGAGACAGAGTGTCAACAAAGTGTGTGTCCTCCTGTGACACACGCTTCCCGAGCGCGCCCGCTGTGCGCATTAGAGATGCGCAGTAGCAATTACACCTAAATGCGAATCAGTGAGTTGGATGCGGACAATTTGAATAGAATGCACGTTTGTCCGAGTGATTGTTTACGTTTTCCAACATATTCTGCTCACCGATGATTTGGAACTAAACTTCAGTGACCATTTAAGGGTATTAACAAATGATTAAACCGTTAATAACCATACGACACTGAACAACGAATAATTAAGTGCAATCTCAAGAATTTTAAATGATTGATAGTTTATTGCGTATGTTATGATGTGAATTAATCCGAAAGCAATCAGGAAAACACACATTTGTTTATTTATTTCAAAGTTTTTTTTTATTTTTCTATCAAAAAAAATATTCTGCCCTTCTTAGCAAATTTTGTGGATTCTACACTATGGATTTGTGTCATGAGAATAAGGAAAATTTGATTATAGACATTTATCCGATCAATCATATCTTGAAGTGCTATCTCGAAGATTGTTGTCAATAATTTGTTCATTGGTGGATTTGTATTTGTGACCCGAACAAATATAGTATTTGTTTGAGTTTGAATTTAGTTTATTTTGCTATTTGCATCATGTGATAGGATTTATTTGGGTTTAGAAAATGAATCAAAAAATGTACAAGGAGTTTAAATCTAAAAATTTTAAAATGTAAAAATATGACAAATTAGATTCAAATTAAAAACGTTAATTTATTCCCAAAACTCCCAATATAACCCAACCTCGATTAAACTAAATTTAGAGTACATTGCCAATAGTGAATTTAGAGAGAATCAGTTGTTGATCGATTTTGGATGCTATTTAATAATGAAAATTATATTTTTTAATGTATCAGAGGTAGGCTACCAATGGCTAAATGACCCATTTCCAAAACTCAAATGCCAATTGGCCATTAAAATATTTCCTAATGATGCAGCACCAACATTTATTTTATATTGGACGTTTTAGGCATAATTTCACAATCCCACAATTAGCTCAAAAATATATCGGCCTTTATTTCTTTTTTAACCAGATTTTTAAAATCCCATATCAATTGGCAATTGAAGATTATGAAATTATTCTGATGGGTAAAGATCTAAGTGTCTATTTTAAAAACGCAATGGTTATTTTGTGGTCAGAAGTAGAAAATATTTGCCCAACTTTTTGTACATGAACTGCTTTGGAACACAACTGATCAAACGAGAAACAAATGTTTTGCATACTCTCGCTCCGACTTTTATGCCAATGGCATTACCTATTTTGATTTACGATAGCTAAAAGGTTTCATAATGCCAGCGGCTGGTTCTATACTAGTTATTTCCTTCAGCCACACGCACCAAACAGAATATTCTGTCCCTCAATTTATTATTCCCCTCCAAAACAAAAATCGTTAATCCTTAATTTTATATTGCCCGATAAGACAGACAGAAAAATTGGACCAAATATAAATTCCAATATATATTCACTCTTATCTTGAGATCAATTCAGAATTCTCGAGAATATTACTGGAATCAAGAATATATATAAGAATACAGAATTTGAAAAATAAAACATCAATCAAATCGATAAGAACAAAAAAATGGTAGTTCAATCAAGAACAGTATTAATATGAACATATTGAAATTGTGAATAAAGAATGGCTTTTAATATATTTATTTCTAAAAATACAGAATATTCTTGGATGCATTCGAATGAATTTATTGATATTTGATAAATTTCATTTTCTTCAAATGCCGAATTCTTGTGAATTCTGCTATTTTAGGATATATTTGACAAGATTATTTTGCTGAATATGAATTTTGATTTGAAATTAATTTGAATCCAAATGACGATTCTGTGTACAAATGTTACAAACTTTAATTTCAAGTTCAGATATATTCAATGGAATATATTATTAATTAATTTGATTTAATCAAAATGAAATCAGGAAAAACCAAATCTTTGAACTTTAAGACTTTTAATAGAATTAATTTATAAATATAATTCTAATTAAAGGAATATTCCGGAACATTTTCCAGTAGATAAAAAACATGTATACGGAATATAATTTGAAAGTTTGTTCCGGCCTTCTGTGTGTCGTACATTTATAGAATAAATTCTTGGGCTAATTTAGAAAAGTAGATCTAAAATTAATTTTCATTTATACGATTCTGGAAATTGAAGAAGAAGAAAATTCTTAAGACCTTAAGAATCTCTAAGATTAATAATAGAATTAACAACAGAAATTCAATTAGGACTTACTTTGCTTAACCTTGTTCATGAATTGTTAATAATAATAAAAGTCGAAAGAATCCAGAATCAGATTCTCAAAGTCAGGGGGGAATCCAAAACTTTTCTGGTAAACATTTCGATTCTGTTCTTCAACAGAATCTATAGGTTTGTGTGGACACAAGTTATTTCGATTCTGTTATTTGAGAGTGCAAATGGACGTTTTGTAAATGTATACAGAATAAATAAGGAGCAATGTCCTTCCCCTCCCCATCGAATTGATACAAGGAGTGGGTGTTTGATTATTCTGTTTTATTTTTCGTTTAGAATCCAACATATATCCAATGACCCAATATTCTGGCATTGTAAACTCACTTAATGATATCCTTTTGATAGAATCGGGCAAACAATACGGAGTGTTGCAAACAAAGAATATTCTGGATCTCTCTGTAATAATGACTAGAATAGTGGATATTCTCTACGATTCTGGTTTTGGCACATTGGCTTACATATTTCGAAACTTGACCGTAACCAGATCTCTTCTTATCATTTACTCTGTGTGGTTGTAAGAATATATGATTCTGTATACGATGAGATGTCAGTGACACGACGATGCGACAATGACACCATTACATACGAATATAGGGTGCGGGATTCTGGTGCGATTCTGTAATTGCAGAAAAAAAACAAAACAAGAAAGTCTGACAATCTAGTGAAATATAAAACTCCCTATAAAAAGAACAGAATCGCAAAACGGACACACAACAAAACGATGATTTCCTCATGTACGAACAAAAGAAAAAAGAATCGATGTGAGATTTATTAGCTCGATAATAACGAGCAAGCAAACAAAAAAAGAGAACAAAAAGGAAGTCGTATACGACGTAGGATATGAGCAAGCAGGAAAAATCCTCTACTCGAGAATTGATCAATAAAATGTACATATTAACCAAATTGTAATTCATTGGGTGATTCAAAAGAATATTTTTATTTTATTTTAGAAAACAAGAATATTCTTTTCTTATTCTATATAGAACACCCAATATTCCGGATTCTTGTGGCTATTACTACTGCCACTAGTCATTACATTGACATTGACCGTGAATGTTATTAGTATGGAAAGCAAAAAAATACAGAGATTCTATACAGAATATCTAGGAAATCGAATATAAATTACTGCAACATTATTTCGCAGTATTAATCTCGATTCTCTTGATGATTTATGTTAAAAATTGTGATGCATGATTTTTTATACGTATTATTTGACCTTGAAATTCGTGAATCCCTGAATCCTGTAGAATGTTAATGCACAAAAAAATCAAATCCCAGGGAAAATTATATTCTCCATGTGATGAAATTTCTCAAGAAACCCGTCAATCACTTTTCATTCTGTCCTGCTATCTTTGGATCTCTGGATCCGTTACTTTCGCACGTCAGGGCTACAAAGTGATAGTACTGTGTATACATTCGGGTAATGTATTAGGTGATTTTTAAGAATATAGAATATTCTGAAATTCTGGTTATTCTGTTTACGATTCTGTAATATTCATGATGATGCCCTGTATGATATTCTGTGTGATATTCTGTAAGATATTCTGTTGGATAATCTGCATAATATTTTGAATAATATTCTGTACCGAATGAAGTGACAAAATAATTCTGTGGTTTCATTTTAAAAAATCTACAGAATATTCTGTAAACTACAGAATTGTATTGTTTGCACCCTATCAGTGAGAATATAAATGATGAGAAATGTGTTTGTCCTTTCTCACATGCTCACTACTTCTACGATACATTACATAACACAACAAGAGAAATGGCGCCTTGAGATTTGAGCCATTTTTGCCCAAACCTCCAGAAAAATGCAATTTCTCACTTTTTTCCAGAATTCTGTCTAAACCCAAAAAACCACCCAAAGTAGAATAGAATAGAATATGGCAACAACAACAACAATAATAATAATAAAATAAACTCTCGCTGGGTATCCACACAGACAGACAGACACAAATGGAAAATAGATTGAAATGTACTCTCTCGATTCTGTGGAAGTGCAGAATATTCGTGAGTGATAAAAAAATAACAATAATACCAGAAACGAATTTGAAATGCAATTTATATCTGGTATGCATTAGTGTACGTACAGGGAGCGGGAATACAGAATCCTGGTGTGTGCGTATGTTCGTTCCATTTGGAACTATCAACCGCCCTTGGCAGTGAACTTCCATATTTTCAAGATCACCTAATGTGATCCAGAAGCGGCAGATCCAAATGATAGAACCCAGATATCTGTCAGAGAAGGATGCAAAAAAAGAGTACCAAAATTAGATTTGAGGTACAACACATACAGACAGAAAACAGAATACAGAATATTCTTGTGATATATTTGTTTTCGTGTATTCGAATGTTCTGGTTGAACACAAAAAAAAACACGAATGCAGACACACACACACACACAGAACCAAATGGATTTTTTTGTGAAAAGAATCCAAATGTATGAATCCAGAATTCTGTTTTCATTGCCATTAAAAATCAATGTTTTGAAGTTTATTTTCTGATTATAGAATATTCTGTTTAGTTGAACTCAACGAACTTAACGGGGATAAAAAGAAAAAACAAGAATCCCGAAAAAAAAGAAAAAATCAAACGGAATCTTTCTGAGATCATCAATCTTGAGGTTGTTTTGGGTTGTTGTTGGATTTTGTTTTCCAGCAAATACGATACTTTGATATTCAAGAATCTGAAGAAAATTGAGCATCTTTTTGAAACAACCAAAATCCATCATTAGAATATTTTGTTTTTGTGTGCCAATGGTAAAATGTACAAATATCCACTTTACAGGAGAATAGAAGATTCTGTATCTTTAACTTTTTAAAGAGATTCGAGAGTAGCGATTCTATCTCTTTTTCTTCTTCTTCTTCTTCCCGATAGCGATCAATCGAGATCCATTAGTCGGAATATTCTGTTTGGCACAGACAGTACAGTTCGAGTGGTCTTGTGACGAATGAGATTCCGAAACTCTCATATACAGAATAAAAAGAAAAGCTAAATAAGCTAAAAGAATTTTTGTACGATTCTGTTCCGAATCACTGAATCGAACTGAATCGATCAATCAAAGTAACACTACTGTAAGGATCACCACAGAATATATATCCAATGGATTCCAAAAGAAGAATACAAAAACTCTTGTGGGAAAAAACACTCTTAGGAAACTATTATTATTATTTTTGCTCAAATTCTGGATTCTCCAAATGTTATTCAAAAGCCAAAACAACATGAAAAGAATATATATATTCTATGATCGATCGGAATTTACATACATATTCTGCATATTTAGACAGAATCTCGGTTGCAGAATAACAACAACGGCAACCAACAAAAAACAATGAACAAACAACGAACAAAAGAATATATTTCTGACAATGTGACGGAATATTCTGTTGTAAGTTATATTCTTCTGTTTATTTAAAAGGAAAATTTATAAAACAATGAAATAATACAAAAAAATCTGTATCCGAAATGTTAACTTTATGATGTCATATTCAATTTTATTGATATATTTAAAGCAAGAATTTTGAGGAGGCAGAACAATAGATTCTATAACAGAATCGTCAACTTTTCCTAGAAATTCTGTTATTATTCTGTTGAAAATAAATAGTACATTGTATATGTACTTTTCGTTTTTTTTTGTGACAGTGAGATGTTAAGTAATTCTGTTTCGGTTCTGTTTCGTTATGACAAAATCTTTGAAATGCTTAGATTTTAAAGAATATTCTTTAATCTTTAATTTTTTAAGAATCCCCTTTGAAAGATAAGAACCAGAAGAATCCCTCACACGTGTTTCCATAAATAATAATATTTTTTTTAAGTATACAAAATTTAAATTTGGAATTTTACAAAAGTTATTAAAAAACTTTCCACTCTTGTACATACGTACTTTTGTCAATTCTTTATTTACATTTATCATTTAAGAATATTCTTTCCAATTTAAAAAAGAAGAATATTATTCTAAAAGATTATTTTACATTAAAAATTGATAAACCAGACAATTATTTTAAAAAAATTAAAATCAAAATCAAATTCAATTCCAACTAACAAACTTTGACATTTTAATAAAAATAAAGTTTTCAATTCTCTATTTATTCTTTTACACAGAATCAATTAAAAATATTAAATTCTGCTAATTCAGGAAAAAGGGTACACACATTCGTTTTAATTTGTTTAAGTGGGTACCAAAGGTATTTACCAAGACAAACATTGGAATTAATTAAATTATATATATTTCCGTTTTCAATTTCAAGTTTGTGTTAAAGCAATTAAATTAATCTGTCGTTTTTATTTCAAAGCAATAAAATTCTAATTTCACAGAGACATTTAAAACTTTCGGATAGTTCTCAGAAATTTTGAAAGAATTCTAAATAGATTCGCAATCTCAAGAAAAACAATAAAAATCGATTGATGCTTCCAAACAAATTCTCAAAATGTCTAAACTTGCAAACTTTCTTATTCTGTTTCCAAAAAGCTTCGAGAAAATAAAACCATTAACTTTTAACATTTACTATGAAAACAAACAACTCAATTTGCTAATAAAATGCACAATTTATTCATGAGAAATTGAGAGACAAAAAGTTTTTTTGTCAGAATTATTTGTGCAAATAATACAGAATAAATGTTAACGACATTAGTTTTGTGGAAAGCCCCCACCTTTTTGTACTAAAAACCACTCGAAATTCATCATCATCATCACAAGACAAGTGTCTTCGTATATTTGTTCGTATTTGTTCTTCCAATATTAATCTAATAAATATATAATATAATATAAAGTCATAAAACGCAAATGTTTTTGGACGCCCACACACAAACACGTATTCACAAGAAAATGGAATTTGATATTTCCGAATTCAAACATTCACCAAAAGGTTGGATTATATATTGTCGAATTTGGTTGGAAATATTAGATTTGTGTACCACAGAGAGAGAATATTCTGATATTCTGATATTAAAAGCCGCCAAAATGCCAAAACCATGGAGAGAATTTCCCATGGCGCAGTGCAGTGCAGCCAACATCCGTCAGGTAACATTTTGCGAGATGAATAATTTGATAGATGATATTTATTTCTTTATACCTTATACCTCCCTCCCTTCCTATTCTAACATAAAATGCAATAGAATATAGAATAGAAATATACAAAACTTTAGTGTTTTTCATTTTGTGTGTGTGGGAAGTTGGAAATTTAATTTACTACCTACAATGTTTTTCTCTCCTCTCATTTCTCTCTCACTCTCGCACCCAATCTCTAATGTAATTGTCCCATTGGACAGAGAAAGTTGTGTGCATTGTTCAAACAATAACAAATAACACACTAAATAAATCAATATATTATATTATATAATGGCTATAAACAATGGGCCTGTTACTGTAACTCTACTCAAGAATGCACAAAGAACAAACTTTGAATTCTGTTGTTATTCTGTTTTGTGAGAGACATAACTCAATTATCAATAAGTGATGGAAATACAAACTTTGTGGACAGGACAGAAAGAATACAGAATCTACCTCTCATTCTTTTTGAGTGGGCGTGTGGAAATAAATTGTCATTAAATAAATTAAAACTTATTGTACACTTAAATATAAGAAAAAAGAAATATTAATAAAAATATAATTATCTGTTTTAATAAATAATGATAAAAATTAAATTTTTAATTAATATCGATTTTGAAATTAAATAAATAAATATATATTCCAAATACGATAATAAATCAGCATTATAATAAGGGAATTTTACTTTATTAATTTTGGAATTTTTACCAAATTAAAATATATTTTGAATTATATTTGAAAGTGTACTTTCGAATTTAAATTCCATCAAGAATTTTCCAGACATTAAAAGTACATTCAAATGATTGCAGTTGATTTAATTTCAATTTGATGATTGAATTTAGTGAATTAAATGAATCCGTATAACCTGGTTTAATGAATCCGTATAACTGGTTTAATGATGGTGTTTTTGGGTTTTAGGAGAATTTCGAAAGTATCGAGCGTAGGCGTCAATGTCTTTCTGTCTCTGTCTTGTGACCGAGAAAATGAATGACTAAGCTTCGAGTGTCTGGAGACCAGGATTCTGGATTCTGAAAACCTACAACAACACAGAACCGATCCGATCAGGTCGGAACAGGACAGAATCCGGTCGTTTCGTTTCAAATTCTGGTTCCAGGATCGTGTGAATCGTGTCGAGTGTGTGTGTCACTCTCTCCTTTGCATGTCTCACTGTAATTCTGTGTGTAGGAGGCACTTAACTAGTTAGGTAGAATGAATGATAAATTGTATTCCCCAGGATCCCCAACTGATGTCTTTCTCTGTGTGTAGGAGTCGAAATGTTGTGTGTTTTGGTAGTTATCCATGGTAGCACTAAAGTTTTTGTAACCAAATTCTGTTAATGATCTACAATTCCAATTCTGCAAGAATTCCTAAAAAACCAGAATTTGGTCCAAAAACTAGAATCCCAACCTAGTGCACTGTAGGTAGGTGTCTGTCACCAAACAGACTGGCCCGTTCCCATGTATCATTGCAGTTCACTCGTTCAGCCTAAACGCCAACACAAAACGTGTCACTCCTGAATATTCTACAGAGTGAATCACAAAAAGAAAGAAAGAAATTTCCCATAAAGAATCCATAAAGAAAACTTAAAGAAACATCCAATCTTAACCAGAAAAATCTTGTATGCACACAGAATCAATCGTGATTGTGAGTCCCCAGGTTTGTCTCGAGTGCAAATAAATATTGAATAATCAAAAATATTTTATTATGAATCATCGAACCCACCGAACCAGAATCGTACAGAACCGTACAGAATTCTATACAAAACCGTAAAGAATCGTACAGAATCTTATACATAACCGTACAGAATTCAATACAGAATCGCACAGAATCGAGTCAATAACACATAATTCTTCGATTATTGAATAAATAATAAACAATATGCAAAAAACGTAATTTATACGCATGCGTAATTAAATCATGAATAATTGAGTATATTACCGCGAATGATCAAATGATCGAATAAGGCACAAAAGGTAAACAAACCATTAATATTGATGATGATACTCGAGATTTATATACTCAGGATTCTATATTGAATTCTAGAAACAGAATCGTCATATGATCAGTCAGATGATTAGTTATTCTTGTGATACTAATAAAAATTCCATTATTATTCTGTAAACAGAATTTCTGAATGGTCAGTGGAATTGTTGTTGTTTTATTTCATTTGTCAATACAGAATATATATATTCTATGACCAGGAATTAATTATTTTTATTGGATCCAGAATATTCCAAAGTAGCGGATAAAAAAACGATAAACGCCAGAATATTTGCTGAATTAAATGAATTTTGTTTGGTAAACAGAATTCGAGCGTAGGCGTAGTGATGAATTGATTTCGGATGCACACACACACACGGGGTCAATGATTTTTCCAATAATATTCTTAAAGAATTTAATTCTACGTGAAATTCTTGGAACTTTGTGATAAATATGCTAATGTGAATTTTCATTTTAAAAAATGTAATTTAATTTAAATTCATATTTTTATTTTTATTATCATGATTAATATTTTCTATACTAAATTCTATACTATATTCCGGTAAAAACATAAAAATTCCTGGAATATTCCATCTCAAGTTTTTCAACTTCTCTCCCTCTCCAGTGACTAATAATCAAAGAATCGTAAATAATATAATATATACATAATTTGTATGTCAAGTGTATTAAATTAATTAAAATGCGTCATTTTTCCACTCTCGGGGACTGTTCATAGATACCATATCCTATTCTGGCCGTTCATTTCCGGCTAATGTTTATGACATTTTAATGCGCCCAAAAAAAAAATATTTATGTGAAACATGTTTGTTAAATTAGCGAATAACGCAAAATTCCAGATAAAACTCAATTAAACCTACTGTCCTAAATAGACCTACATATTATTTACGTCATTTTAATTCCACAGAAGAATATTCTGTATATATTTTTTTAAATGCATACAAAAAACCACTTAAACGAACACTCATTCCAACTCATCATCACCAACAGAATCCAACAGAATATTTTCTAAATGTAACAACAACAAAAATCCATCCAAACATGACACGTCAATAATAAACAACAATTCTACATTGGATTCTATAGACGCTGTGAGCTGTTTATCATTAAAACAGAATTTTGTTTTGTTTTCCAGGAAGAAGAAGAATCTTCAACTTTTTTTGGGCCCAATCCCGAGCGCGTTGATGACGTCAATACAAATATTTTTCAATTCAAGACACAACAACAACAGCAGACAGAGAATCCCAGGATTCGAAAATCTCTTTTTGGAGACAATTAGAGAATCAACACACACGCAGAATAATGATACTAAATAATAATATTCACATGGATATTCTGTCAGATGTCCGATTCTGTGTATATTCTGTATATATTCTGTTTTATACAAGGAAGAATATTCTCAATCTTCAATATAAAAACAATCGAAATTCCCAAGAACTAGAACAAGAAGAACAGAATCCTATCAAATTATTATTGTAACATGACAGAATGTAATATTAATTTTTGCACTCTTAAACCAGATCACCCAGATCCCTAGGCAGACAGACAGAGTCAGCGGAGAGAAGCAGTTCAAGTGTTCATGTGTCAAGAATAAGGAGAGAGAGAGAGAGAGAGAGAGAGAGAGAGAGAGAGAGAGAGAGAGAGAGAGAGAATCCGAAACATTATAATGTATAATGATGATCGCACTAAATGAGTACCCATAAAAAATAATTACATTCTGTGTATGTATGTTAACCGAAAAATCCCACGATTCTGTTTAAGGATTCTGTAGGATTCTGTTAAGAATTCTGTAGGATTCTGTTAAGAATTCTGTAGGATTCTGTTTGAATCTGTACAAGGAAGGAATCCTTTCATTCTATAAGAATCTTATCTTCAATTAAAAAAAACCTAAAGGAAAAAAGTGATCTTGAAAATCCCGGGAATCCAGGGTTTTATATAGCATGATGAGACGATGATTCTGGTTTATTGGAAATTAGACGATTCTGTTACTTTATTTAGCGTGAAAAAATAAAGAATCCTGGAAAGCCTGGAAACCTGGAATAAGGTAAGTGTGTGGAACCCGCAAAATCAAATTATAAGTATTTTTTCTTTCTTTCAATTACACGATTCGAAAACCAGAAAAGTAAACAGAGAGACTAAACAAACAGAATCTATATTTAATGTGAAAAAAAGTTTTGGGATCGAAATTAGATTACGAGCCAAGAAAGTTATTTTTGGGCTTTTAATGTGTCTGGCCTTGTGTACGAGGTCCAAAAAGTTTGAGAGATGAAAGTTTTGTGAAAGATTTTCGAAGTTGCAAATGTTGAATAAAGGTGAGAGCGTGATTTATTGAGCAATTACAAAGTCGACGAAAGTGTTTGAAAACAGCTGGCGCCCAAAAGATGGATCCAATTGGGCGTCTCCAATTGATTGAGTCAGAATTTCTCAATCCGAACAAGTTTGAAAACTTTTTAACTTAAAGGTTACATTAATCAAATAACAACTCGTACAAATTTTAAAAGCAATCAAATCAAAATGGAATTTCCAAATTCTGTTGCTATTTTTGGAACGGGAAAAAAAATTCCTACTTAGCCTAAATCTTTGGTCCAAGCAATCAATTCAGAATCCAATTAACCCGACACACACACACGAGCCAACTTTATCAATTCCAGGAACAACAAACTTTTACCTGAATATTCATGTAAACAAATCTCGTTAAAAAAATAGTCTCCATGAAAATCCAGGATTCAACTAAACAAAAATAGAATCCATACATAAAAAGTCAACAAACACAACTTTACATTCAAAATTAATTACTTTCGGCCAAAAGAAAGAAAGTACTCAAGAATCCCTACAAAAGTTCGAGAATATTCTGTATTCTGAATAAAAGAATCCTGCGGACCCGGACTTGAAAAGGTATTCTTCCATTCATTTTATTAATATATTAAGTTTACGTTAAGTTTACTTGTTATTATTATTATTATTATTACAAGAAAAAGTTAATACTAATAATAATAATAAATTAAATTTGCATAAACATGGCTTCAGCAACAGAATATTCTGGTTGTTGTTGTCCTTGTTACACGGAATATTCCTTATATACTCTACTTTTCAAATTAAAGTCTCATAAAAGAGTCAAGAAGTGAATAATAATAACAAACGCATTAATTCTGTTGTCGTTGTTGTTGCATGGAATTAATGTTTTAATTATTAACTTACAAGAATATTCTTGTAACTTGACAAAATTTTATATTATTAAAAATATATTTATTATTAAATTATTAAAAAATTATTAAATATATTCTTTTTAATTATACTTTAAATCCTGTTTAAAATTCACAAGAATATTCTTAACATGTCAAATATGACCTAGATTCTGTATATAATTCTGTATAATTCTCTCGTTCGTCTATTATTATTTTCATTACGTAATATTTGCATTCTTGAGACTCGACCCACAAATTTATAAATCATTACGATGAATTTTATATAAAAGTTCACGAGTATTTTGAAGAATATTCTATTTATAGAATATTCTCATTATTTTAATATTGCTTTATTAGTATTTGGGTTATATCAATATAAAAAAATCATATTTAGAATATGTCAATTTATATATTGCTATTCATGTTGAATGAATGAGTCAGTCAAATCAGGCGCGTCTCGTGATGACAATTCCAAATACATTGAAAACAACGGAATATTCCGGTGTTTTCGAACATCCACTTGACATATGTAGTACATGGTGAATGTATCTAAACATAGAACTGATTGGGATTGACATATATTTCAGGAAATAATTATTTTTATTTTTGTTACATATGTGAAAAGAATATTCTTTTTATTCGTTTCATTAATTTTGAACAATTAAAATAATGATAATAATAATAAATTCATGCCCTGCATTGTGATGACCTACATTATTATTATTATTTGGATTGGTCTTGTGTCAAAACAATTTTCAATTCAAAATTGAAATCAAACTGAATGGATCGGTGCCAAAGTGGGGTTCCAGATATATACCGACGGGTTGAAGTCGTATACGATGGAGGTTGGCTGAGGATTTTTTGTCTACATCAACGGATCCGAAATCCATCCCGAGATGTACAAACTCCCAAAATTTCTGTTCGGTTTCCAAGCAGAATTACTGACTATTCAACAAGCGGTGCGTTTTGCCGAAGAGGACTCATCCAACTCGTACAGTGAGCTCTGGGCTCGATGCTCTTCGTGAGCTTGACTCTTCTATTGGTTCTTGTAACGTGATTTGTTTCACAGCAGTATTTGAACTGTAGACAAAAGGTGCTTTTTCCACTGCTCTAGAATCCGAGCTGGAAGAATTTTTCATGGTACATCGAATGCCCTAAATTGCACCTAATCAACTTTGTATATCACTTTTCCTGTTTAAAAAAAACACGACACTTGATCAATCTGAGTTGTGTTAAATAACTGAATAGACAAAATAATTTGACTATATTCTTATTCTTCTGAAGATGAGGTGACACAAAATCTTTGGATTCAAGTAGAAAATCGCCAAAGTTGAGGTAGGAGGCTTGTGGTGGATTACCAAAAACGTGTCTTTAGGCAATTGTTGGGAATTGCATGCATATGCAGTTGTCATTCGACCAAGTACTGCGTTAGCTTAAGCAAGTAACCTTGGTTAGTAATTATTACTAATTAGGACGGATAACAATTTTGTAAATGTTCTCGTTAGATGAGTCTAAGAATCTTTTCGGAATAGCCAAAACTACGCATCAGTTCTTGGTCAGTTTACCCTATTTACTAGGGAAATAGGTAATAATAGGAAACACATCCGTGAAGGTTTTATCACGATAGCTTATCGATCACGAAATCGTTAGAAAAAAATACATAAAAGTTAAACATATCAAACAGATATATTCCGGATTGAGTAAATGATATTTACCTTAAACAAAGTGGTATAATTCATTTTATAAGTTGAAGATGGTGACGAAACTATCCAGTAGAGGTGAACATTTCCGAAACTTCATTTTTCCTGGATCGTACATAAATAGTTTCGAATTTTTTAGGAATTTTGAGCCTAATTTCACCGAAATCCGTTGAGGTCTTGATGAGGCTAAATGGATTCAAAGATTTTGGATATTTTAGTGTAGAAAATTATAAAGTCTTGTTCAAAATGATTCATAAGCAAACATTTGGTAAGCAAAGGGTGACTAAGGAGCAAAACTTTGCTTATCTCCAAGAAAATTTCTCACGTTCAAATAAAAGCGATTTTGTGTGTGCATAACTTTAAGTGATCATCGCCACTTTGTAGAGAAAATAACCACCACAAACTTTGATGTGTAGGATATGAATTTCTTTGAATAACAAAAGTAAGAATAAAAGTATCGCCAGACATTCTCCCAATGCTTTTCTATCAGAATGGGTCTATACAATATCAGTTCTTCAATTGGTTTATTAGTTAGCAAGATAAATCTTCAAACTTTAAATTCTAACCTAAATTAGAAGCGCTTTGAAATGGCAAGATTATTCTGTAATGGCGACAAGTGAATTATGACAAAATAGAATTGTAGAATGAGTCATTTCGAATGACTTATGATTAGTGTAGTTTTGTGATTTGAACACAATAATCTTCTAATTTACAAGACTTGAGATTCCCAGATTGTATTGATTGGTGTTATCCAAGATTTTGTGGGTTGGGACGATTCTTAAAATGTGTTAATAGATCTTTTCCACAAAATATGTGCTGAGAAGTTTTCCCAGATTGGTTGTTGAATCGTGATTCGTATGCATACCACGATTACCTCAATTGGCGTGCTGTATAAAATTTCAAACTTACTTAGTTTGTTTGAATTTGGATTTTATCCAATTATGTAAGAATAGGAAAAATATTTGTATTATGCCGTTTAATTTGAAGGTTTTATTTGCAATTTTGTTTGTCTGGATATTTCCGAATGGGGCTTTTAGATCTCAACCAATATAATGTGGGCCACATTTGGTGATTTGTAAGGAATTCTTAAATGAATCTTTCTCAAATATCCCCCAAGTGATAAATTAGCAGTCAACTAAGTCATTTATTTGATGCCAAAATCATTGCGGCGAATGGCAATTACACACAGCCAATTGGGGAATTTAAACCAAAATCTTAAATTGCGAATTTGTTCGTCAAAGCTTTTTGTGAGATTCAAAACAAATCCTTGAAATTTTCCAATTACCAAATCATGAGATTATATTTAACAACTTAATTGTGGATCTATCTGCATGATTTTTGGAATAAACACCTTTAATTAAATTTTAAGATTTCTATGGCAATTAAATTGTTGGGTTGGAATCATTGGCATATTTTGGGAAAGAATCAATGTCTACCAATGATGAGATAATTCAGAACACATGCATCAATCCAATAAGTAAAATTTTCTGGTTAACTAAATGCGGGATAAACTTAAATACTCAGAGTTAATGTATCTTTGATAGCTGCCATTTGTTGTATTCTGAACGTCATGTATGAATCATCTTATACAACTAAATCAACTAGCGCAACAATGAAAAATTTGCTAGTCTTATCGCAATTTTTTCTAAACTTTAGTCGAAAAAGTATTTCTTTTTTATTCATTATTTTAATTATTTCCAGAAATCTTTGTATCCATTTAGCCTCATCTAAATCTCAACGGATTTTGGTAAAAGTAGGCTCAAAATTCATAGGAAATTCATAAGAATATCTTAGTGATATAGGAAAATCCGAATATTAAAATGTGCAAAATAAGTGTTCACCTCTACTATCCAGGCACTCATGAAGTAACACGTTAAAGTTTGTTTCGGTGGCAAACCAAAATCAACATAAAAGAGCAACACACCAATAACATTGCAAAGTAGAAGAGTTTTTTCAAAGGGCCCTTCAAAGAGGTGAATAGATTCGGATGAGTTTGGTAGAATTTGATGATTGAAGTGATTTATATTTTTTTAAAAATACTTTAATAATTCTGTTGCGGTAGGTAACACGCTTTTAGAATAATTTTGACGATAAACAAGAGATAAAAGTTCAGTATATCCAAAGTTTGATAGGACTGAGAGAGAGAGAAGAATATTCTGTACAATTCTGGAATATTTGTTAAATTGTTACTCCATGAGCGCCATCTAGTGTTTGATTTTGGAAAATGGCTCATTTAGCATTTCGATTTTGAATTATATCCACGGTTCACTGAATATATTCAATGCGTGAGATAATAAAATTTAACCTAAAATGATTATAAATTATAATAAGAATAAAAATTGTCCGGAAATTCAATAAAATAAAATAAATTCTGTGTGTTTGCACACTCTCATGTATGTATGGAATAAACACCGAGAAACAATAATTCAACAGAATTATTATTAATATTAATATTAATTCTGGACAGCCAAACATAAGAATAATGTTCAGTACGCACGCAATATGACTATCAACTCTTTTATTATTATATAAATTATTATTTGATTATTGCTTTATAAGATACAATGTGGAAGGATATAATATATATATCCAGAATTAAAGAGGGAGATTCAAAGTGTACGTATTCTTTATAGCGCATGCGCAATAGTATTAAATAGATAACAATATAGATAATAACATAATGTAGAAGAACGTATATGAATATTCTTCAGTATTATTATAATATGAAATCCATCACCATTATTTTGATTCTTCTTCTTATTCTTTGAAAGACTAAATTCGAATTTTTTTGGTCCGTTCATAAAGTACGTTACAGATTGAGCCAATTTCACTTCAAAGTTCATTTTTCATATATAATAAAAAAATTATAACAATAAAACAAATGGTAAGCTCTGAAATCATGATCGTGTAGTAATGTAGGTTTTTACAAGAATACGTGTTTCGATGGTTTTCCTTGTAAAAAATTGATGATAAAAATAAAAATAAAATTATTAATAAGTTATTAATAATAAATAGTTCGGGTCATTAGGTCATGTATCACTTCCTTCAGTTCATTGTCAAATAATACAATTGATGAATAGTCAACATTTCCTCAATTTCATTAATCACCTAGTAATATAACTATCAACTATTGCGCATGCGCAGTACAATTGAATTATGCGTTTCGAGGTTATGCATTATAGTATTATACTATTGGTTGGATACTAATGAGTCATTAGAGTGAATCATTGTGTTGCCTCCGTGTAACTAGATTACACGCAGGCAAAATTAAGTTAGGGTTTGTCACTCTGTGTGAATGCTAATTAGATTTGATTGGGTTGAGTTCGATGAAAAAGAGTGACAAAAGAATGTATTAATTAGGGGACGAATTAGGGACAAAAATTCTAATGGGTCAAGGTTCAAAGGTCAAAATGTCTATTCATATTTGGTCAATACAAGTTCGTTTCGTCAAAAAAATGAGCATTCTAACTGATTCTACTAAGATTCTATAAAGATTCTATAAATGAAAACGCATTCTGTACTCAAAAGTCAAAAACTATTATTATTGCATTTGTCGATAAGTTTCAAGGTACAAAAAATGTTGAGTATGAGAAATAATGATAATAATAATAATAATGGATAATAAAACTCTTAAGTAAAAATAGAGAAAATAATGGATAATAATAATAATAATAATAAATCTTCAAAAGAATAATTCACATAAGTCTTGAATCTGCTTAAATCCACTTGATTTTGAATGTAGAATCCATCACATCAATTGGATCAACGAGATCAATGAACGGAATGTTTGATTATAGTAATAATAATAATAATAGAATATTCTTGATGATGTTGCGAAAAGGAAAAAAACTTAGATTCCCAAAAAACAGAATCCAAAATTCAACTTTTCCTAGAAAAAATAAAACAACAGAATCCAACAATAAATCTAAACAAAAGAAAAAAACAGTTACTAATCAACACATATCAAAAAAAGTTTTACTCACGAGAATCTTCAAGAATCCAACAGAATTCTCCTCTTCCTTCTAGGATCCTGCGCCCCCTCTTCCTCCAGAATCGCACACCAGAATCACTCAATCAACAGATTGCACGCATTCAGCATCACATAGTAATACTTTTGACAGCACAGCCGCACTCCCTTCCTCAGATGCTGCAACTTCCAATCGGGAAAGATTCTCACCTTCGTACTGCCACCAATGAATGACTCCTTCGGAATCGAGAATCCCTTGTTGTACATCAGCAGCACAGAATAGCCCACGGGTAGAATATCGTTCTTCTTGGCGTAGGATACATCATCGGATTCGGGTTCCTCATCGGGCACGCTTTCTGTTGGCTCAGAGGTTGAAGATTTGAGTGGGGATTTTGAAAGTTTTGTGTTACGATACGGACAGACCGGATGGACACACAATTCTGGGCCCTTCTTCACCCGATTCTGCATCCCCGGACCATCAAACTCAAAGGGTCCATTCGGTCCATAATTGGACCCGGGCAGTACCGTACAGACCAACTGTAACTTGGTTTTCGAATTCAAATCCACAAATCTCGCATCAACCTGCAGTCTCAAGTACCGCTCAAACATCATTCCCGTGGAAGTATCCCGCAACCATTGACAGTCCTTGTTCAAAAACAGAATATTCATCTTCTTCATGTGTTCCACTAGGTGGAGGGTCAGGCGAATTGCTTCCGGCGTTGGATCGTCCTCCTCATTGTCGGAACCTCGTGGACCGAAAAGTTGAGCGTAACGAGAGAGCTTCGTGAGAATTCGATCCACTTGACGGCGGTTGATTACTGATTTCGATAGAGGACAAGGGGGTGGAGGAGGATTCTGCTGTTGATTCTGTAGTTGAGTGTACTGATCGTCGACTACGTAGTGGTCAGAATCGCCAGAATGTTCCGGTTCGGGTGGAGGAACAGAATCACGTGATCCACTGGGTTTCGATGTAGTAGGTTCATTTGGAGGAGGTTGAGGCTGCGGTCTTTGAATATTCCGTTCTTTTCGACTCTTCTTAACCTTCTTCTTCACGACCTTTGGTTGTTGTCGCCGCATCGGAAACGGATCCACCCTGTCCACCGCGTCCAGACCCGAATCGGAACTCTCCTCCACGCACAACAACTTCCGCACATAGTAACCCGCATTTGGACTGTTGGCATAGTCGACATTGCGGTAATCCCTACGCCGTCGGTCATCATCGACAGAATATTCTTCGGATTCACTCGTATCGATTCGGTAATTAGATTGAGTAGTACTTTCGGCAGGAATTCGGTGAGGTTCGGGTGAGGTGGTGGCCACTTTCTCGAGGACAATTCGCGGGGATTCGTGAAGATGATTCGATGTTGATGGTTTTGTTGGCGGTGATTCGGGTACTACAACATCCAACTCGGATTCTGGTATGAATTCGGGGGTGGAAGGGATCAACTCTTCTGGGGCCTTTCGGGACTCATCATCATCATCGGCGAAAGTGACACGTGGAGACGAGCGGGAGGTCAAAGGTGTTGATGGTGGTGAGGCTGATAATAAGGTCAACTTTTGCTTTTTGAATCGATGATTTGAACTCGATTTTGAACTCGATTTTGAACTCGATTTTGAAGTTGTAGCTTTGGTAGTAGACTTTTCGGAAACTTTTCGTGGATTCGACAGAATCCTGGGCACAGAATCCTCGTCCTCATCATCATACACAACCCTTAGATTACATTCGGATAAAGGTGTAATGTAACTACGGAACAGCATGGGCACATTCGATTCGTCGTCGTCGTCCTGAAACTCCAACTGTCGTTTGATCGTTTGACTCGAACCTCCTCGTGTTTTACGATTTTGATTACTTTTTCCTGATTTGGAATTATTCCGTGAACGTTGTGATGATGACATTGATTGTCTGTTGCGTGATTTCTTGTTGCCAAAGCCACTGCTCGAGGATAGTGAGCGATACGTGGCATAGGTTTGAAAGTCACTAAAGGTGT
The DNA here is from genome assembly GCA_023373905.1 of Rhizoglyphus robini. Lineage (NCBI taxonomy): Eukaryota > Metazoa > Arthropoda > Arachnida > Sarcoptiformes > Acaridae > Rhizoglyphus > Rhizoglyphus robini. The sequence continues at coordinate 491,091 of JAKIJQ010000092.1, read as the reverse complement.
TGGTGTCCATTTTTTCGGATATATATCTTTTTTGATCTAAACGGAAGCGATTCTCGTCGCTTCGAGTCCCCAAATTCGGGTTTAATAATGATGATGATGATAATGAAGAGTAGTAGTTTGAGGGATAGGGAAAAGTTTGTTCAGGTGTGATGATGCTCAAACAGAGGGACACTCAAAATACGATTTGGGGATTCACTCAGCCGCTTCTTCTTCTGTCTCCCTCTCCTTCTCACCTCACTTCTGTTTGTCTTGTCCGCAGCTGTGTGCACAGCCTCTCATCGATAGGTTGAGTGTCCAAATCCTGTCGGGGAGAGAGAGAGAGAGAGAGAGTCGAGAGTCGGACTGTTGCTGGCTCAATTGATGGAAAACGAGATGTGATGTTATTGTTGTTGTTGTTATGGTTGGTTGCAAACCTCGTATTCGGATTTGTGTGTGCGTCTGTGCAGAATCAGCTGGCTTTTTGCAGTGGCGTTTCAATTTATGGGCGCTACCGCCCTCTAGTAAAATTTTCTTTTCATAATGTTTCATAAAAAACGCAGTTTATGAATTACCGAAAAGTGTGAAGCAGCGCCCATATAACAAATTTTCTGAATACGCAGGCTCTTTTCTTACTGGAAACTTTTTCTGCGGCTGCAATGTTTTGTTGGCGTGAAAGTTTCTCTGTTTTGTTTGTGTATGTTTTTTTGGTGTAATTCAAGTTACACGTCAATGATATCTTTTCTATTTGACCGGAAAATAATAACAAGACATTCATCGGCTTTATGTGATCTCTTCTTTCTTAGGTAACGTATATAAAGATTCTATTAGATTATTAATCCATAACATGTGTATTGTATATATTCTTTAGATAAGAGTGATTTTTTTACCGGTTTTTCGGTTATTTCGGGATTTGAATCTATTTCTAATTTACGTTTTTCTGACATTTTCTGGATTTTCCCTGTTATCTATCTATTCGGCAACTCCAAACGGTAATGTTTCTGTAATTTTTCATTTTCATTATTAATATATCTATTTCCCCTCATAGATCTCAAGTTTAGATAAGATTATTCCTCTTCCTCTTCCTAACCGAACCTAAATCGAGTTCCTCGTGTTTGTCTTGTATATCTCCACCTTTATTTGATGAACATTCTACCTATATATTTGTAATCATCTCACCGATAAGGAACTGCATTTCCTACCGAATTACCATGACAACAACCTAAGGTTGCAACCACCACCACCACCCTTACCATATTATTTACCTAAAGTCTCTCTACTACTAAGTCAATACTATTTGATAAGTATTTTCTCTTTTGTGTCCACCAAAATCGAAATCCTCGTGGTTGCAACAATTTTCATAACCAAACGTCATCTTATATACAAATTTGTGTGCCTTTTTGGTTGTTGTCTCGTAGATCTCTAAAAGGTATTCTTGTTATAGAATGTTACGTTATTTACGAACGTCTCTTTTTTGTTGTTATCTAGATGAAGCCCTTCTCCTTCACCTCGATACTGGTCTATCTGTTTGTGGCCTATGTGAGCTACTCGATGTATACCATCTATCGTCATCTCTATCCGGCAGAATGCGTCTCGAAAAGCGATAAACTCTGCCTCAATCCTGCCTTTAAGCGTGGTGATGTTTTCCAGGTATGGAGGATTCTGTGGGATTTTACGGATTCTAACCTTCTTCTTTCTTTCCCCAGCTCTTCCTATGCACCTCCCTGGACCAGCATCCACTCGCCAAGAAGCTCAACTGTTTCCACCACAATGCCTCCTTCACCCTCTCGGGTCCTCTGAATCTAAAATACGAAATAGATCTCCCACCTCAAACCGTCAAGAATGGATCCCTATTCCTGCATGCAATCATGACCAAATTGATGTCAGTTCGGGTGCCGGACGATGCGGTCCTAGGCTCGAAGCACACCGTTTCCACTGTTGGCTTTCTGACCAAATACCAACTCAAAAAGGATAAGATCTTCAACCTGTTGGGCGATGACAAGAATACGAAGGGTCCGAACAAGAATCCTACGAATTCAAACAGACCCGTAACCCACTGGAAATCGCGAATCGTTCTCTCGGGTCTGCACGAGCCCTTCTCCCTATCCAAATCGGATCTACCCTACGAGATTCTCCATCTCTTTCAACTCACCTCCAAGCAGCAATACATGCCCGTCATCTATCTCAGTGATGTTCGTCAACGACTTGAGGATATCAAAGAGCTGAACGATTCTGGTACAACCGATTCTGGAACTGTGAGAATGCCACTAGAGGTCGTGTACGAACCGATCGCAATTGGAACCCTCAGACTGATGGTTGTGGTGGAGAGGGCCTTTCGTATGATGAAGGGCTTTGGATTCACGGATCGTGATGTTGAGGACGTGAAAGGAATATTCTTTGAGACCAATCACTATATGCTGCTGTTGACGATTCTGGTTGTGTCGTTTCATGTAAGTTGGATTCGATTCTTTGATTCGATTCTGTATCCAAATCTTTATATCCCAAATCTTCTAGACCCTATTCGACTTTCTTGCCTTCAAGAATGATATCCAATTCTGGCGTAAGCGTCGCACCATGGAAGGCGTCTCCTTTGGATCGATTCTCTTTCGACTTATATCCCAATCGATCATTACCCTCTACCTGTTTGACCGTAAAACTTCCCTACTCGTGCTCATACCCTCGGGCATTGCCACCGGAATTGAACTGTGGAAGTTGCTCAAGGTTCTCGGCGTGGAATGGGTTGGCTGGTTTACCTTTAACCGGAAAGAGGCTTCCGCTCAAACTGAACTCGAGAAGCGCACTTCTGCGTACGATTCTGCCACGATGCGTTACCTGTCCTACTACCTTCTACCGCCCCTTCTGATTGGTGGATCTGTGTACTCGATTCTGTACACGGAGCACTCGTCTTGGTACTCGTGGGCACTGGAGACCCTGGTGAACGGAGTGTACGCTTTCGGGTTCATTGCCATGTTGCCCCAGCTGATCATCAACTATCAATTGAAGTCGGTGGCTCATCTGCCCTGGCGCGCATTCACCTACAAGGCCTTCAACACGTTCATTGATGATTTCTTTGCCTTTTTGCTCACTTCTGTGCCTACGAGTCACCGGTTGGCTACATTCAGAGATGATATCGTCTTTCTTATTTATTTGTACCAGAGATGGTGAGTACTACAATCTTCTATAGAACCATAGAAACCCATAGAATCACCCAATCTCCTAACAACCCTTACTCTATCCCTATTAGGCTTTACCCAAGCGACAAGTCCCGATCCGTTGATGGTGGCAGCAGCAGCACTGAAGCATCCAAACAGCCCCCAAAGAAGAAAGAATCCAAAAAGGACCAATAACGCACAAGACAATCTTCTCTCTTCAACAACAAATTCAAAGCACATTCTACTTGTCATATCATATTTTCTGGTTGCACAAAAAATGGCGCCACACTAGCGCCATCCATTGGTTGGTATTCGAATTAAACTTTTAACTATGGATAATTATCTAATTTGTGTGACCATTTTGGAACACATGTGAACGTAAATGTTCTGTTTTTGGTTGTTGTTGAACTTGAAAAATTTGATTTACGTGTTTTTGTTTTCGTGAAGAGACTTTTCTTTTTGTCTTGCGCATGACTTCCACTGCCTCTTCGGACCACGAGGATGAGCTGTTTCCGCCGATTCTGGTAGCCCAATTTGTCTGCGAGTCGTGCCCTGGTTCGCGTAGGGACTGTGACATGCTCCGACGTGCTAAAGGTAAAAAAGGTTTTTGCCGATTTGCTCACCTGGACGAGACGCCATTCGACCGTCGCAAGCGAGACGACATGATCGCATACCACAAGATGAAGCGCATGCGCCACTTTGGTGCGCCAGAGGTGGACTATCGGTTTGTGCGGGAGCTGGTCGATCTAAACCGGGTGCGACTGCCCATTGTGGCCTGTTTCAAGTTTGTTCAGGGCGAGTGTCACTGCCTCACCGCACTCGACCCTGCTGGGAACCTGTTTTGCACTCGTGGATATTGGCACATGACTCTAGCCGAGCTGCACGGTCTCCTTGGGTCTCAAGCTGGTGAGGCCTTCCCACAGAACCATTTCACTGGCCAACAGGTCGTGGTGCCGTCCTTTACCTTCACGACCACCACCACTACCAATGCGAGCATGGTCGAAAGTGCATCTGAGGTTCCACCGGGGCGTTTTGCAAGCATGCGCAGCTGGGCCTACGAACACAAGTGTTCTCTCGGGTTCGGGTTCATCTGTCTGGTTCTCTGTGTGCTGGTGCTATGCATTCTACTGCGCAAGCGCTGACAGTGGCCAACTGCGACGCCTTCGATACCTTATTATTTGTACAAGGTACTAGCTCAATTATTCCTGCGGGAAACATAAATTTAATCCGAAATTATCCTATTAAAATTCTAGTGATTATTTGAATTCAATTTTATCTCTGCTTAGCGTAACAATTCAATTCAACTTTAAAGCTAGAGAGTAGAGAGCGAAACACACTGCGCACGCTTTTGCACTGTTCATATAAGTAGTACTATAATATAACAAAATATAACAAGAAAAGTCACTACATTTATGAACAAACCCCCAGAAAAAAATCTAGGTCCTAAAAAAGTAGTCAATTTTGAAATTATACAAAAAAATAAAAAAAAGTTAATTAACTAATTTTTGTGTTTCATATTTGAAATAGTAAATGTTAGAATCCAACAGATAAAGAATACGAAGAATTAAAAGAATAAGAAACAAGAATCTTCATACAGGGAATTAATAATGAAAAGTTTCCATTACAGATTGTATTATTCTTTTTGGAATAACAACTGTATATCTTTATATAATATATATTTGGTGGTACAGAATATTCCCGAAAAAAATGTACACGATTTAGTAAGTTAAAATTAAGGATTCTGTGAAAGATTCTTTAAAGAATTCTTTAATAGATTCCACCCTATATTGAGTGAATTAAAACTTTATCAATATTTGATGTTGTGCACTGTTCGGATCAAATGGCACACAAAAAAGTGCTCTTCTTACAGGATTTTATATTAGATGGATCCATAGTGACAATAATGTGTCAACAGAACTGTGAAGACACAACTGGGCATGCGCAGTGTTGTGTACAGAAATGTATATTTTTTCGAAAATTTTACAGTAAAATTGGTTTTCAGATTAACAAAACGATCATGGAACTTTTCGTGGTCCAAGAATTTTTAAATCCCTCCCCACCAACGAAAATAAATTTAATAAAATCGATATAATTGATTATCACTTTTTGTTTGTCATTTCGCTATTCTAAAAATATGTATCCTTTCAACATCTTGTCCTATCTTATGGGATCAATATTTTATCGCTCAATTTATTGTTATTTTTTATTTTTATTTACTAATAATAATATTAATAATAAATTGGATTAATTCATTTCCTCGATTCCATTTGAATAGGATATTAACCCGTGATTCCAAAAAATAAAAAAATGAACACGAAGAAACAGAAATTAATCAAGAAATTCCATTTTTCCTGAGAAAAAAAAATGTTTCCCAATATTTTCTTTGAAAAAACAAAAAGATTACGGTGCCAAAAAACTCTCGCTCCGAGTTAATGTTTTTCACCGGAATTCACCCCCCAAAAAAATTCTTCAGTAATTTTATTTGGTGAACTTTTGTTTGGTAAGTTTCAGTTCAGTTCATTCATGGATTCATTCATTCATTCATCATTATGCATTCATCAATACGTCAATTTATGTTGCAGTCCACTCAAGAATATATATTCTGTGTTCATATAATTTTCTGTATTACATATATAGAATATTCTGTACAATATATTTGACAGACTTTATGAATTGCCCAATATATGAGTAATAAATTGTTCATTGTAATAATAAGCTGAGTTGTCTAGGCATTTGAAGACTTTTTTGATGGATTTTGGTTTGAGCCTTTTTAGTTTTTTGGACACACTTTAGACAAACGCCCAAAAGTAAACATAAAGTAGATTCTGAACATGTACACGAGAGAAAGCATGGAAAATTAACTTTTTGGAGACTTGTGCTGTCAGACAAAATTAACGGGAAAGTTACATGTGAATGTTTGAAAAAATTGTTTTTAGATATAAAAGAATTTACAGAATTTACAGAATTTACAGAATCTTGTAAAATCTTTTAATGATAATTTGTTTTGACGTTTTGCTTTATTTTTTAATAACTCTTCTCTTTAACAGGATTAGTGAATGTTTTGAACCGGAAGTATTATTTAATAAGAATATTAATAATAATAATAATAAATAACAATAAACATTGTGTTTATGAAACTAATCTTAGCGAGGGATTCTTTTTGTAAAGGAATATTCTCTACTCTCTAGAATTTGATCATTAAGTACAAACTAGAGGAAGATTTTATATTGCATTAAGAATATTCTTGCTGTGTTTGCTCACTTTGCTTTCACTAATCCTAGTTGAAAGTTATTTATGAGTGTGTGTGTGTGTTTATAGCACTAACAAGCGGAATAAGAATATCTTAAGAATTGTCTTACTCATCAACAAGATACTCTCGCTCATAGAACAGAATTAAAGAATTCACTACCATTTTGAGTGAGAGTAATAATTTAGATTTATAAAGTAGGATACAGACAGGACACTTTTATTGCAGGATAATTAACACAAGAATAGTAGTAGATTAAAAGTTCTGGTTTTTCTTTTAATGATTCTTCTGTGGATTCTTTGTGATCTTGATTCTTTGTCTTTGTGAGACAAAGTTGTGTTGGAAAGAATCGCTAATCCCACTATGAATTCTATAAAGATAACAAGACTTTTCAGTTGCAGAATCATTTTCTGGATTCTTGAATTCTTAATTATTACGATAGGATACAAGAATATTCTCAATTCTTTTTTCTTTGTACTAATTTTATGAATGACCCAATAAATATAAACAGGCAGGCATTACGCAAATAAATAGATCTAAATTTGGCTTCGCAAGGAATGGATGAAATATATAAATCCTGTACGCCAGTGAGCCTTCCAGGGGGACAGGATCCATTAGTGGTCCATTAGAGGAGGGTTGAATTATTTTATGAGTAGAATTAGGGGAAGGGAGGGATTCTTCTACTTATTCTGCAATAAAGAATCTATCGTAATCGATTTTGGATCAAACTCAAATTGGATAGAAAATTGTTCAAATTAATACGTTATATATGAACGGGAACAACACGCAACCACAAATTAGCGTTTAGTGAGTTAATTGGACAAGTAATTGAGAAGAAGAAGAATACAGAAAAAACAAACAAAAAAATCGGCTAACCAGTAAAAAAAATTCTATTAAATTCTTTGATTCTTGGAAGTCTGGCAAAGAATATTCCTTTTTGGTCAAAAAAATAATAATAACAGAATCAAATTGAATAATAAAAAATATATATTTCATATTTTTTATTAAGAAAATAATAATATGTATCTTATCTCAGACAGACAAGATACAGAACACCCGGCGGGTTTTTTCTGTTGGGCGTCATATGGCGCCAGACTGATGGCGCCCAAACAGAATCTACTCAAATTGTGAATAGATCAAACACAGCACACAAATGTATCATAATAAAAACCATAAGAAAGAATATCAAGTTTTATTGTTTAAAGATAAATATAAACTCTAACTATTGGGTGCACCCTGAAATGTTGGCTTTTCTGCATTGCATTAAATTCTTTAAAGAATATTATTCTGCAACACCCAAATTCATGGACATGATATACAAGAAGTCTGTCCAAGATGTCAATTTCGCTAAAATTCTGTTCAATTGTAAAGAAATGTGTGTGTTCAAAAATGTTTCAAAATTGTACAACAAACAACAAGAATATATTTTCATATTCAAATTTTTAATTTACATGTAAATTCAAAAATATATATTCTTTATAGAATCTTATAAAATTCTCAATAATTCCAAACACATTTTAATCTGTCTCTCTTCTATCGAACAGTCAATACAGTGTTGAATTCTCTAAATCCTGTCAAATTCCTAAGCCCAACCAGGCAGAATGTATTGTATTCACAATTCTCTGCACAAATGTCAAAGAATCAATATAAAAAATTCATTTCTTAAAAGCATTTTAAAGAATATTCTTTTTCTTTCTTTGGAAAATGTAAAATGTACATTCTACTCAGCACACAGCAGTCATATATACCCACTCTTTAATTAGAGGAGCGAACTGACGAACGAACACCCGAGCGGAGCGAGGGTGTGAGAGAGATAGTGAGTGACGATTCTACCCCAAAAATTTGGGAGAATGGCATTTCTTGTCCAGACGATTCATCGAAAACGACTGCATGGATCGGTCTGAAAATTTAACACAATGTTCTGGTGGTGGTGTAGTTGTGCTGTATAGTTAGTTAGAGGAGCGAACGAAAAAACTCACGCCGAGCGAGCGCGGCGAGCGAGGTGTGAGTTTTTGAGTGAGCGACGATTCCTCCCCAGACAAATCGAGAGAAAACGGGATTTTTGTGTCCACTGCTCCTCCAAAACCACCGTATGGATCGGTCTGAAAATTTAACCCAATGTTCTGGTGGTGGTATCTTATCGATAAAATTGAACTTTTTATTCAAAATATTTAGAGAACAGCCACTTTATCGTTTTTAGAAAAATCGCTTGCTTTGCACATTACCAAACGCAACTCTTACCTCTTTCTTATCTAAGTCAATTTAAGTCAGATTTGTATTAATAATACTATTTAGTTTTAGCAAAACACAAATAATTCGTTCGTATCTAGCACGTCATTTATTATCTATCACTCATTTTACCCAGATATTCTGAATTAGCTGGCTCCCTTTTTATCTTTCACTCTTTCCTAACTCATCGAAAAGAAAGAACATTTTTGTGTATTGTGCTTCTCTTTTGAATGATCTCAACTTAGATTTTGGTTTAAATAATGCCGAATTCAAGAAAGTTACCTGATCGCAGCAAAAAATAGGAAAAAGCTGTACAAACGGGATTAATAAGCTTATAAAGTGCAACAAGTTGTTTAGGATGCTTCTGATCCAATTACTACAAAGTGATTATATTGATGAAACGATAAATGATGCTCGTAAATTTGATTGATTGGTATCATAAATTAGATTCGCACATGTCCACTAATACGATCCCAAACGCAATTTTTGTGTCCTCTAAAAGTTATTAGTGCAGTCTTATAGAGTTTTTTACGCTGAAAACGCCGGTAGTCATATTTTTGCTCAAGGACCAGTCGTTGCAGAGATATGGACCGGTAAAGTTTAAGGGTTCCACTTTTTGGGAATTTTTATCTCCATGATAGTTTGACATATTCGTCCGGTTTAAATTGCTAAAATGATCTTAGAACTATGAATAATAACTGTGATTTTTTTCAGGAACTTTCATAAACATTTACTGGGTCATATAATTTGCTTAAATGTTGCCTTTTAAAACTTACCAATAGTAGACTGTTTTTGCTATGTTTTTTCTTCCAATATTTTAGCAAATGACATGACTAACCAAACGTTCACAGATATTCCTGAAAAATTCTAATATATTTTACATGAGATTAAGATGATTTTAGCAATTTAAACCGAACGAATGTGTTAAACTATCATGGAGATAAAAATTCCCAAAAACTGGAACCCTTAAACTTTACCGGTCCATATCTCTGGAACGACTGGTCTTTGAGCAAAAATATGACTACCGGCGTTTTCAGCGTAAAAAACTCTATAAGACTGCATTAATAACTTTTAGAGGACACAAAAATTGCGTTTGGGATCGTATTAGTGTGTCTTCGCTTTTTTAAGTTTAAAATTAAATTCAAATCATGCTTGTGTTCACTTTGAAAATGAAACTGTCAATCTAAGTTCAGCAATGGAAATAATTTGGAACCTTTTGCAGTTTTTCCAGAATTGTGTGAATTAAATCAATTCAATTGGCTTACATAGAGAAATGTTGGGTTGTTTTTCCACCATTGTAACATAGTCGATAATGATATTACATAACTTGATAAATTGATAATGGTGAAGGTTTTGATGAAGGTTTGTACCATTGTTCAATCAGGTTGACAATCTATCTCCTGATTATAGCGGGTCGATCAAGGCGATGAGCGAAAAAGTAAGAAATTAAATATCCCAAAACGGTACACCAATTAGCCAGTTTGAATTTGAGTATACCTGTATATAGTAAATTCCTGAGTGAACATCGTTCGCTCCGACTTTACGCCAACGGCGTTATTTATCTTTAAAAAATAAGAAAGCAAGAAGGCTTCATAACGCCGGCTGCTGCTAAGACTAGTAATAAACAATACACAGAATATTCCATCTGTACTCGACTGTGTTAACCGGAATCAGATCACAGAATATTCCAGTTGTTTAGTTCGCTTCTGCAAACATATCAAACACAACACTTTTTTAAGTACGAGTATTTCAACACTACAGCATTTTCAATTTCCTTATTATTTTATTTATTTGGACATTTGAACTCTATTATATTCTGGCCACAGAATATTCTGTAAAAGCAACCCACTTATGTGAATGATCCTTTAAACAGAATCTTTTGTCTCCACCTAATATATATCCCTAAAAATATTCCGTTTCCCGGGAATCCTTAATTCTCTCTGTTCATCGTGCGATCCAATGTGTCATATTCTCCGTGTTGCTACTTAGAATCCGTCCATTCCAAGTCCAAGTCCATCCAAGAATTCTATTCGATTCTTAGTTTTCCAAGTTAAATATTATTTATAACGCTCTAATAGCTCTTCACTTGTACTCGCTGATTCTGTAGTTATTTTGTGTATGCGATTCGATTAAGTCGAGATGAAAGTGAAGAAGAAGAAGTCCAAAGGAATCCAAAAACACAGAATAAAAGAAGAAGAAAAGTTCAAACTTATGGAACAATTCAACAGAGAATATGTTCTGTTTGAGAGAGGGAGAATACATTCTATAAAGAGAAATTAATCTAAAATCGATGGGTGAAAGAAAGAGAAATAAAAGTGATAATTCGTGGTGGAATTTACTTACGTTTTTTGGAATCGCCCAATAAGTTTAATAAGTCAGCAAAAATATTCTGGTACACCAAAAAAAGAGTCACAAATAACAATTTTCCATAAAATTTAATTTGAATATTTATTTAATAATAATTTTTATAAACAATAATTTTGTTGTTAGTATTAACAATTTTGATAAAAATTCAAATTCCAATAAAATTGTTGCAAAATTGACAAATCAAACCAATCAACGATAATGCAAAAATATGCAAATAAACTTGAATTCAACATTTAAATCATTTATTTCTTGGAAATAAATGATTTCCCCCTGACATTTTGAATCTATTTTTATTATCCAAAAAATAAATAATAAATCAATCAAACATCTCTCTCCCTCCATTTCTTATTCTTCATTTCTGTAAATAAGAAATGACACACACAATTGGCAAACAAAATGATTCATACAGAATGATTCCAAAATAACAAATTCAAATTCAAATTAAAAATCAACAGAATTCTGTATTCCAAACAAACCACCCAATAGCAGAATATCTCACAGAATCTAATACAGTGCGCAAATATTAGAGAAAGCGACAACAAAAAGAGGCCAAATTTAATTTAATTTATATTTCTTTTGAAACTCACTCAAAAGCTCGTTCTCGAGTTCTCTCTCTCTCTCTCTCTCTCTCTCTCTCTCTCTCTCTCTCTCTCTCTCACTCACACTCAAAAGAGCAAATCAAATCAAAGTGAAACAAAAAGAAAAAAGACAAAACTGTTTGATGTTGCCGGAAAAATGAACTACAGAATGTTCAATTTTAAAGAATATTCTTAAAATTCTATTCTAAATTCAAACCTATTTTGGAATCACCCTCTAAATGAAATAATAAAAGGTGTCTGTCTCTTTAAATGAAAATCTAATCGAAATCTGCCGGCATTTAAGTGAAACGATATTTATTTATATATGTCAAAGTACAATTGAGGACAAATTCAATTTTTGAACACGTAAGAATATTCTTAACAAAATTTTCCTTTCTGATTTTAAAACAAAAAATATTCGATTGAAGAATTGAAGTTGATATTTAAAAAAAATCAAAAGAAAGAGTGACATGAGCATTATTTTAACGGTCGCATATAAAATGCATGATTTATCCATATACGTATGTATGGAATATTCTGTTTTTTGCATTGCTCAGCAATTTATCATTTTTACTCCTTCTCCATTTCTTATTCATATTCTTATTTATTTAAATTTAACATTTTTTAGAACCACAAAACAAACAAAGCGAGTTCATTAATCATTGAACAAATGAAGCGTGGGTCTGTTTGTTTGTTTGCTTTAAAAACAATTTTGAAAGATTGTTTCAAAATTATTTTTCTTGTGATAATGATAAATGTATTGTTATCTTTTTTGACCCATTTTTCGAATACATATATATTCCACGAATTAATGAAATGTTTGCAAATCTAATTTGCATTTGATGACATTTGGAATATTTTTGGTGTTGGTGGCCTTCGGCTTTACTAATTTTCAATTATAAGAAAATTTCCATTCTCAACTTTTGACTCTTTTATACAAATTTGAATATGAAAAGAGCTTTTAAGAACGACTTTTCGGCGATGAAGAAGAGAATTTGCCCAGAAAGTTTGCGCCAAAAACTTTTGATTTAATTTTGTATTTAATATTATTACTTATTAGATAGGAAGTAAACAAGAATTTAATTTAATTTTTCATTTTTTAAATGAGAAAATGTTTAGAAAAGAGTTTTGGAACTTGGATCCAGTTCTATAACTCAAAAGTTTATTATTATTGAAAATATTTTAAATATTTTATTAAAAAATCAAGTTTTTGTTTGTTCAGATCTTTCAAATTCTGAACTTTGGAATTTGGAATTTGACTTCAAAAACAACTTTCGAAAACAATAATAATAATAGACAAATTGTTTTCAAATTTTATTTATATTGTTTTTTTATTACATATTATTATATTTATTATGAAATAAACTCCGAACAAAAAAACTGGTAAACAAGTTTATTACGAAATTCACCAAAATTCCCACAAAAAGTTCCAAACTAAAAACATGTTTTCACATCATTATTTTATATTTTGCAAGTGCAAATGAAAATTCTTGCAAAAAAAATGTTGGCTTTCCGGAATTGTTTTTTCTTATTATTAATTTGCTCGTGAATTTATTATTCATTATATTAATTAACAGGTTCTTGGATATCCAGAATTTGCTCAGCGAGGAAAAAAGTTTATAAATTTTAATGAGAATGTACTACCTACTACCCAAGAAATAAGTTTCACAATTTTTTTTGGATTGAAGATTTCGAGAAAATTTCAAATTCAAGGTTTGTTTGATTTTATAATTTTATTAGAAGAAGAATAATGTTAATAAAATTTTATTTCATTAAATTCCCAATTGAGTACTTTCAAGTGAGTGAATCTGGTTCAAAATGGTCAGTTTGGTTGAGAATTTTTTTTGTTGAATTTTATGTGAGATTTCTACACAAGAATTTCGACATTACCTAAAGTCCCATTCAGGTTCATGAAAAGCTCATCAAGGTCTTTCTCGTTTCGTGTTTTCGTGTTTTTTCTGTTTGTTGAAGAATTTGGTTGTGTAAACATCATACAATTCTCGGACAGACTGTCTGGAATTTTCAAGGGTGAAGAGTTCTTTATTTTTGGAATTTTTCTTCATATATAGGAGATTACTCTGGATACTCTGGATACTTTAATATTCGAGTGGGAGTACGTAGAAAAATAAGTGTAATTAAATTAATTAAACAGATTAGGAATATAGAATCCACTGAATCTAATATACGTTTTAATGCGAAATAAACAGACTTGACTTTTATTTTTCAAGTTTGTCGTATGTACTTATGTTATATATATTTTGCTCTTTTAATTGAATAATGTTTTTCTTCGGCAATGAATTTGTTTTGTGATAAAATTACGAGATTAGAATGCAGAATAATAATTTTCTGCACAAGGGGGAAAAACTACCAGGTTCAAGTATTTTGTATTCTGTACACTGTATAGTCACTAAAGAATATATTCTGTACTTAACCCTCAACTTAATTCTATTATCAAAAAACATACCCAAAAGTCATGACCTTGTGTGTGGGTTAAGTTGGTCTTAAGATTCTGTTACTACGATTCTGTATATTTTGTATGTTGAGACAGTAATTAATTACCTAAAGTTGCTACATACACGTTCGGTGTGTAGATGTAAAGTGAGGTTTATTCGTTTCCTCTTCTTGCTGCGCAAGCCGTGAGGAATGTATTTACAACTGCGCATGCTTAAGCGCATGCGTACTATGTTACAGATTGCGCAGGTGGTCAATATGATGACAAGATAAGTGCACGAACTCTGACCTATAGGGCGAAGGCCAAAGGGTACTGAGGCATACCGCTACACTAATTAATTAATGGACTTGTGTAATTAGTGTGTGTGCACTAGAGATTCGAAATGACCTCGAAAGAATATATTCTGTATGAGTGCGTGAGCGTAAGTGTGCTTTGATTACAGAATATTCTGTTAAGACATTTATTTGGGACGAATTTGGGTACATTTTTTGTTGTTTAAATCAAAATTATATAAAAAATACTTTTTAAATGCAAAAAGAATAATTTTTCAAAAAGATGGCACCACTTTTAAAATCAATCTTCTACATTGTACATTTATTCTATTTATAGAATTACAGAATCATTATTCTATGATTCTCTTTTATTACTATTAACAATAACAACCGGAAGGTTAGCCCAATCGATGCGGAAAAACACTTGACACAAAAAACAAACACACACACACACACAAACAAACACGGATATCATCAGTCATAAATCACTTCATCATTCGGACAGAATATATTCCAGAATTGTTTGTTTCTGTATCTATAAAGAATACAGAATATATTCTGTGTAAATGTCACATTTGTACATAAGAATATCAGAAGACACGCATATTTCAGCATCAGATCATCATCATCATGTGCTCATTGAACCCAACTAATTGTGAGAGTTGTCGGTGTGGAATGTTTCATTTTGCTCACCTAAAAGAATATATATAATCTAGAATAGAATATTCTTACGGGATTCTTTGGATAAAACTTTGCATACACACACACACGGAAGCTGTGGGTGAGAGAATCCAAATGAATTGCTTATTACTATTTTGTGCGTAGGCGTTCATAAAGGGTGTAAGGTTCGTACTTTATGAAGGGCGACAAAAAGAAAAAGAAAATCAGATTGACATTTACGTACTAGGGGCTTGCACGTATTATTTTAATATATTTAACCGAAATTCGGAATATTCGTGAATACTCGGTTAAATTGCGAATTTTTACGTGGAAAAAAGTTATTCTCAACTTTTTTCCGAATATACCAAAAAAGAATAAAAACAAATTCCTTTTCTTTTTTTGTTCGTGTCAAAATAAAAACAAATTTCAATCTCAACCAAAGTGTTCAATAAGAAAAAGAAGAAAAACGAACAAGAAAAACAAAGAATATTCCGTCGCCAAAAGTGAATTCAATCGAAAGGGAGTGAGTGCGAGAGAGTGAAAGAGGCATTCAATCAAGAAGACGATCCCCAAAACGCGAATGGACACTTCACTTCCAACTCAAATAACATCAAAACAGAGTAGAGTAACACAGAACAACAAGAAACAAAATGAATATTTTATCAGGAATTGGCATTTGATTGGATTCTGGTGTAGGATTCTGTGTTGGGTTCTGTGTTGGGTGCACACAGAATTTATTCGTGTAAAAGGAGAGAAGAGAGGACGTAACTTTTCTGGTTCGGTCGCACAACAAACAACAACAACTACAACTTGTGATTTGTGTGTGTCGTACTACACGAACTTTCTGGTTAAGCAGGTCGTGGATTCTGTTGGATTCTTGTTTTTATTATTGGCACAGGAATAATACAATATATCCAACATATTACATGTAGTGTAATACAGGGAGGAATATTCTTGGATATTAAATGATAAATCAAAGATTTTTTTGGATTCAATCTGTATAAAATGCGCACGAATTCTGTTGTTTTTGTTTCAATTGGAACTTTGCAATTTTGGGTGAAGAAATTTTTTTCTCTCTTTCCGTCACAGAATATTATATTCTGTTTAAATATCTTGACATTATGTGGTTTTGTGGATTTTGTTGCTGTTGTTATATAGGATTCACTCAATTTTAAGAAACTGGGTTTCTCGAGTTTTTTTGTCGAACTACTGTTATACTTCAGAATATTCTGATTTTTGGATCAAATTTCAGATTTTTGTGTGGTTGGACATCCACTGAACAAGTTCCAAAAATTACAGAATCCCATGGATTGAGCGCGTCCCAAAAAGTCTATTAAACCAATATATATATCTCATTATGAAGCCCACCCGGTAGAATCAATCAATTACAATTACATAATCAATCATGAATTTATTTTTCATTTAACATATATAATCTTGTGTACAAGGGGAGGGATAGAACAAAAATAAAATTCCTCATGTTTGGGCAAGGATTTATTTGTGATGTACTCGTAGAAAGGTCATGAAGAAAATTTCAACAATTCATAAAAGTGGTTACAAAATCTGAAATATTCTCGACTTTCCTCTTTTTGAGCAACGTTGAGCAAGTAAATATCTTTGAAAAAAATTATGTCATGCTGTTATTATGATTTTTAATACTTTCTTCCATGGTATTTATCTCAAAATTATATATTGATTATATTACGTAAAAAAATAAAAATAATAATATACATGGGATCATGTGACAAGCCTTATACAGGAGATACAGGGTGGGGTATTTTCATTTTTGTCTAAATTTAAAATTTTAAAACGCAGAATGCCCAGTCATTCTGTAAACTGTCAAGACAAAAAACGCAAAGTTAATTTTACCTAGTCAAACCACGGAATTTTGCATTACATGCACATGGGATCATGTGACATATGACCGGGATACAGGGATGGGGGTAATTGATCCCTCGTATTTTTTTCTGCACCCGAAAAAACAGAATTCACCAAACACCATAGCACAATCAAATTAATTAGTTTTTCCCGATCCAATCAACACGATCCAAAACAAGTCCATATTGGCATATTTGATTGATCAAATGATGGATTGCGCGCGCAGCATGGCAGAAAACAACACCACCAACCAAAATCTAATAAACAACAATCCAGAATCTAGAATCAAAAAACTAATTTACTTAATTAACCCACAGGAAAAGGGCTAAAGGATAAAGGAAAAAGAAATGAAATCCAATCAAGTCACAAACACATGGAAAATTACCCAAAAAATCACGAGATGCAATCAAATTATAATGAAGTTGAAAATTTTCCATTCAATATTTCAAGGTTTTCAAAAATGTACATTTTAAAATTCGCCATTACGTGGTTTGACTAGGCAAAATTCACTTTGCGTCTTTTTTCTTGGCAGTTTACAGATTGACTAGGCATTCTGCGTTTTGAAATTCTCACTTTAGACAAAAAGTGAACATATCTAAGTTAACTATCTAGTTTTGTCTAAAGAAAACATGGAATAACAAACTTCCCCCGTTTGAGTGGTATGAATGATTGTGCCGTCCAAAGGAAAATTCGTCATTCTGTAGTTTGCCTAGGCAGTCTAAGAAATGACTAGGCATAATGCAATGAGATGGCAATTAAAAATATCAAATTAAAGTAGCACGAGTTAGAAATTTGAATTCATATTTTCAAATTACTATTTTCAAATTACATAAAAAGCGAGACCACATGGGTGGAAATAGACAAATTGCAGTTTGGCTTACAATCGTTTGTTGTGTTTGTGCTCTGAAGTCCGCACACAGTCGGTGTTTTGTCTTTGACTGGTTAACATTTTTTTCTGTTGTTTTCTCCTGTTTCACTTTGGATTTTTTTCCACTCCATTCATCACACAAACTCCGATTGACAATGGCCACTGTGCGCGACAAGAATGTGAAACAACGAATGAAGAAGGTGCCTCAGGTTGTATCAAGTGACGATATGTTGAAGCCAAGCCAGAATATTCAAAAGAAGATGATCAATTCACTGCCAAACGAAATGCTGCGACATGTCTTTGACAAATTGGAGATGGACAAGTTGATTTGCATTCGACGTGTGTGCACTCGGTGGCAGGGACTGGCCGAAGACATCTGCCATGAAAAGAGGTCCATCGTGATTGAGTCTAAAGCTACAGACATTGCCGATCCCGATCGGTCTGACTCTTTTAATGGCGACTTTAGCACGGACTGGATTACTCTCAAGGTGAAGCCAATCAAGAATAGACGAAATGTAATTGCACTGTCCACTGAGTTGGCCATCCTTTTGGGCAAACTATTCCCACAAGTTGAACATTTCGTGTTGAATGTGTCTCTCCAGCGCAGCAATGCCACTGCGGACAGTCTGTTCACTCTACTCCAAAGTTGGTCATCAACTCTCGCTGTACTAAGTTTGAATGTTTCCGACACCTCCACCGTTGTCAAGTCTCGTTGCGTTGCACTGTACGGCCACATCAACAATTTGACCAGTCTCAAGCAATTTGTACTTGGCGAGCCGCTCGAACCGACCTACAAGTTGGACTTTCTCGCTCGTTTGGAGCACTGCACTTTTGTTAACGAATTTTGGAATCTATCTGTCGCAATTCCTCTTCTAGGAACGAACTGTACCAGTTTGTGTTTGACTGGCTATTTAGAAATGGACCAAATCACTCAATTTCCCAAGCTGAATGCTCCACTGGTGAAGGGTCTCACTCATTTGAGATTGAACGCATTAGAAGATGGAGTTTTGCCGTTTGTTTGCGCACATTTTGGTTCGCTTCAAATGCTGGATATTATATTCAAGGTAAGGGTTGTTCATTCTTTTTGGTTGCTTTTACCATTTGCTTTACCATTTACTTGCAGACCTTCGATGCGGACACCATTTCCGGCCTTGCTCGACTGTCCCAGCTATCTCAACTATCGATTCAATTTTTCGACTTTGATTTGCCAACTCTGGCTCGATCCAACCTGTCCACCTTGAGTTCAGTCGAAATTCTTGAGATTGCTCACCCTGAATTATATGAAAATGATGATGACCAGCCAATTGATGGTGGCCAATTCTGTCGAGTTTTGGCATTTGTTTTCCCGAATCTTCAACAGCTCACCATCAACTATCTACCTGAACGGTTGCGCAACGAAATTGTCCAACATTTGGATGTTTTCATCCACTTGCGTCGGCATGTGATCCCTCCTTTGGAGCTTGCAAATTAATATTTCAACACATGTCACAAATTTTCTAATCTTTTATATCATATCCTTTAATAAATCTCACTATTTGTCTCACTACCAATCTAAATCTGTGCCACTAAATGTATATGTTACCGTCCAAATGCGAAATTCGTCATTCCGTGGATTGCCTAGGCAAATCATGAAAAATATATTTTTCCGCCTTTTGCCTAGGCAGTCTAAGGAATGACTGAACATTCCGCGTTTGAAAAATCACATTTTAGGCAAAATTGATAATTCAATGAACGAATAACGATAAAATTGAATACATTTTATTATTCAGGACTAACATAAAACGAATTTCGAAATTCTATCTTCTTATATACTAATAATAAATTGGACCATTTGCATTTATTATCAAGGGGCCATTCACATAAAGCATGTTAATGTATTCCTCTCAATGTTATTATGTTATTATTCCTATTATTAATCGGTAAATTTGAATATATTGGTGTGCTTTTATGTGTGTGAGGATTCTTGTTCGATTCTGGATCGATATTCTGGATTCTCTGGTTGTTTTTGTTGTTATTGGGTAATTGGAATCAAGTTGTTTTATGGTAGATCTGGGGATTCTGTGTGTGAAGGGATTTATTGGGGGATTTTATTCTTCTTTTCCTACTAACTTTATGTACCCAATCTATCTATTCTGTTTGTCTGTCTGTCTGTTTGAATCCCCTGTAGAAAATAGATACAATTTGTCAATGGTTTGTCTATTGAGATATATAAAAACAAAACAATCAGAGATGTCAAAGCGGGGATTCTGGATAGATTCTGTTTGGATTCTGTATAGATTCTGTGTAGATTCTGTGGATTCTGTCTCTCTTGCTTGCTTATTTGTATCTTTCTCTCTATCTCTCTCTCTCTCTCTCTCTCTCTCTCTCCCTCTATCTCTCAATCTACCCCTACATAGACAGACAGTTTAATTGGACTTGGATTGGAACTCCGATGGGTACGACTAACTATTTACTACAATTTACTAGTATATTCCGTCGAGGGTGGTGGGGGGGCAATGATATTGGCTATTTCGATTGAAGAGAGAGAGAGAGAGAGAGAGAGAGTGAGCTTTTGGTTTTGTTGTTTGTTTGTCCTCCCCGATCATTCATTTGAACAGTCTCAGGGTCTTCTGGATTCTTCAACCCAAAACAAAACAACAAACCAGACTGTCTATTACTTTGTTGTATACATGCAGTTCACAGAATCATTAAGGCAAGAATTTGTCTCATGAGACAAATATTGTAGTTATTATTATTAATAGATGGAAGGGGAGATAATTATCAGCTCGTTAAGAAGAATCTTGTTCTTGAGAATCGTTCGATAAAAATAATAATAGCAGATTCGCTTGTGAAATTTATCAAATTTATGGCTTTTATGGAAAAAGGAGAGAAAAAGAGACATTTTGGACAAAATTTTGCACAAAATTAAAAACATTAAATTCTGAAGCATCAAATTGTGAATTAAACTCATAGAAAAATAATTAAATCAATCTATACAGTAAACTATGCGCAAACCTAAAAATAAATATATTTAATTAACTTTGCATTACTGTAGCTGTAGGCTTATATTATTATAATTTACGTCAGTGCCCAATTAAAATCTAAATCACATTATTCTCATTATTCTGCACTTGATTTGCACTATTATGCTATACTACCCTAAATTGTACAATGTATACAGCAATGATTAAGTATGATTTAATTTGTTGTGAGTGCGCGTGCGCAAATTAGTGATTAGATTTTAAAAAAATATATCCAAACTCGTAATGCAAAAAGAGCTTTGCTTAAACTTTTGCAATGATTTGTACCGAAATGTACAGAAATGCACTTGTTGTACAGTTTTACCACTGTACATCCAATGTTCGAAGCGAATTCCCTTTATACCCTCTTTATGATTGACCCCGATGCACCGTGACACGTTCGTGGCCTTTTCTCGGGCCCGCTCTACACTGGTTGGTTGTGAATATACCGGCTTCGGATGTACAGAAAGGTGAAGTATTGAGCCAGTACGGGGGCGCAGGACCCCCACCACTAACCAGACTGCATCGATACGTTTTCGTGGTGTACACTGTACAAACAGTTGGAGAAAGTTTCCGAGAAACGCCGATTTGAAGCGATTAAAGATCGAATGTGAAGTTCAAGTTGAAAGCCTTTACCGAAGCGCACAATAATTGGATCCCCGAATTGCCGGGAACTATTTCCAAACTAAATAAGGAAGTTTCAAAAAGTAAATAGATTCCAAAAATAATAAAAGGTTCCATGTCCCACGAAAAAAAAAATGTTTTCTAAATCACATATAAAACAATAACAAAATTTAATATAAATAATATAAATTCAAAACGCTAAAATTATTATTAAACTTTAATATAATAAAAATCAATTTCAAACCTCTCTCCACCCCCTCTTCTACAAAAGTTTTTAGTTTTAGTGTAGAATGTGCAGAATTTAGTTTTTATTTCGTTTCATCCGGGAAAGAAAACTAAATTTAAAATTGTTCAAAATAAAAAATAATAATTAACCTTTAATTAATTAATTAATTAATGATGAAAAATAAATAATTAACAAACACAAATCACAAAACATACAATGAATAATAATAAACTTTATTTCATTAATAATAATAAATAATTAATTAATTACAAATGTTACAAATTAATTAATAATGCATTAATTGATTTAATTCATTTGTGTGTGTGTTTTTTGCAATCAATAATTAGATTTTTGGGATGGTGTGGGGTCGTTCACAAAATAAGTGATGATAATAGCATTTCGGATTCATAATAATAACGAAAATATGTATGAAAAAATAAGTCTTTTTATTTCTCAAAAAATCTCTCAAATTATAAGATCAATCAATCAATCAAAAAAACAAGCGTTTGTGGAAGCAATTACATAATGTTAATTTTGCGGGAAAATAGATAGGGGGTTTGTTCATAGATATCGTTACGGTTATGTGTGACATTGCGATGATAATTAATTGGAGAAAAAGTTAAGTTAAGTTTTGATATGAATCTCAAAAAAGAAGAAGAAGATTGCGGAAATCAATCAACGATCAAATGATGATGATGATGAGATGCAAAGGTAGTATGATATATTCGCATGGGAATTGAAAGGGGCTTTTCGTAAATACAGTTTTAATAGTATTAAGATATGATATGAAACTGGTTGTTGTTGTTATATCACATAAATTTAATTAATCAAGAATGTATATATTTGTACTTTTGGGTACAGGAATTGGGCACAGAATAATTAATCAAGCGAGAAAAAAGGTGCGCACGTCCTATATGATAAGTCCCTCGCAAATTCAATTAAATGCAAATTTTGGTATCCTTTCATTTTTTTTCTTCTCCCAGATAGATCGGGAATAGGATATCCTGAATATTCTCGTCTCTATAGAACAAACATCCGAGCACTCTTTCGAGAACATATCCGATGAAATGGAAATTTTTTTTCTAATTTTTTCGTGGAAACTAAATAATATAAAACCAAATTTACAAAATGTGGATACAACTTGTACAGAACAACACAAAATTTCACTGAATCACAATCACAGCGTTAGAACCAAAATAATAATGTGACGTACAAGGTGTATTTATTGCATGGATAACGATGATACAGAGGAATGTTTGAGTAAATCGTTAGGGTTTACAATAAATGACCTAGTGGGCAAGTGACATGTTTACGGCAGCATTCCTGAACCTCTACTAACGAACACTGGTCGTTTCTGTCCGTTGTGTTGTGTGTGTGTGTCTGTACTGCGCATGTGTGTGATTTGAATTGTGGAGGAGGGTAACGACATCTATGAAGAACTAGTGTAGTGGTTTGCTAGGCTGTCACAATAAAATATGAAAACCTTGTAAATTGGAAATTGGTTTTAAAACTTTATTAATAGAAATGAAAATCACTTTTGTTCACCTATATTTGTAGCCATTCCTTGTTTATGTTATTTGTTTGCTACTTTTGGAGGACCGTCTGCTACACAAGCGCCATCTGTATGTTCAACTTGTAACAGTTTGATTTTAATAATTTTTGTGTGTTCTTTAGGTACAATGAGCTGCCCATTTCTGGTCTCTACAGTTTCGGATTTCTTTTATTATTGCTTAAAAAAATATATATATATAATGATACACCAAAGCATATATACTGGAAAGTTACTACATTTGTGAACAGTCCATGGAGACCCTAGAAAAGAGATATAAAATGAAAAAGTTAATTAAACAGTCTAACTAACTAGATAAAGAACAAGAAGATTCTGTTGATGAGAATAGAGCGAATTGTGTAGTAATAATGAAAAGTTTCCATTACAAATTGTATTCTTTTTGGAGAACAAGTCTTCTTCTTATATATAGGATGGTACAGAATATTCTGGATTCTTGAGCACAAAACTATGTATTAAATAAGATTCTTTAATAGAATCCATTCTGTATTCTGTACGAGAGTGAATTAAAACTTTATCAATATTTGATGTCTGCTCGGTGGAGGATCAAATGGCACAAAGTGCTGCTGCTGCTGGTGCTGTTACATGTTGGATCAAACATATATAAATGTCAACAAAATTCGATGACATTTTTCGGACAACAAAAAAGATGTGCGCATGCGCAAACAAAATATAAAGAAATATATTCTAAAATCCGGATAAAAGAAAAAATAAAGAAAACACGCAAAACGATCATCAACTTTTTAGTTTCCAGTTAAAAGATGGAAAATTCTTCAAAATTCCTTAAATAATCAATAAAATAAAAATCGATACAATCGATTGTATTCTCAAAATATGTATCCTTTCACCACCCATCACCATCTTCAATATAATTGGATCAATATTTTATCGCTCAATTTATTATTAATAATATTAATATTAATATTGTTTTTATTTGTTATGAACCAAAAAATAAATTAGATTAACATTTCTAATCAATTGGAGAATATAAATGAGAGGTTACAGGTTAATAACCTTGAACAGGACAACAGAAAAACAAAAAGATTAACACATATTACATAATAAATATAATCGTCTCTCACTCTGACCCCCTTCATATAGTAAGTGACGGTTCCAGGAATTTTCGTACTAGACTTGAACGATCAACATAATTTCATTGCTCACTTTTTGCTATTTGAACAGTTCATTCATTCATTCATCTTTGTGTAATCATCAATACGTCAATTTGAGTTTAGTCCACTCACTCGCTCTCACACACAAAATATTCTGTGTTCAAGAATATTCTGTACGCACAGAATATTCTGCATGTGTTCAAGAATATTCTGTGTGTACAGAATATTCTATATATGTTCAAGAATAAAGACTATTCTGTGTGTATAGAATATTATGTCTATATTTTGAACATACATAATATAGCATTGAATACATGAGAATATATTCTGTGTGCGTACAGAATATTCTGTATGTGTTCAAGAATATTCTGTACGCACACAGAATATATTCTCGTGTGCGTACAAAAATCTTTATGAACTCCCCTTTTCATGATTTGATTGTAATAAATTGTTAATAATCCAACGTGAGTGAGTTAGTGTCTGCAAGGACTTTTTGATGGATTCTGGATTGGCTTTTGCTTTACTACACAATTTAGATAGACACACGCCCAAAAGTAAACAACAAGAAAAGTAGTACATTCTGTGTTGTACGAAATTCTGTAGCATGGAAAATTAACTTTTTGCCCGTCTCTCGTCTGCTGTCAGACAAAATTAACGTCTTCTCGATGTGTTTGGTCAATCTCGTTGTGTGTTGTGTGCTATAATCGATATAATCGAGTCTATCGATTCTATTGGGTGGGCGCCTATACATTCGAAATTCTACTCAAGACTCGATAAGAATTCTGTATTTCGAAACACCCAATATATTTATCATGATTTTTCGATCATAATAATAATAATAATAAATAATAATAATTGTGTAGCAATTCTGGTGGTCTACACTTTACTCTCAATTTACTTTTTTTGGATCGCACAAAAAAACGAATAACAAGAATAAAAACCAGAAAAGTCAAATCTGTCATTCCAAATTACAAGTTTTGAGTTACAAGAGAGAGTTGCAAAATTGTGTTGGATTTTTTCTTCTTCTTTGCAATCAAAGAATACAAAATTGCAAAATCTAGAATTTAAGAATCTTGTCAAGTTAAATTTACTAATAATTTGTTTTGACACTGTTGTTTTTATTATTTTTTTTACTTACAAGATTATTATTCTCAACCGGAAGTATTATTTAATAATAAAAATAATCACATTGTTTATTATGAAAGTGAAACTTTAGGGAAAAATTCTACTATCCTACTCAAGTCTCATTAAATAGGATTCTACACAGAATATATATTCTGTACAGAATGTTCATTTTATTACATGCATTAAGAGTACTATATTCTGAGGCGCTAATCCTCTAGTTGAAAGTTATTTATGAGTGTTTACAAACACACACAAGAATAAGTAGAATCCTTAAGAATCGTCTTACTCATCAAGATACTCATAAACAGAATAAACAGAATCTTAAAGACTATACTACTATTTAGTGAGTAATAATTTAAATTTACAGAATAACCGTGGACACTTTTATAAGATAATTAACAAGACAGAGAGTAGATTAAAAGTTCTGGTTTTCCGGATATATTCTGGATTCTCATTCTATGTGACCTAATCCCAACAGAATCAAACAGAATCTGACCGTTCCAGAATCCAGAATCTTAATTATTAGTACACCCCTGACGGATTAAGGGTGAAATTGGGACGTATATGTCCCATAACGTGTTGTACAGGTCAGCCAACATTGCATTTTGAGAAATATATATCCCAAAATGATATACATCCCAGGGAGGTATATATCCCATAGGATTTATATATTCCAATCAGATAATTATTTTTGATTTTTGGGATATATAATTCCGGAAAGAATATATGTCTCATGGTATATAAAGATCCCATGGGTTATATTTTCCCCAAACAAGTGTTAAAGTTTTTACTAACTTTTATTTTGGGATATATAACTCCCAAAACGATATATGTCCCAGGGAGAATGATGTCACACGGGATATATATCTCCCAGAAAATTTTGTTTTAAATAATAAAACATTGATTCGGGATATATAAGCCCCAAAAGATATATCTCCCATTTGAAAACAATACTCGAAATAAAAAATCAAAATCAAAATTAAAATTTCCTAAGTTTCATTTTTTGATTTATTTGTCCCATGGGAGGTATGAGTCCCGGTTTTAACATAAGCATTGCTAAGTACTTATCTGAGACATATACATCCCATTTTACAATCGATGTCGGGGCACTATCGATAGTCTCTCTCTTTTTAGTCGTTAAGTTTGTTGTTAGTGTCCTCACAGCCTCAACACAACCGTCACAGGCTGCTGTTTGCCTCTGCTGCATATTCGTAATTATGTTCAGATTTATTCTCTTAAGATCCATTTGGATCGGTTGGAACTTAACATGTATCAACTCTACTTGATTATCTCAACACCATCTCTGGTTTAGTCTACTATTTGTGTTTTCCTTTGTGCCTTTCTGTTTCATCACTGTAAATGATGCCACAATCCTGCCCAGAAGACGTTTTTCATAATCAATGATTATTAATCAATCAAGTCAATCAATCATATTGTCTATTTTTGTCCCATTTTATCTAAACTAATTCATGAGTTTCATGGTTAGCCGAATCACGATCTGTCTCTGTTTATTGGCGGCTGTTGCATTTATTTGTGATTATTTGAGTGAATCGCTATTTTTCCTCAAGTTTACTTTCTAATTCATGTGCCCAAAACAGCATTGCTTATTTTTGCAGATTAATGAATTTTCTGAATAAGGTAATTTGAATTAAAATTATATTTTTTTATCTGACTCTTTCTAAATTTAACAGTAACTCATGAGAAAGTAAAGTTAAAGTGAAAGTCATTTTTTTGGGTACGTGGTCGTCTCAACATTGAAGTCAAGAACAATGTTACTTTCAAGATAACTACCAATTCAACTGGATCGATTAATTGTTTTGAGCCTAATTTGCAAATGGTATGCAAGCACATCATGATTGTTATTTATATAGTATTCTAATAATTATCTTTTTATGTAGCTTCGATTTTTGTCTACTTGAAGTCAACTGACCTATCTAACCAAATTGACACGCGCCAACTTATTATATATGTTATCTTAACCATTTGTGTTGTTTTTGATTTATATTTATGACATTAAATATTTTAAAATTAGTTGATCGACTATTATATATATGTATCATATATAATAGTCATTTGAGGTATATGTATCCCGAAGGTATGGGATACATATTCCCGTGGGATGTATAAACCCGAAATTTTTAACTGGGAGATATTTGTCCCGTGTTTCTGGGATATATACTTCCCAAAAATATGGGACTTATAAGTCCCAAACACTTTGGGACGTCTATACCCGAATTTTTCACTTGGGATATATATATCCCGTACTAATCCGTCGGGGTGTAGGATACTATTATATTCCTAGAGGGTGTGAAAATGGTCATTACTATGAGTGGAAAATATCCCTTCCTAATAGAGGAGTGGGACGTGCCACACTCATTTTGTCATCAAATCCCGGGAATTATTATTGTTATTATCATTTTTATCAAGAATATTCTGGTGACAAAATAATTGTTGTAGCAATAGCAATTCTTGTCGCAGAATTGATTTTACTTTTTGCACTTCTTGCACAAGAATTGAGGAAACAAAAGAAAGAGATACTATTTAATAATGATAATTTCATGCCTTGTTTCTCAATGGTTCCAAAAAGAATCCTAAAAGATTCACATAAAGAATCTCAAAAGGAATCCAAGAAAGAATCCACCCTGAAAAAACAAAATCAAAGCTATAATAATAATATCATTATCGAATTGTATATTTCTCTCTCTCTCTCTCTCTCTCTCTCTCTCTCTCTCTCTCTCTCTCTCTCTCTCTCTCTCTCTCTCTCTCTCTCTCTCTCTCTCTCTCTCTATACAGGAAGATTCTAGATAAAAATAGTCAAGAATATTCTTTATGTTCTGTACTAATTTTATGAATGACCCAATAAATAAAGACAGACATTACGCAAATACGTTGATAGAGAATCCTAAATTTAGGTTCACGAATATATAAATCCTGTGTGTGCACACTGAAGGCATTCCAGGGGAGAAGGATCCATTAGTGGTCCATTAGAGGAGTGCAGTGAGGGTTGAATTATTTTATGAGACTAGAATTAGGGGGGATTCTTCTATTTATTCTACAATAAAGAATCTATCGTAATCGATTTTGGATCAAACTCAAATTGGATAGAAAATTGTTCAAATTAATATACGTTATATATGAACGGGCACAGCACAACCACAAATTAGCGTTTAGTGGGTTAATTGGATAAGTCAGATTGAGAAGAAGAAGAATGCAGAAAAAACAAACAAAAAGTCGATTAACCAGAAAAAAATTCTATTAAATTCTTTGATTCTTGCAAGTCTGGTAAAGAATATTCTGTAAAAATGATAATAGCAGAATCAAATTGAATAATAAAATAAATATAATATATATTTCATATATATTTTTTATTAAGAAAATAATAATTTGTATCTCATTTCTCAGACAGACAGTGAACACCCGGCGGGTTTTTTCTGTTGGGCGTCATATGGCGCCAGATTGATGGCGCCCAACAGAATCTACTCAAATTCTGTATAGATCAAAATGTACCATAATAAAAACCATAAGAGAGAATATCAAGTTTTATTGTTTAAAGATAAATATAAACTCAAACTATTGGATGTATCTAAAACTCTAAAATATTTTTAATTCTATAAAGAATAATATACTGTAAAATTATTTTCTAAAGAATATTCCTGAACACCCAAATTCATGGACATACATGATAGTCTGTCCAAGATGTCAATTTCTATAAAATTCTGTTCAGTTCTAAAGAAATGTGTGTGTTTTAAAATTTGTTTGAAACAAGCTTTTTCACATCTCTTGTACACAGAATATATTCTTTGATCTGGGCCTTTTTCTTGTTATTTGGAACTAAAAGCTTCTTAGATTCTATTTCTCATTTTACAAGGAATTTTCAAGAATTTCAAATTGCTTAAAAATCAACAACATTTTGACATTGAATTCAAATTCTTAATTTACGTGTAAATTCACGATTATTCTCTAAAGAATATTTTCTCAAATTCTCAATAATTCCAAACACATTTTAATCTCTTCCATCAAACATCAATATACAGAAAAAGAATTCTGTAAATCCTGTCAAATTCCTAAGCCCAGCCAGGCAGAATATATATTCAGTCAGAATCTCTCTCAAATGTCAAAGAATCAATATAATAAAATATTCATTTCTTTCTTAAAAGCATTTTAAAGAATATTCTTGTTTTTTTCAAAAGAAAATGTAAAATGTACTGCTCAACACACAAAAGTGGATATACCCACTCTTTAATAATAAACAATATAGACAGAATATTCCATCTGTATGTTCAACTGTGTCTGTGTGTCTGTCTGTCTGTATTCCCTCGGAATCAGATCACAAGAATATTCCAGTTGTTTAGTTCGATTCTGCAAACATATCAAAAACAACTTTTTCCGAGTACGAGTACGAATTTCAACACAACACATTTTCAATTTCCTTATTATTTTATTTGTTTGAGCATTTGAACTATTCTGTTCACAGAATATAAATTCTGTAAAAGATCACCCACTTATGTGAATGATCCATTTGAGCAGAATCTTTTGTCTCCACCTAATATATCCCTAAAAATATTCCGTTTCCCGGGAATCTTTAATTCTCTCTCTCTCTCTCTCTCTCTCTCTCTCTCTCTCTCTCTCTCTCTCTCTCTCTCTTCATCGTGCAATCCAATGTGTCATATTCTCCGTGTTGTTACTTAGAATCTGCACAACACAAGAATTCAAGATTCTCTCTTTATATTCTATTCTTAGTTTTCCAAGTTAAATATTCTTTATAACGCTCTAATAGCTCTTCACTTCTTGTACTGATTCTTTAGTTATTTTGTGATTCGATTAAGTCGAGATGAAAGAGAAGAAGAAGAATCCAAAAAGAATACAGAACACAGAATAATAGAAGATTTCAAACTTATGGAACAATTCAACAGAGAATATTCTGTTTGAGAGTAGAAGAAGAATATACATTCTATAAAGAGAAATTAATCTAAAATCGATGAGAGGGAAAAGTGATAATTCGTGATGGAATTTACTTTATTTCACGGAATCGCCCAATCTAAAAAGTTTAATAAGTCAGAAAGAAGAATATATTCTGGAATGCCAAAAAAACCCGAGTAAATAGTTTTCCATCGAAATTTAATTTGAATATCTGTCTTTTATTTAATTTAAAATAAATATTTTCACAATATTTAAAATTTTAATAAAAAATTAATCAGGAACGAAAAATGCTAAAATATGAACAAAAAATTGAATTCCGGATTCTGAGAAATGAATATATATTCCATTTGACATTTTACCAATAAAAATAAATAATAAATCAATCAAACACCTCTCTCTCTCTCTCTCTCTCTCTCTCTCTCTCTCTCTCTCTCTCTCTCCTCTCTATTCTTCTTTTCAACAAATAAGAAATGACACACACAATTGCCAAACAAAATGATATACAGAATGTTCCCCAAAAACAGAATCCAATTTAAAAATCAACAGAATTCTGTATTCCAAACCATCCAACATCAGAATCACTCACAGAATCTAATACAGTGCGCAAATATTAGAGAGAGCGGTAAGCGAAAAAGAGGCCAAATTTAATTTAATTTATTATATTATTTCTTCTTTTCAAATTCACACTCAAAAAGCGCAAATCAAATCAAATAAGAAGAAGAAACAAAAGAGACAAAACTGATGTTTCCCTACTCTCTGAAAAGTAACGATACAGAATGTTTTAAAGAATATTCTGTGTTTTAATCTGTGTATTCTATTATACAGTACACCTTTTATGAATCACCCTCTAAATCAAATAATAAAAGGTGTCTGTCTCTGTTTGTGAATTTAATCGAAATCTGCCGGCATTTAACGTGAAACGAAATAAATGTCAAATTGGAACAAATTCAATTTTTGAACAAACGAGAATATTCTGTGAAATATTTCCCAATTTTTGATTTTAAAAAATTTACAAAGAAGAATCGAAATTTAAAATCAATTTTTTACATTGGAACCAAAAATTGTGACATGTATTGTTTTAAGAAACATTTTTTTAAATGCTTCCAAATGATTTATCCAAATGGAATATTCTGTCCTATTTTTATTCTGCATTGCTCAGCAATTTATCATTTTTACTCCTTTCGCTTATTCATATTCTTATTTATTCAAATTTAACAATTTTTTTACTGTTGAACCACAAACAAACAAACTAACAGAGTTCATTAATCATGGAACAAATGAAGCGTGGGTTTGTGTGTTTGTTTTGCTTGGAAAGCACAAAAATAAAACGAATAAATTTTGAAACAATTTTGATTTAAAAAAAATTGTTTCAAAATTTATTTGATTATCTTTTTGGCCTATTTTTTGTATGATAGAAATTCCCTGAGCAGGAATATTCTGATTATTCCAATTTGCAAATCTAATTTGCATTTGATGACATTTGGAGTATTTTTGTGTGCGCTGGGCGCTTTACTAATTTTCAATTATGAGAAAATTTCCACACTGAACTTTTGACTCTCATAATTCAATTTGCATATGAAAAGAATGTTTTTCGATGATGAAAATGAAGAAGAAGAAGAGAAGAAGGAAAGTTTCCAGAAAGTTTGCAACAGCATGCATCAAAAACTTTTGATTTAATTTTGTATTTACGAAGAATGTAAACAAGTGAATTTAATAATTTATTTATTTAAATTATTAAATTTGGAATTGGTATTAAAATTTTTCAAAATTAGAAAACATTCCTAATATTCAAAGGAGGGGTTAATACTATTGAAAAATATTTTTAAAATTTTAAAAATCAAGTTTATTTATTAAATAAAAATCAACATAATTCAAATTCTTTGAACTTTGGAATTTTCGGATTTTTGACATCATCAACAAC
The DNA here is from genome assembly GCA_023373905.1 of Rhizoglyphus robini. Lineage (NCBI taxonomy): Eukaryota > Metazoa > Arthropoda > Arachnida > Sarcoptiformes > Acaridae > Rhizoglyphus > Rhizoglyphus robini. The sequence continues at coordinate 458,918 of JAKIJQ010000092.1, read as the reverse complement.
AACAATTGAAAACAATAACAGACAATAAAATTGTTTTCGAGTTTTTGATCTTTATTTTATATTTTTACATAATAAACTCAAAATTGGTAAACAAGTTTATCAAATTCCGACATTCTCAAAGTTCAGGTTCCAAAACATGTTTATCTTATCTTATTTTGGTTAAAATTCTGCCCAAAAAAATGTTGGCTTTCCCGAATTGCTTTTCTTACTGCATAGCGAATTTCTTTTTATTCATCATCATTATATTAATTAACAAGTTGTCTAATACCGAGAATTTTCTAGATTTTGTTCAACAGAAAAAAGTTCATAAATTTTAATGAGAATGCACCTGTAAGATGGATTTCTCAATCTAATTCCAAGAATTTCATGTTCAAGGTTTTTAATTAATTTTATTATATCCGAAACATATAAAAATTTATGTTATATTATATTTTACTTTGAATTCCCAATTGAGTGCTTTCGAGTTTTTCAAATTGGTCAGTTTGGTTGCCAAAATTCTTTTTTACGTACGATTTCTGCATAGGAATTTCGACATTTAAAGGCTCAGGTTCATGAAAAGTGTGCATCAAGGTCTTTATTCTTGTTTGTTGAAGAATTTGGATCTGTGTGTAAACATTGCATTGCATTATATAATAATAAATCAATTGACGTCATTACAATTTACATTACAAACAGACTGTCTGGAATTTTGTAAGAGGGTGAGGGGATCTCCTTATGCTACTCACTGCAATTCTTCATACATGAGATTACGGACAATTCTGGATACTTTAATACTCGAGTGGGAGTACAAAAAACAAGAGTAATCGGCGAAAACAGATTAAGAATCCAGAATTCTACTGGATATATAATGGGAAATAAACAGACTTAACTTTTTTCTTTTTTTGTATACAAAACGTTTTTATATATTTATTTTTGCTTTTAATTGAATAATGTTTGGGTAATGAATTTGTTTTGTGATAAAATTACGAGATTAGAATGCAGAATAATAATAATAATAATAAACTCCCGGGTTCATGTATTCTGTGTAAGAATATTCTGTTAACCCTAGACGAACTAAACTAATAATTCTGTTATCCAAAAGTTTCAAAGTCATGACCTTCGGAGGGTTAACTGTAAATGTACTGCTTAAAGAATTCAGAATACAAAATACAAAAAAACAAGAATAAATAGTCGTCTACCAAAAGGAATAAAAAACACATCACGCAAAACTTATCTTTCTTGGACAATCTAACTCAATTCTGTGCGTATGTGCAGACAGACAGACACAAGATGGTCCTAAGATTCTGTATATATTCTGTATTCTGTACTGTTGAGACAGTAATTAATTACCTAATTAATTAATGGACTTGTGTAATTAGTGTGCACTAGTGACTCGAAATGCTCTCGAAAGAATATATTCTGTATGAGTGCGTGAGAGTAAGTGTGCTTTGATTACAGATTCTGTTATACAGAATATTCTTGAGACATTTATTTGGGATGAATTTGTGTGTACATTTTTGTTGTTTATTAATATAAATTACATTAATTTGTAACAAAGAAAAATGCTTATTAATTATAGTATTTTTTGCAATCAGATTTGTAACCCCGCCCCCTCTTTCTGCACTAATACATTAATATATTGATTCTATTTATAGAATTATAGAATTTTTATTATTCTGTTATTGTTATTAACACCAACCGGAAGGTTGAACCCAATCGATAGAGGAAAAAACACTTGACACACAAAAAAAGCAAACACCAAGTCCTATTATCAGTCATAAATCACAGAATTCGGACATATTCCAGAATTGTTCCTTTTTCTTTATCTAATATTGGACACACACACACACACACACACAGAATATTCTGTAAATGTCACATAAGACAATATTTGTAGACATAAAAATATATATTCTATAGTATACTATTCAAAAAGGAATGATGCTCATTGAACCCTAATTGAGAGAGTTGTCGGTGTGGAATATTCCGTTTTGCTCACCTAAAAGAATATTCTTATGGGATTCTTTGGTATGATATGAGGTAAAACTTTTACACGGAAGCTGTGGGTGAGAACGAGAAAATGCAAATGAATTGGTTATTATACGTGCGTAGGTGTTTCGTTCATAAAGGGTGTAATGTCCATACTATACAGAATATGAAGAAAAGTGTTACAGAATTTGACAGAATCCTACAGAATCCTACAGAATCCAACAGAATCATAAGTGCAAAAAGACACAAAAAACATCAGATTTGACATTTATGTATGAGTCAGCCGAAATATTCGGAATATTCAATTCCTGAAATTACGAATTTTTACGTGGAAAAAAGTTATTTTCAACCTTATAGCCCCTTTTTGTATATTACACAAAAAACAAATTCTTTTCTTCTTCTTTTTTCGGTTGTGTCAAAATAAAAAGACAAATTTCAATCTCAACCAAAGTGTTCAATAAGAAAAAGTAAAAGAACAAGAAAAACAAAGAATATTCCGTCGCCAAAAGTGAATTCAATCGAAAGGGAGTGAGTGCGAGAGAGTGAAAGACGCATTCAATCAAGAAGACGATCCCCAAAACGCGAATGGACACTTCACTTCCAACTCAAATAACATCAAAACAGTAGAGTAGCACCGAACAGCAACAAACAAAATGAATATTTTATCAGGAATTGGCATTTGATTGGATTCTGGTGTTGGATTCTGTTTTGGGTGCACACACAGAATTTATTCGTGTGAAAGGAGAAGCGGAGAGGACGTAACTTTTCGGATTCGGTCGCACAACAAACAACAACAACAACTACAACTTGTGATTTGTGTGTCGTACTACACGAACTTTCTGGTTAAGCAGGTCGTGGATTCTGTTGGATTCTTGTTATTATTATTTATTTTTGGCACAGGAATACAATATATCCAACATATTACATGAAGTGTAATACAGGGTGGAATATTCTTGGATATTAAATAAAAATTATGAAATAAAAAAAGAATTTTTTCAGGATTCTCTCTGTATATGGAATTCAGTTGTTTTGTTGTTGTTCCAATTGGAACTTTGAGTGCGAAATTTTGTTTTGTTTTCTCTCCTTCCGTCACAGAATATTCTGTTTAAATGTCTAGACATTATATGGTTTTATGTGGATTTTGTTGTTGTTTTGTGGTTTACTCAATTTTTTGTTTGTCTGTATGTAGGTTACGGGACTCTACCAGGTTTTATGAGATCAACCTTTCAGAATATTCTGTTTTTTGGATTAAATTTCAAATGGTTTATGATCTTTTTTTTGTATGTCAAATTTGGATTGAATTCGTGAATTTGGTTCTTGAAATTCTTGATTCTGAGCAAAAATGAAATTCTTGTTCACCAGAAGTTCGACAAGACCAATTTATCTTTTATTCTGTATAAAATTGGGCCCCAAGAAAAACCATCAAAACAATAAATATTTTAACAAGCCCACCCGGTAAAATCAATCAATTTCAATTATATAATCAATCATGAATTTATTTATTCATTTAACATATAATCTCTCGTATATAGTACACGGAGAACGAAAGAATAAAATTCCTGTTCATGCTTGAGCAAGGATTTATTATGTAATATATGATAGGCCCATGAAAAATTTCTTCAATTTGTGCACCATTCAAAGAGGTGTTTACAAAATCAAGAATATTCTTGAATCAGCTCCTGTTTAAAAGTAAGTAAATATACGAGTAGTAAATAAGTAAGTTTGAGAACTGAAATAAAAAAAATGATTATGTCATGCTGTTATTATTTCTTTTCTACTTTGTATTTATCTCAAAATTACATTGAATATATAAATATATCATGTGACAAACATATTCAGGGATTCAGGGTTGAGGGGTAATCGATCCCTCCTGATTTTTTTCCTGCACCCGAAAACAAACAACAAATTCAGCCACAACACAAAACACAATCAAATTAATTAGTTTTGCTGTGCAGATCCAATCAACACAGCCAAATAAAAACAAGACCATATTGGCATATTTGATTGATCAAATGATGGATTGCATTGCGACAACAATCCAATAAACAAGAATCCAGAATCCAGAATCAATACTAATTTACTTAATTAACCCACACACAGAAAAAGTGCTCAAGGATAAATACGAGAGAGAGAGAGAGAGAGAGAGAGAGAGAGAGAGAGAGAGAGAGAGAGAGAGAGAGAGAGAGAGAGAGAGAGAGAGAGAGAGAGAGAGAGAGAGAGAGAGAGAGAGAGAGAGAATCCAATCAATGCCACAGACAAATGGAAATTTACTCAAGATGAAATCAACAAAATAATAATGAATTTGAAAATTTTCCATCAAAAAAATTTTCAATAACCAACAGATGGCGCCACTTTCTAAAGTATCTTATCTATTATAGAATCTATATATTAAATATCTATATTCCTAATCTTTAAACAATATAATATAGAATATCAATTTATTTATTATTCAGGAATAACATAAAATGGATTTCGAAATTCTATCTTCGTATATACTAATAATAAATTTGACCATTTGCATTTATTATCAAGGGGCCATTCACATAAAGCATGTTAATGTGTTCCTCTCGATAATATTCTTATTCTTATTATCCATCCCAAAGTGCACCTATAGCCCCAATTTATTATACTCCCATTGTACGAGTATAGAATCGTTTGTTTATATTTTTATTGGATTCTTTTATTTTTTTTCAGGAATTTGAGTATCCTCATTCTAGCAGTAGTTCTCTAGTATAATCCAGTTTTGGTTTTTATTCTGGTAAATTTGAATATATTGGTGTGCAGTTTTATGTGTGTGTTTGAGAATTCTGGATCGATATTCTGGATTCTCTGGTTGTTTTTGTTGTTATTGGGTAATTGGAATCAAGTTGTTTTATGGTAGATCTGGGGATTCTGTGTGTGAAGGGATTTATTGGGGGATTTTATTCTTCTTTTCTTACTAACTTTATGTACCCAATCTATCTCTTCTGTCTGTCTGTCTGTTTGAATCCCCTGTAGAAAATAGATACAATTTGTCAATAGTTTGTCTATTGAGATATATAAAAACAAAACAATCAGAGATGTCAAAGCGGGGATTCTGTGTAGATTCTGTTTAGATTCTGTGTAGATTCTGTGTAGATTCTGTTTATATTCTGTATAGATTCTGTCTCTGTTTGTATCTTTCTCTCTCTCTCTCTCTCTCTCTCTCTCTCTCTCTCTCTCTCTCTCTCTCTGATGACGTGGAGGCAGAGGTCCAGAGGGACAAGTCGAAGACATACGTTCCGTGCATTCCAGACCTCGCACAGAAGTACTCCCAGTTTGGTAAAAGGGACTTCGAGGTAATTGGACTATGGTTTGGAGCTAGAGGGAGCTTGAGTCGTCAAGTGGTGGACTTCTTCGAGAGGTTCAAACTTGATAAGGAAAAACTCTACGAAATCGCAGAACGAGTACTCATCGACTCTATCAAGATGATACACCACCACATTTACGATTAATATCTATCTTTATGTAAATTATCATGATTTTTTTTGTACATTATTTAGCATCTCCCCAAATTTATGTATCTTTTACATTGTAACATATGTCCCTACGGATTGATCAGTATGCCGTGCTCGTTGGCACCTCACCATAGGTGAGCGGCTTCCTTTGTTTGTGTTCAAATAAAGTTGTTCCATCTCTCTCTCTCTCTCTCTCTCTCTCTCTCTCTCTCTCTCTCTCTCTCTCTCAATCTTCTATCCCCTTCAAATATACAGACAGTTTAATTGGACTTGGATTGAGAATCCGATTGGGAAATGACTATTTGCTATTGCTATTTAGTATCAAAGTCGTGGGGGGTGGGGGTGCAAGAATATTCCGATTGAGTGAGCGAGAGGATTTGAAGGAGAGAAGCTTTTGGTTTTGTTTATTATCATCATTATTCTGGTTCGTTTGTACAGTCTCGGGGATTCTCAGGATTCTTGAAATCAAAACAAACCCAAACACGAACAAAACAAAAACCAGACTGTCTCTATTTTGTCAATAATACACAGAATCATTAAGACGAGAATTTGTCTCATGAGACAAATATTGTAGTTATTATTAATAGATGGAGAAGGGGAAGATAATTATCAGCTCGTTAAGAAGAATCTTGTTCTTGTTGAGCGGGTCGATAAAAATAATGAAATTTTAAATTTATGGTTTTGGAACGAACATTTTTTTCAACCCAAAAATAATCGCCAAAACCCAAAATTGTGAACGCAAATTAAACTCGAGGGAAATTTAATATATAATCAATGTATATACAATGCCAAAACTGAATATCGCCTAAAAATAAATTCAATTAATTCTCGTATTTTGTGCAGACAGCTTTAGGCTTAATTATTTGCAGTCAGTCCAAATTAAAATCTAAATTATTTTTCTGCACTTGATTTGCACTATTATTAATAATATTATACTGAAGCTTTTGTACATTTTATACATTGTACGGTATAGTGTACACTGTACAGCAATGTACGGCAGACTTTGATTTGCTGTTAAATTGAGCAAAATTAAATACTGATTAAATTTTCAGAAGATCGTATCATACTGCTGTTACTGTGCTACAAAGCGTAACGTCCTATGCGAACAGGACTTTGGCGTCTAAGCCGGTCTGACTAATTAATGTAACTTATTATGAATCGCATTTGGCGGTAAAATTGGGAACCGAATTGACAATTGCACAAGTGGCCAGTGCGCCAACTTTACTATCCTGGCCCGTGCCGGAGCCGAACTCACTTTACACTCTGTTTATGATCGACCCCGATGCCCCCACACAATCGTAGTCTTTCTTGGGACCTGCTCTTCAGCTGGTTGGTTGTAAATATACCTGGTTTGGCTGTGGAGAAGAGTGAAGTATTGAGTCCGTATGGGGGCGTAGGACCCCCCTCCACTTACTGGTCTGCATCGACGATACGTTTTCGTGGTGTACAGTTGGAGAAAGTTTCCGAGAAACGAAGATTCGAAGCGATTAAGGATCGAATGTGGTTCAAGTTAAAAGCCTTTATCGAGACACACAATCTAGTTTCTCCGATTGCTGGAAACTATTTCCAAACTAAATACGGAAGTTCCAAAAAGTAAAAGTCTTGGGTTCCTAAAAAACCAAACAAAAATGTATTTAATTAAATAACATATAAAACAATAAAATAAAATAATATAAATTCAAAACCCTAAAATTATTATTAAACTTTTATAAAAATCAATTTCAAACCTCTCCACCCCCTCGTCCACAAAATTTTACTTTGTGCAGAATGTGCAGAATTGAACGTTTTTATTCCGTTTTATCCGGGAAAGAAAACTAAATTTAAAATTCCCGGCACAGTAGCAGATCAAAATGACAGAATTTTCATTTTCCGCTCCAGTGAAACTGTCCCTCCAATGTCAAAAAGTTTAAAATTCTGCCGTCCCCTTTTCCCATCCTCTCGTTTTAAAAATTGCATCAAAGTATAATAATACGTACTACTACAGACCAACACACAAAAAGTGCAACACAATTTTCAATTACGTTTCTAATAATATAATCGTACTAAAGGGAAATGAACGAAATTGGAGAAGGAGGGGGCGGCAGTGCCCCCTTTCGGAAAATTTATTTATTTATTTCAGTTTAAACCCGGGGATAAACGTTCCTGGACCATTTTGGCCCAAACACGATCAAACTCATCCGTTTTTGTTTTGTTGTTACTGTTCCAAAACTGTCCGCTTGGATAGATTTCAATTTCCTCTTCAACATTTTTTGTCATTTTTCTCTTCTGTTGAAGGTTTTTACAAGTGAGTCTTGTAAAAAAATGAAAAAAAAAACATTAATTAACCTTTAATTAATTCATTAATTAATGATGAAAATAGTAATAAATAATTAAACAAACAAATCACATAATACACAACGAATAATAATAAGAATAAACTTTATTTCATTTCATTAATAAATAAAAATAAATAATTAATTACAAATGTTACAAATTAATTAATAATGCATTAATTGATTTAATTAATGTAACTGTATTTGTGTGTGTGTTGCAATTAATAATTGGATTTCTTGGGATGTGGGGTCGTTCAAAAATAAAGTAATGATAATATTGTTTTTTGGAGGGGTTTCTAATATTATGAAAAAATATATCTGAGGAAAGCTCTCAAATTATAAGATCAAAAAATTCAAATCAATCAATCAACGTAAGCAATTTCATTAATTTTATGTTATTAATTTTGTGGGAAGGAAAAAATGTATGGGGGTTGTTCATAGATATCGTTACCGTGTTATGATAATAATAATTAATGGGAGATATTATAAGTTAAGTTTTGATATGATTCTCAGAATTGAAGAGATTGAAGAAATCAATCAATCAAGAAAATGATGAGATGCAAAGGTATTATTATGATATTCGCATGGGAGTGGGGCTTTTCATAAATAACGTTCGATTCTAATATTAATATATTAAGATATGACGAAACTGTGGTTGTGTGGTTATGTATCACATAATAAATTTAATTAATTAGAATGTATATATTTGCAGGGGAATTTCGGAATAATTAATCAAGCTGGAAAAAAGGTGTGTGTACGTCCTATATGAAAGGACCAAAATTCAATTAAATGCAAATTGGTATCCTCTTTCTCTTTTTCACTCTGATAGATCGGATATCCTGAATATTCTCGTATGGATAGAGCAAACATCCGAGTACATTCTGTTTGAACATATCCGATGAAACGGAATTTTTTTTGTATCATGGATTCTTATAAAAAAGATAAATTTATAAGAGGAAAACGTGTGTGTATAAATTATTTATTGGGTGATAGGATTCATAGGGATTCAAGCAAAAATATATTCCTTGTTAACCGGAAATTTTTACGACATCCTATATTCTCGAGAATATAAAAGAGAACACAAACACCTCTTGAGAATTCCGATCAAATCTAATACTACAGAATATTCTCTAATACATGGAGAAATTCTTTTAATTTTTCCCTGTATATATTTTATTATTATCATTATTGGGTTGATGGAAGCGTGGAATGTTTTGGTTCTTTGACTATGTTCTCGGATCGATGAATATCGAATGGATTGTTTTTTGTGTTGAGTGTGTGTGCGGGAATTCTGAATATTTATATACAAGAATATATTCCTTTGGGACTAATTGAACGGTTGGTTGGTTTGGTGAATTGGTGGATTGTGTGTGCTCTTGTTTACCGGAGGATTTTAATAATTTTTTGGAGAGGGGGTTGAATGGGTAAATTTGTTGTATTAAATTTTCATTATTCACCCATAAATTATTATCCTTCATAGACAGGAGTGTCCACCCAGCCGTGTTTATCATGAATCCGCACAATGTGTCTGTTTGGTACACACAAAAAAATCATCATAATTAGTATACTGTTCATAAAGTACGTATGTACGTTATCTATGAATGAAATCTTTACCTAAACGAATTTTCGGCCGATTTTCGCGTGAAGCACTTGGCCACATCTTTGCTTATCTTGATTCGGGCCTGGCCCTTGACGAAAGAGGCCATCAGCTGAATGATCACTGCCTCCATGGTGTAGGCACTGGTCCAGCCGTGCTTGGTCAACAGTTCGAGACAGATGGCGCCACCTTCCATCACGTATCCTAGGGTTCAGAGAGATTTTGGAGGTTAAAAGATCTGTTGAGAATCCACAAGATATTGAGAAATCAGTCTTGAATCCTCAAATTCTGTTACAGAATCCAACACAAAATTCTTACCTCGTTCCACAAAAGGCGACACCACCCGAATGAAGGGCGGATCAAAGGGATACGAGTCGGGAAAAACGGCGTGCAACTGTACATAAGGCACCTTGTACTGTTGCATGTCCTGGGCGATCTAGAAAACAAACAAACAAAATAAGTTGCCATACTGAAGACGGTTTTAACAAGGCAACATTTTCCTTGTAAAAAAAATATACATAAACATTAATTTTAAATAAATTAAATAATTAAATAATAGGATAATAATTAAAATAATAATTGAAATTGAAAATTTGTACACCAAAAAAATCATCAATGATTTTTAATACGGAAATTAATATATTATATTTTTCCATTATTATTTACACGATTCTGTTTTGATTCTGTTATCATTTTGGTGTACTTCAAAAACCTTTAGGCCACAGATTCAGTCAACCACATTTTTATTTTATATTATATTTTTATTTCTCGATTTTATTTTAATTTTTTATTTTATTTTTCCTAGAATTATTTCTTTTTTATATCAGAGAAAATTGAATTCCTTGGGCTGTACGTAAATTCCATGACGAAAAAAGTCACTCTATATATGAAGGGAATTTTGTGTGTGTGTTGAACCTTCTTCTCCTGCCTTGTTGGCTTTGGCGCCAAAATAAACAAATTACACTTTTTTCCCCTCAGTATAGGATTTTATTTTATATATATCTAATAGAGATCGCTTTTTTCGTCTTCGACTCTAATTTGTAGCCCGAGGGCAATTCACAGAACCTGTGCGTACAGTATCTCATATATGAACGAGTGTTGAAAAAAAAGATAGATAATAGATAGAAGAAATAATTTTATTTAACCAAAATTGCATTATCCGGACAAAATGAATTCAGAATTCCGATTGGGTAATTGCTCTTTTGGATGGTCGCTCGAAACCTCAAAAGTTGAGCTCAAATTTTGTGACTAAACAAATTGAAAATGTTTAAAAATAGAATATTCTTTATAATTCAAATGTGAATAGAAAATTTGGCTGCTTTTGAACGCCAAAGTTTGTTGAACAATTCATTTCAAAAATGCTCAACACAAAAAGAAGACGAAGAATTGAATAGAAAAGGACGAAAACGAATAAAAAGAACGCCAAATTCCATTTGGAATTGAAATGGAATTAAACAATTTGCGATTCTCGAATGAATGAATGAACTGAACGAACGAATGAACGAACGAGATAGAATGCAGAGTGTGCAAATAATTTATTGGAATTTATAGCAATTTGATCAATGGATTCTCTAAATGAACAAAAAATGTAGAAATTCTACAAAAGAATTTACACCAAAAAATACAAAAATTAAATATATTGAACAAAAATCAAGAATCCCAATTCTGCATACACGAAACATACATTAAAAAAGCATAATGATGATTTACTGTAGAGTACAAGCTACTAAAACAACCAAAAAAAGTATCCTTCAATAAAATCCTAAAAAATCCCCCATCAAAATTACAGCCGAATCGTTCAAGCCTAAAATATAATCTCCAATACAGAATATAGAATAATTTCCATAAAACCTAGCACAAATTCTCTCCATCTCCATCATCATCATCATCATCATAATCAGTAATAATTTGAAATACATGGATTCAAATTATGTTTCACCAGAATTTCGGATACACTAGAATATGTGTATACAGAATGTTCTATAAAAGAGAATATTCAATTTCCGTTTCCATTATAACCAATTTATAGAATCATTTTGTATACCCTTATTACTAGTAATATTATCATTATCATTATTAAATTTGATGATAATCGTCTCTCTCTCTCTCTCTCTCTCTCTCTCTCTCTCTCTCTCTCTCTCTCTCTCTCTCTCTCTCTCTCTCTTTCAGTATTTTAGTATTCCAGACTTTCTCTCAATTTGAAGACTCAAATGAGCCAATTTTCCTGTTTCTCTGTTACCAAACATTTTTCTATTAGAAACATGTGAAATAATATATTTACAAACAAAATTGTTGGTTACATTAATTTTAATGAATTTTCTGGAAGTTGCGCAAATTTTTTTGGATATTTAGAATGTTTTATCTATAGAATCTTGACCTTATTGAGCCCTCAGATTTTTTTTGTGCCATCCTTAAAAAAATCCCTATCACCAGAATCTATCTCCAATATTTAAATTTAAATAATTTCCATTGTTGGACATAATCATTATCATAATAAAGTTGTGAAACAAAAAATTGAGAATATTCTGTATAATAAAAGTAATTTAGTGCATGGTGTTTTGTCTAAAAGAAGCAATTTACAAAATTTACAAAATTCGAAACCCGTTCAAATAAAGCGTTATACGTGAGCGTCAATTTCCAAGAAGAGAAATAAGATCCAGACAGATCCATTTAACCAGTGGCAAACAAAAAATACGCAAAACTTTGTTCAATACATTCACGTACATTCGTACGCTTACGTGTACGTAAATGTCTGCTTGTAAATTGGACAATTCTCGCAACAGAATTTCGAATATATACACAAGAAAAACATGGACAAATATGAAACATTTATCATCATCATCATACGCAATATCTTTCACAATCGCGCATTATACAAAGAAAGTGATAATAATTCCTGTTTTGTTGTTGATTCAAAAAAAAAGAAGAAGGACTAAAACGTAAATTCAACCGAGAAAATGAGATGCGGAATTGGACGAGTTGGAAACACAGGAATTGAGCTAAAATAAGCAGAACAAGGAGAAGAAGAATTGAAATGCAAAACACATAAAGGGTTCGGGGAGAGAGGGAGAAAATGTGAGCTTCACTGCAGTGCACTCGTGGGTGATGAAAATTGCATGTGATGATTATATTAGTTTGTACAGATGGTAAAATATAAATTGCCCATGTCCCAATTTTTTTTGCCCATTCCCATTTCAACGCAAATAATTTACACAAAATTACGCACACACAGACAAAGTTTGCTTGAAATAATAATTTTTCTCATTAAATTCTGCTGAAATTCTGGTAACAGTAAAAAGAAATGAAGTTAATTGGATTCTCTCTCGCGTTCATTTTTTGTTTCGGAAATAGAATACAATTTATGAGTTGGTTTGTCTTTTTTGACGGGCTATTTTTATCTTTTTGTTGGGCTGATTCTACCTATATTCTGTTGAGATGCTTGACTGATTGCCCAACTTTACATGTATGAACAAAAACGGATATTTAATTTAAAAATACTTTGTAATTCAAATTTTGCGTGTATACAGAATATATTCTGTATTCTGTATTCTGTATTCTGTTTTGAGATGATATTCGAGTAGCAAAACAGAGAAATGAAATTCGAAGAAGACTCATATAAGCTGATTGGTATCCTTCTTCTTGCATTTTAAAATGTTTTATATTAGATTCTATATTTTTAGAATACGTGCGCGCATGCGCGTGTTTAAAGAATAATACAGAATAATTCTTGTGAAAAACAGCAATCCCCTACCCTTTAAAAAGTTGATTCTATAATATATATAATAATTCCTAAAACGTTTCAAGGATTAGACAAAACAAAAAGTTGATAATTGATTCTGTGTTATTGGATTCTCGCATTTGGGGGATTAGGCTTTGAAATTCGCGTATTATTGGTTTTTAGGATTAGGTCGAGCTTATTATTATTATTATAAATTTCGATTATTATTAAGTATAATTTATTATTATTGGAAAAACGAAATTCAATTACAAAGCTAATAACTAATAATAAATTTTGAAATCCGATTTTCGAATTTTTTTTTATATTAAAGAATCAATTTCACTTATAATTTTGTTACTATATATCATAAATTAAAAATTCCCGGGCAAGAATTATTATTAATTTAATACACAATTTCAGATACTTTAGAATTTATTAAAGAATATTCCAATAGAGTTTTTTTCTCACTTGAAAGTACAGACAACAGAGTGATTCTATAAAAATAAAATTCAAAAATGAAACATATTCTATGTCAAAAAAGAATATTCCTGTATGTTTTGCACTCGTGTTTCCACCATTCTAGTCTTAATTGGTCCATTAGGATTCATGGATTCATGGATTCATGGATTTTTGTGTGTTGCATTCTGTAATAATATCTAAATTCTGTATATATATTCTGTATATATATTCTGTGTAAAAGTGAGCTGTACCAGCGGAATTTTGTGTGTGTTTGCTTCATTAATCCAAAACCCCCCCAAAAAAACAAGAATACGGAATTAATGAACTCATCAAGCATGGAATTCTTTCCACTACTGGACCCTTGGAAACTCATTTATATTAACATACGGGACATATATAAAAATATATTCTATTTATAACTCTAAAAAATATATTCTTCTACTAGTGAATAAGAGAAATTAGCTATAAAATCTCCAAAACCCAAACACAAAAAAGAGAAATTAACTACAAAATTCCAGAATCCATGGATCCACACACACAGACACAAGAATCTAAACGAGAATTTAACTACACTATTCTATGTGAAAGTCAATTTACGTTCCGGAAAGCAGTAAATAAAGTGAGCTACAGAACATTTCATTATTATTATCCCCCTCAACATTAAATGGACCAAGAATTCTAGTGGTCGTTCAACAGAATAATATACAGAATAAATGGGAAACTGGGCGGCAAAATAAATGAGATTCATTAATGAGATTATGACCAGAAAATAATAATAATTTTATATTTATTAACACTCAGAAACAGCACAACAAACAAACATTTGATGATTGTTCTTTTCAAGTGGATTCTGGGGATTCTGTAGATTCTGGGGATTCTTTATAGTTCGCAGAATTCTAGAAAAGAAAGATCTAGGAGACAAAATTCCAATCAACAATCCATCTGGGGCCACAAACTCTCAATTTGATGAGAATGAACTCGAAAAAAAGAGGAAAAAAAGAAAAATAATTGGTCTGTCCAAAGTTATGAATCCAGAATAGAATCCAGAATTAACAGAATTTGAGTCAATAAGCACAATTTACTACGAATTTGAAGGAATATTATTCTGTACCAGAATCCACGATTTACACACGCACGCACTAATTAATTAATTCCGAATGCGAACTAGAATCCAGAATCCGAGTACCAAAAAAAAGAATCCTCTAATTGTTTTTGTCTTCTTCTACATTGTTTTTGTTTTCGTGTGCACAAAACAACAACAACAAAAACAATCCAATTTCATGATCATTTCGAATGCAAATCGTGCGAATGCACAGACAGAAAACAGAATCTCTACATACAACCACAAAAGGGAATTACAGAATATTCTATTCCAGGAATAAAGAAAGCTTTTTTCTCTCTTTTTGTTCAAAGCAATTCCACTTTTCCACACAATAAAATAATTAACCAAAAAAAGAAGAATCCCGAAAACAATTAATTTGTATCCCATTTGAAACTAACTAACTCAATTAGAAGAAGATGGAGAAAAAGTTTGATGGAACAGAATCGTAGAATAAAATAAAAATTCTTGAAACCCCTCCAGAGAATCTACTAACATTTTATATATTTTATTTTGTGGTCGGAATCTTCGTGAACCAATTCCTTAATATTTTTTTATTTTCTATATCTTCGTTTCTAAAAAAATAAAATAAAATTCCAATTAAATCTAAATTCTTTCTGGAAACTAACCGTTGGATTCGACTGTATTTGTTCCTCCTCTTAATGAAACTTTCCTCTCTCTCTCTTCTAGAATTGGTATTTTCTTCGAATTCTTGCTATTCCTATTTTCTTAATGGGTGTACCAATTACTATCTCTTTCTTTTTATTCTGGAACGGGTTTTTATTGGATGGAACCTATGTATCCCCAACGTCTCTTAATGAGTCGTGTCTCTGTGGGCTGAATTCTGTGTGCATCATTAGAGAGTTCAATTTACAATAAAGAATTGAATTCTATTTTTAGAATCGGTAGAATTTATATATATTTAAAGATCATCATCTTCAAGTGCAATGAGGACAAGTTCACTGCCCAGGGGCATTCTCATTTTGGATAGCACAATTAGGAGGTTTTGATTTTGAGATTTTTTGCGTGCAAAATTTTTGGCTATTTCTACACAAATCGACTATTTCTACCCCAATCGACTATTTCTACACAAATCGACTATTTCTACCCAACTTGAAAAAAATTGTTTGCTTACCTGAGAGTCCTTATCGAATTCGTGTATCTTAATGTACCACTCGTAGAGTAGATCGTTGACCAGCTCGACCGTGAATTGGGACTTGGTTGATCGCATGTTTGTGGCTGAGCTGGAACTGGTTATTGAGCTCGACGGTGAGAAGTCACCAGAATCGAGTGAATTCCGTGCCGCAACCGTTGGTCGAGCATTCTGATGGCGTCGCATCAAATCGGACAGTTCCTTCATTAGCCGCTTGGTGGACACCTCAATTCGGTGTTGACTTTTTGTGGAGATTTTCAGCGAGTTTTCTGAAGATGCGGAAACTTTTGACTTTTTGGATAGTTTCGATAGGAATGTTGATGGTTGATGAGGATGAAGAGGATTCAAAGTGTTGGATGAGGAGGAGGAGGAGGAGGAAGGTTGAGGAGATTGGGGAGATTGAGGCAGATTGTGGTGATGGTTGTGGTGGTGGTTAAGATAATGAGATGAAGGCACGGATTCTATTGGTCGGTGATGATCACGAACTGAGGATTCTACTGGGATAAGGTTTTCACGATAAGGTCGAGATGATGATGAGGAACGATGGACTGATTTGATCAATTCGTCTGCGGATAATTGAGATAGTGCCCGATTGCCATCTCCGTTATGATGATGATCTTGTGGGGAAGATTCCGGCTGGGTGACACGTGGATTTACGGGAAGTTCCCGGCTGCTCTCATGATCAAACGAAGCGGCTGAATAGGAGCCAGCATTGTAGCTGCCACCCGAACCGGAACTCGACTGAGAGGCCCGTCCACAGCAGCACGAGCAACAGAAAAGATATTTTTGGATAAAATTCTGTGATTTTCTGCGTCCACTGGGCGTGGGCTGACATTTGGTGTGGGTCGGATCCTGTTGGGTCCCAGCCGGATCAGGCTCATCGTGATTATGTTGAGCACCAAGATTGACTTGTTCCGGTTGGGTCTTGGGTTCGTACCCAACCGTTGGTTCCTGTTCATTTTGTTGATCAGTTGCGGAAACGGGCGGTAGGATCACTTCCGGGAAGCTAACCCTACGTTCACGATTGAATGACGCCCGGCGTCGACTCCGACGTCCACCACCTCCCGGCCGCCACGAAATCCTTGCCCTTAACCTCGAAAAGTCGAACCAATTTTGAACGCTCGAAAACATGTTTGACATATTCTTTTGTGTCAAAGTCGAAAACAAAGTGAAAGCGAAAAATCCAATTAAAATTTCAAACTTCTAAGAAAAATTCGCGAACGATAATTAGAAGAAAAAGTCAATAAAAATGGAATTTTCAAGTTTAAGTCGCCGTTTTCAACTTCAAATGTCACTCCAATTAATCATCAACAAAAGGTAGGAAAATCCCAACCTTTCCAAAAATAACAACGACAAAGAAACTTTGTTACTCAAAAACACAGAGACACATTTGATTAATTGGATTTTCCGAGAGAGAAAAGTCGAAAATATATTTTCGTATTTCTTTTGTGATAAAATTGTCGTTGAAAACATTAATATTATTATTAAATTAATCACAGATACATGAGGAGAGCACCCACACAAAAACTCACAAAATTAATTAATGTCGAAATACATCAGTGAAAAAATACGTTGAATTTGTGTCGATTCTATAAAGCGAAATTCTTTAAATTTTCACGATTCATGAAGAAAAAGTTCTGCTCAAACAAGATAGTATAATAAAATTGAATGTTTTCTATAATCGTCTTAAAATGTCGGATTTAAACGAGTCGAGAAAAAATTGTCGAGTTCATGACGTAAATTCGTACTCGAAACTTATTTTTAGATGAAAGAAGAAGGGGGGAAAACGAACATTTATAAGGTGAAAATCATTACTTTTTGTCGTTAATTCTCAAATATATGATTTTCAATGAAAATTAGATTTTCTAATAAAGTTGAGCCGAACTTCCGGGAAACAAAAATCTGAAAAAACATAAAACAAACGTTGATTAATTTAAGGTTTGCAAAAAATATTGATTATAAAGAATAAATTCTACAACCTAAATATAAAGTCTGATTCAAAAGTTTTTGGGATTTTTTCAAAGTCCTTATAATTTAATTGGAATCTTATTGCAAAAGTAAGAAATATTTTACAATACAAAAAAGCTCGACAAAATCAAGTCCCAAAAAAACTCGAGAAGTTTTTGTTAAATGCCACTTTGAAATGCCTTCCTTTCACTACTAAATTATTGATCGAAAATTTTCGGGGTTTTCTACTACCCTCTCTCGTTAAGTTTGATTTGATTGGACCGTCAAATATGTTAGGCAACGGTTAACGGTTTTTTTTCGGTTAACATTTTTCCCTTGCTAAATTATTTAAAGAAACGGAAATGTCAGTTCTATAGTACTTAAAGTTTTATTTGGGGAGACTTTTTTAATGGGACTCTTTGTGTGTGTGGTTAAATTTTATCGATTCATGGGCGCTTTTCATATATGTTGTTAGTTAAACATAAAGTTTTTAATTTGATTAACTAATTCGTATAACAAGCAAAAAAACATCGAGAGAATCTAATTAAAGAGTTAGGAGTTGACTCGATGTTTTTTTGCTTGTTTCTAAAATTTAAAAATTGATTGAATCGTTTCTTGGATAAAATAATCACAACTTTAGATAAATAGGGAAAAAATGCAAAAAACTGTTTGCGAGAATAATTTTCGAGTTAAAGTCGAGAAACATGAACAAAATTGTCATAAAAACAAACAAAAAATTAAAATAAGAACAAAAGATATTAATGAGATGTTCTTGACGTACATGTCTGGCTTCGTCTGAATTGTTTTGTCAAGAATATACATTACATAATAATAATGCAAACATAACGTTAAGTTAACATTCGACTTTCAATAATTCAAAAGGAGAGGAAAAAGAACGTTCAAAGAAAGATATAAAGTTTACGATAAAGTTCAAAGCTACAAACAGATCAATCATCTTGGCTGAGAAAGGGAAAGAAACTCAAGACTCAAGACTCAAGTACCAAGGAAAAACGCTAACAAAAAGTTTGGTGACATTCACAGAAAAATCGAGGGTTCGCCTTATCAAAAAAAATTATGAAAATTTTCATAAATAAATATTTACCTTGTTAACAGAATCAAATTACATTTTAAATTTTAAAATCATAATAATTTTCTAGTAAAAAAAACACAGATCAAACAACCCAAAAAAATTCGTGCACAAACACAAATCAAGAGAGCGGGACTATTGACAGAGGAACAAAAGAAGAGCCGACTTCTGTTTTGACTTTTGATTGTTTTAGGCTTTTTGAGTTATTATCGATCTGGTTCGAGAGTTGAACAACTTGGCAACAACAGTCAAATGTTGGGAGCAACCAGCACACACAAACACACACAAAACACAGACAAAAGTTCAAACAGATCATCAAAACAGGAACCGCAAAACGATCATCGACTCCCTGATTTCCTGGTTTCCTGGTATATAACTATCTATCCACCAACTTTGTTTGTTCAAACAGTTCTGGGCAAACAGTCACGTCTCTACATATAAAACAACATATAACACACTGATAAAACAACCACCATCATCATATGAACACAAACTAACGTATACACAAGTCAAAATATATACAAAATATCATAGTTTGTTTTAGTCGGTGTGATTGGGCGCTGATTTTGTTGGTGAACAAAAAAAACACAGAAAGTTTGTCGTCGTCATGGTACACGGGAGTTGGTCATATTTTGGCAAGCCGAACAAAAAAAAACAAACGCTAAACGAAACAATGTATATGGTGATATATCGTGTCGATAGTTTACCGTTTAACTTTTACAGTTTAACGCTTATTAGTTTAACTCTTAACCTTTAACGCCTAACGTTTAACGCTTGTTGGTTTCACTATAGTTATAAGCAAAATTCGTAGACATTTGAAATACATACATACACAATAATTTTCACATTATTTAACATTTTTTCGTCTTGTTGTTTGAAAGTTTGTTGGACTAATGCACACTGACTCATAACCAGTATGTGCTAATGACGATGATAATGATGATGATTAGCGTACGCGATTCGAGTACGCGAGAGAGAGAGAGAGAGAGAGAGAGAGAGAGAGAGAGAAAGGGAAAAGAGTGCTCGAGGGAAAGAGAAATGAGAAGGCTAATGAGTCATTGGCAATGACGAATGTTCGCGTTGTACACAACGTTGTATACACAAATGCAAATGCAAACTACTATTTGAACAATTCCAGGAATTATATACACAAAAGGAAGTTCAAGTTTGAAAAACAAAAACAACATCAAGAAAAAGAAGAAGAAAAGACAAAAACAACAACATCAACAAACAAGCAAAACGGAAAAAATCATATGACGGAAAATATGATTTATGAATATATTCATATTTTCATATATTCAGTTTTATATATCGTCGACAACCAAAATAGATACAGAAAATTAATAACTTTCCAATCTTTTTTTTAATCATCATTAAAAAACAACAACAAATATAAGTACGTGACTTGCAATTAATAACAAACTTTTCGCTGAAATTTCGCCTTGAATTTGAATAAATTCAAGTCATCTTCAGTTATATAATAATATTAATAAAAATAATGTCAAGGAGTGTTATGCAACATTTTTGCTTTCAATTACGCAGTTTAGGAAAGTTTCTAAATTCAAAAGGTCGGAGCGGGTGAAAATTTTGACCCAACATAAGGGAGTTAACGGGTTAAGTCGGATTAAAATTTTCTTACGCACCGAAAATTTTTCCATTTAAAACGTATTATCTATCTGAATAAAAACTTTAACCCCTATACAGGAAAAAAATAATTTCAATGATATTTAGCAATAAAATACACTGCAACTACTAATCATAAAGTTCAGAATTATTTCAACCCAACCCGGTAATATTCCTCTCTCTCTCTCTCTCTCTCTCTCTCTCTCTCTCTCTGCACGATAAAACCGGAATATTCCATTATTCATTTAAAACGCATTTATACGTAATGACACGTTTATTTATTTATTATTTAGAGTTATTATTACTATTTCTAATGAATATGCAATATTCGAAATAAATTCTAAATAAATGAATAAAACTGGTGCAGGTGCTTTGATCTTAAGGGGGTTTTGTCTATTTTTAGGTTTGATTCCCTCCCCTTCCTTCCAAAAACTTTGTCAGCCATCATTATTTAGACTTTAATAAATAAATAAATAACTTGGTGGCAAAAAGTGAGTGTCATGTGATCATGATCCAAGCAGAAAAATTTTCCATTTGACAGTCTATAACACAGTCAAGTTGAGTTCAAGTGGGTTTATTTACTCGGCTTTACGTTGCTTGATTGAACTGACAAGATTATTGGCCTTTTTCCTATTCATATAGTGCGTACTCCTATTCATATAGTACGTATATATACGTTCAATTACCCTTCAATCAAACGTTAACTTGGAAATGAAACAAACTTGAAACTTGAAGCTATCCAGACCAGAATATTTTCGCCCAGGAAATCCAGAATCAATATATACAGAATATATGCTAACCCAAATAAACGAGATAATTATCTCAGTGTGTCAAGTATCAAGCATAAAAAATTCCTAATATCAATATTCTGTTTTTGTGTTTAATTAACCAGAAAATGATGAAGATGAAGATAACAAATCTGTTTTGACAACGAATGTCGAGATTCTGGTGAAATTCTGTATGGCGACCAACCAGAATCTGGGACGTCATGGGCGCCCAATTAAAATCAAAACTGCGTAGTTACGCAAATTGAAATTCTATTATTCAAAATTGTTATTATGAATATTATTAAATTGTGCATAAAATTATTTTGATTCCCTAATTAAGGATTTAATCTGGTATATTTGTACAATTAGGAAAAGAGGGGGCCGTTCACAAATGTCATCAGCATTATAATTGTAAATGTATAATATAATATATTTCATTAATCATAAATTTTAAATTTAAAACAATACAAAACGCAATGAAGGTTGAATTAATTAATTTAAATGCCATTACATTATATTAATTAATTAAAATTTTAGTAAACTAAAAACTTTTAATGAGTTTTATTATGCCAAACTAAATGCTAAAAGGTTAAATAATAATTTAGAAGATTTTACAAACTAATTCTGTTTCGACAAAACCCACGCACACACAGAATAATACAGAATATCACAGAATATATATTATTAATAATTTTAAATTAATGAATATTCTCGGAAAGAATATTCATAACTAGGAAATGGAAATATAGATATTCATTCAACTGAATCCATCATAATTTTCTTCCCTACAAAACGCAATTAAAACCAGCCAAGCAAATCTTTATTAAGTATTATATGTAGGTAGAATATTCTAGAGTATGATTTTCAATAATATTAATAATTCTTATTAATATTCTTTAAGAATATTATTATTAATATTAATATTAATTGCCAAATGAATATTAAAATAATAAAATATTAATAATAACAATTTTTCTTATCTCGTAAAATTAAAGCATCAAATCTTTTAATATATGCAAATTAAACCGATTCTGCAGTTAAAAACACAAAATTAACCCTTTCAGTCTCTATTTTCGCTCACTAGAAAAGGTGTGAAAGGGTTAATATTATTGAATTTTAATGCACGCAAACACACACACACGTCTGTCAAAATGATTATGAATATATGAAAAACAGGAAATTCACGATTGACAAAACATTCTCTCTTCTGAATAACAAACTATACACTAAATGTAAACACACAAACACAGAATATTCTTATTCTTAACAGACTAATTCAAATGTATATTCAAATGTTTATGTATTCATGGTTGGGTTAATTCAACAACAACGAAACCGGAATATTCTTTCTCTGCTTAAAAACAAGGTATTTAAATAATATAAAATAAATTCAAAGAAAAAACATAATAATTCAATTTTCCGCGAAATTAATTTCATTCATGTTCCATTATGTCTCGTAATAAATTTATTATTTAAATTATTAGAATATAAAATGTTTTTGAGGTTTTTATATTTATTCAGGGATAACATAAAGTTCTCTAAGGTTCATTACACTCCTGGGGAAATTGAAATTCGTGGTACAGAATGGTCTCTATTTTATTTTATTTTTGAAAAATTCGAAAAAAAATTTAAATTTGAATTTCGAATCGCCCAATCTTTTATCCTCCCATCTTTCAACAATATCCAACTTTTTTTGTGTGTGTAGAAAAATTTTAATTAAACCATAAATTCCCTGCACATTTATTTTAATAATTTAATTAAATTGGCAATTAATTTTGTTATCCTTCAAAAAGCCCCTCAACACAAAACTTTAAACATTTATATATTATTTATTTATTTAATGGACACATTCTGTCTCCCTCTAATAATAGAATTAATTAAGTGGAAATTACATTCTGTTCTATTCCCTGTCTAGTCGGTTAGTTTTTCTATTATTTTATTATTTGTACAGGGTGGCTTTACAGGAATATTCTGTATTATACTATCTATTTAATTAATCGTAACGTCCTATATGAACGCCTCCTAAAAAAAAGTACATCAACATGACAAACACAAACAATTAGCAAACATAACAAACAAAGCTTCACTTCCGTCGCTCGGACATACACAGTCCGACATTATCACTCATTAATCTAATTTAATCTGTGTTTTTTTAATGGAAAAGGGGGCTATTCAAAAATGACGTATTCATTCATTCATATACCACCTGAGGGCGGTCTATTCATAAAATACGAATGTACGTACTATTTTTATTGTTTTTCTAGGAAAAATCTAATTAATTCTCTTTCTCTACTACAGAATATTCTTATTTGGAAATTTTTGTAAACAACCGGAATTCCGGGGATTTCGTAGGGGTTAATGACAATAAAATGTTTTACCGGAAAAGAGAAGAATTTGAAAGGAAAAGTAGGAGGGGGCAGTACAGCCCACAAAAAAAACTTTTCCTGTATCCGGTTGTTTGTTTTTTAAACATCATTAGTCAAATTTTAAAGAATATTCTAGATTTTTTCAATAAAATTAAAAATTTGTACTTACAGAATATTCTTTATTTTGATTTTTTAATGCAGGAAATGAAAGTTGTACTTGGTTTGGATGAAAAGTTGGTACAAAGTTGAAGAGATGATGAAAACTTCAAGTGACACTTCAACGTTTTCTCGTCTTTGCTTTATTATTAACACAAGAGTGAGAGAGAGAGAGAGAGAGAGAGAGAGAGAGAGAGAGAGAGAGAGGGCACATGAGAGGGCAAGAATATTCTGTTAAGAGGAACACAAGAATATTCTTCTGCTTGCAACCAAAGAGAAAATTAATAAAAGTCAAGTGTGTGTGTGCACCAGAATGAATGAATGATTCGAGTCAACAGAGCCTCTTTTGATTGCACTTGGCGCCCAAATTTTTCGGGATTCAAGAATATTCTATGGCGCCCAATTCTGTTTGGTATGGCGCCCGGCGTTCGAAACACATGTGTTACACTCACCAACGATCGAACAAAGAATGAGAGACCGTACAGGTCCGATCAGTTGGCCCTCATCTGACTAACTGACTTGATTTTGGGTTGAGTTGAGAGTTCTGTGGATCGCTCTCTCACTCACTCAGTTGGAGTGTGTTTGAGAGTGGATTCACTGGATCAGTCTGTTTCGGTACAGTAGAAGAGAAAAAGTTGAGAGAGAGAACTGGGCGTCATGGAAACGCATGGCGCCCATATAGCGTCTACTGTACAAAACAGAATACAGAATGTTGAGAGAGAGAGAGAGAGAGAGAGAGAGAGAGAGAGAGAGAGAGAGAGAGAGAGAGAGAGAGAGAGAGAGAGAGAGAGAGAGAGAGAGAGAGAGAATATATTCTCTGTGGTCATGTTTGTTTGTATCTTCTGTATCCTATCGAGTGAAACAAGTTGCACACCGTTCCTATTTGCCATGAATGATCGCATATTATTAAACGGATATAATGATTTCATCACGCATGCGCATTTTATATGCACTACTAAATGTCATCGAATATTAGTAGTAGTAGTAGTAAAGGTAAGGTGATTTACGCCCCGGAAAGTGAAATATTAAATACATATCAAATATTATTAAAATGAAATATTAAAGTAAAAAAAACATGCGTCAGCCGGGAGTCGAACCCGGATCAACTGCTTGGAAGGCAGCTATGCTCACCGTTATACCACTGACGCTCATTCGATGGGATACTGTGCGCTTGGATGGGACTTTAAAGGAGATGGAGTATCCTTCACTGTATATGCAGTATACGACAGCAGCAATACCAAATACTGGTTTTGTTAGTTTGTTATAGCAATCAGGTTTCTCTTTTAATACGAAACTTTCAAGAAATTTTAAAGCGACTTTAAAGAAACTTTTCTGGAAAGATTTTTAGAAAGATTTTTAAAACAATATTTTTTGGAAAAGATTTTTGAAAAAATTTTCTGTAACAATTTTTGGAACAATTTATGGGAAGGATTTTCAGAATGGGTTTTCAACAATTTTAAAGCAATTTCTGGAGTTATTTCTGAAAATATTTTTAAAACAATTATTTAGAAAGTTTTTCAAAAAAGATTTTCTAAGACAATTTTTGAAACAATTTTTTAGAAAGATTTCTGAAAAGATTTTTTTCAAACAATTTTTTGAAACAATTTTTAGAAATGATTTTCTGAAAAATTTTCAAGCAACCTTAAAGCAATTTAACAAAGCAGATTTTGAAAGTTATTTTTGGTGCAATTTATAAAACCATTTTGAAAGAAAAAATTTTCAAATCAAATTTTAAACTCACTTTATTTAAATTTTATTTCCAACTTTTCGACAGATTTAAAAAACCCTAAAAGCAAATCTAAATATCCGTCAAAACTTAAACATAATAATTGTCCAACGCCTTTTCAACCAGAAAAAATCCTCTCCCGGAAATTTTGACATATCCGTCGTTTGCCATGTACAGTTGGAAAGTTGGCCCCGGATATGCACAAGTTTAGTTTAATTTGTATATTTAAATTCTAATAGAATACTTTTGTGTGTGTGTTGCATATCCGGAAGAATCCTTTGAGACGAGATATCTCTCTCACATAATTTCACAAATTTCAGTAAATCACGGTTGCTCCAGAAGGAAACGTATGTGCGAATCCATGAAATTGATAGAAGTCAACTTGCAAGTGTGCTCCATTAACCTCAAAATCTCTTCTTGTTCCTGTTCTTGTTCTTCTTTTTGTTCAGGTATTGGGTGCTTCCAGAAACAAGAATATTCTGTAATCAAGAATACTATACAGTAAAGAATATTCTTTATAATCGCCCAATACCCAAGCGTGATGATATCATTCGATTGGCAACTATCATTATTCTCTTTTATTCTTTCATGGTGTGACATAACATGGTTGTAATGGTGCAAGAGACGCATTTCGCCGGCAGCACGCAATCCATTCCAATTGGTTCCGTTCCAATTGGAACATATACGTTTAGTGTATATGTGTGTATTTCTTCCTTACACTGTGTCAAGAATCGTTATCCCTTAGCGTGAGTTTGTGCGAATATGATTTCTATAAGGTGTTCAGTAATAGCATTCACTTGTATATAGGTTCAAGAATATTCTTGAATCTATGGAAAGCACCCGGTAATGTACGGGAGGATATACGTATATAATAATAACCGTATAACCGGTAATTAT
Source organism: Rhizoglyphus robini (assembly GCA_023373905.1). Lineage (NCBI taxonomy): Eukaryota > Metazoa > Arthropoda > Arachnida > Sarcoptiformes > Acaridae > Rhizoglyphus > Rhizoglyphus robini. Next base: position 432,567 of record JAKIJQ010000092.1, on the reverse strand, counting down.
GGTTAGTTTTTTGGGGTCGAGATTGGTCTTCTACGATTGGACGCTTTTCGGTTATTTTATATCAAGATTGTACGTTCATTACCAAAAGATTAACACTTTTCTTACTTGCCTTATAAAACATATATCTCCAGAATATTCTATAATCTTTCCAAATATTTTTAAAAAGTTTTTTTCGAGGAATATTTTTGTCATGATTTTTTGTTGATATCGAAATAGAATTTTTAAAATTCGATTTTTTTCAACTATTTAAAAATTCGAGTATTCGATTTAGTAGTTAATTAATCTGTTTGAATTTTTCAGCTTTTTTTACGAATTTATGAATTTAAGAATATATACTTTCTAGACTTTATAGTAGAATATTATTGCGCACGCGCGTCGTGTTTTTTTAATATTTGATCAGACATATTAGTATTCAATTTTGATTGAATCCAATATGTACGCAATTTTGAGGAATTAACGATAGTTTAATTTGCATATCAATGATAATAATCATTGAATAGTCGTTGGGACTTGAGGATACTTGTCATGGGAAGGCCAACAGGTAGTGTCCGAGGTTGACTCGTGAGGCATCGAACCACCCATGCAGGAGTCTTGCGAGGCCTACGACCCACAACACATCTGGCGCCAGACCCAACTGAGACACTCACCAATACGACCACAGAGGCCACGGGGGTTCGGGGGTGGAGTAGCAGCAGCGTCTGATGAAACCTGTGACGAGCTTGAACCGATTGGACTCGAGGTTGAGTCCAGATAGCGCTCGGGAATGTTAACCAGTGATCGGTCGGGAATCTTCACACCTGCATATATGGAATCCTGGTAAGCCTCGGTCCCTTTGTTTCCTATGAGGTTGAACAGTTCGTCGGGCGACAAGTGCCACTTGTCCTTGGTGCAGAAGAGGAAACCGTCCTGACGAGTAGACGCCACACTGGCACATTCTCCAAGGAGGTACTCGACACATATCACATCAGGCAGCTCGACACAGCCGCGCAAACCAAGTGCCAGAACCGACCTGTAGTCTTCCATAGCGGTCCTGTTCCGCTTCTTGAATTTAGACCTTTTCCACTTGTTGGCTGCGGCAACGTCATCCTTGGAATTGCGGTGAAAGGGCACCTCGCGCACGTGTGAGAAGCCACAGAACTCTAGGCCTCTCAGGTATCGAGCTTTTCCACAGTCAAATCGAGACGAGGGACAGAACGGGCAAACATACTGCATCAGCAGGTGTGGATCGAATCGAGAAGATGGCGCCATTGCAGAGATAGTACTTGAGCCTTGGAACTTGCAACAGAGCACACACAATCGAAATCTAAATCTAACAACAAACACAAAACGAACAAACCTTGTAATAATATGTACAAAAAGAGACCAAAAAAGTTCCAAAAACGTTCCAAAAACACGTTCCAAAAAATGTTTCAACACTTTGATTGAATATGAGAAAACCCATTTCGAATTCCAGCCAATAGATGGCGCTGGTGTGCCCTTTTTGAAATAGCAATTTATTCATTTTAATGTATAGTAACATTCTCCGCCACTAGATGGCGCCAGCGCTTCTATTGCTAATAGAAGTATTACCACGTGGTTTGTTGATGTGTGTTGTGTTGATTTGAGTTTGTTGTTTTGAATTTTTCTGTGCTTTCCTTCGTTTTTGTGATTTTTCCCGGGTTTTTTCGGTTATTCTTTTTATTACAGAATATTCTACTATGCCACCACAAGTGAAGAAGTCCACCAAGATCGACATTGGCCTGGTGGAGCCCTTTGAGCAGCCGTGGAAGGCCAAATGTAAATATTTCCCCTCAAAACTCGGCGGTCGACCGTCCTTTCTGGCACTGGACCCAGTGCTCGGTCCCGACCAGTTGACCTGTGTCCACTGTGGCCAGATGATGCGTTTCATCTTTCAGGCCTACGTTCCAATTGAGACCAACCCCGCCGCCTTTCATCGCACTCTGTTTGTGTTTGGTTGTGGCCGTTCGGGCGAATGTGCAAATGAAGTCCGTGTTTATCGTTCACAATTGGCACGCAAGAATCGATTCTATTCGGATGCGCCACCCGACTATGATCGTGATGATCCCGAGTATGATCCAGCGCCCGAGAATGTGTCCCTATGTGCAGTCTGTGGTATCCAAGGACCGCATCGTTGTGGCCAGTGTCAGGCGGTGAGCTACTGTTCCAAGGAACATCAAGTTGCCCACTGGAAGGTTGGTGGTCATAAGGAGGAGTGCGGCAAAGAATCCGTGGACCCGAAAAGTTACCTGAATAATTACGGTCGATTGGTCTTTAAAGGTTAGTGATCCAAACAGTGTGAATCCAGTTACTAACTTTCTATCCATACATAGAAGAATCGATAATTTTGGCAGGAGATTCAGATACCGAGAATAGTTCCAGTAAATTCGATGATGATGACGAGGACGATGATGATCAAGATGTGACCGAAACGGAAATGTCCAAGTACCAGGATTTTGTCAAAACCCAAAAACCGTCACTTCAAAACGAGAATTTGGATCCTTATGCCGGCGCCGGTGGGTCATCATCATCATCAGCCCTATCCAAGGAGACTGATGATCCCGAATCGGAAGATCAGCTCGTTTTTAATCGCTTCAAAAGCCTAACCCTTGATGACGAAGTGTTCCGCTATCGAATGGACTGGTTCGAGGATCCCGAGGATTGTGAGGACATTCTGTGGATCTCATCAAAAAATCGTCTACAACCACGTGTAGAATCCAGTACTGGTTACGCCGTACCCAACTGTCCCGAATGTGGTTCCGAGCGTAAATTTGAACTTCAAATTCTACCACAAATGTTAAACTATCTCAAGGAAGAGGATTCTTCGTCGGGTCCCAAAAAGCAGAATCCAATTGCCTTTGATGATCATCTCGATTGGGGCACTATTCTCGTGTTTAGTTGTCCCAAAAGTTGTGCAAAGATTCAAACCAAAGACGACGATGAGGATTCTAAGCCACAACTCGAGTACTACCAGGAATATGTCTACCATCAACCAGTGGGACACTAGGATTCTGGATTCATGATTTTGGAACACTTTTGTAACATTATATGAACATTTTTGTACTAAATAAAGAGCGCGACATCTATTTGGTTAAATTGGTACTAATACTGGTTACCATGGTTTTGTTCTGTTTGTTTGGATCATTTCGATTCTTTCTAAACAAACCATTAAAGACCCTATTGTTCCAAAATGGATCTCTATCCTGTGTATACCCGTCCCCTCACCATCCAGTACCGTGCTAGGCCCTTCTCAGAATCTACAATCTTCTTCCTATTGATCTCCATCACTGTCCGCTATCTCGTCCCACTGATTCTCGTCTGGAACAGCGATGGATTCTGGTTGAAGGAAGCCCAATTCCGTGAAATGCCCGAGGTCCACTTCAAGAAGCGATTCATCCTTTTACTTGAGGGTGTTAACCGGTCCACTGGGGATTATGAACAGTATGGATTCTCGACCTTTGCTGGAATCAATCACGCCTTCCGTATGGATCACTATGCACCGGTACAAATTGAGGATTATGAGCTGGACTTTAATTTGGATACTAAATTGGATCAACTCAGCCTCAAACTAACCGTGCCCATCGATCTAACCCAAAGTGCAATCCATTCGCTCAATTTGATACTCTTCTTTGACTATCGACTTGAGTCCAGAATTGATATACGTATGGAAACGGTGGCTCAGTTGAGGATTCAAAACTGGGCCCCAGGAAGGCGGGCCCGGCTGGAGGGCGTACTGGAACTGGTTCAACAGTTGCCCTTCTTCCATAAAGGATTCGATTATCGGTACAATCATAGTCTGTTGAGTGATTCTGGTGAACATTTGCACGTGGAGAGCGAAGATGAGGAGGAGGATCTACTGATACTCGAGAATACGCGACCCGAGTTCCAATTGGAACAGTTTCTGGAAGCGTACTATAAACGAGATTGTAAGTTTGATTCATTATCCAATTGCAACTTTAAATTTTACTCTAATTCTATAGATTACACTCAAATATCCAGCCCAATCCGTGTATCCCACTGGGATCCAGTGATTGCGGGCCTAGCCAACCCCGATCCATCAGACATTTACTCATTCCAAATCGATCTAACCCTCCAGTATCAAGATCAACTGTTTCAATACGAAACAGGATTCTGGTATCTACTGAAATGGGCCTTTATCCAGTACTTTTCCGTATGGATTCTCGTAAATTGGGCGATCCAGAAACTGGAACACATCGTCTATGAAGGGTACATGGTTCCAACGGTTCGTCTGCTGCGAGAACAGAAACTTTTATTTGGTTTATTATCACAATCAAATTATCAGGATGACAATAAAAAATTTATCTAATCATTACACACGGATTCATTACTGTTCCAAAAACTGTTCCAGTGCATCCACTTCGTCTGCGGCAATTTCGAGTGAAATTTCAGCGAGTTTCTGGTCAGGATCCGGCGATTCTTGTGCATTCTGTTGAACATCGCCCTGTACTTCCGAGTATCCATCTGGGAGTTGCTTTGGTGCAGGATTGTGGGAGGACGTTTTATTCTGCTTGAACGCACACAATTCCTCTTCGAACGCCTTCTGGAACACTGCCTGACGTTCACGCAGCAGTTGAGACTCCCGTTCGGCCTGTTCGCGCAGTTTCGCCTCCTCCCGTGCCACGTACTGCGATTCTAGTAGACGTAAATCCTCGGATCGCCGCAGAACCAGTTCATGAATCTTTCCTTCACTCTCAATTTTACGATTCTGATAATCAGCGGAAGCCACCTCCTGATTCATCTCCACCAGCACATCCTCAAGGGAGCCAAACAGTAACAGAGACTTGTTGATCTCGGATTCAATCGAGGAGAGGGATTCTTCCAATTCTGGCAGTGCCACCAGTTCGTTCACGAGTTTGGTTGCCGAGGATCGAAGCGTACAAATGTGCTGATCAATGTCCGACAGTTCTGCACTGATTTTGCGAACATTATCCGCATTGTCACGGGATGCACGCTGCAGTACCTGCCAGTGATTCTGGAAGTAGTCGATCAGGTCCGAACCGGCCAACAGATTCACGTCCGTGAGATAGTCAGTGGCGGGTAGGTTTAGGGTGAGGGGCGTGATGCCAAGTCGGTGCCGGACCTCGGCTTTGGTCGAGGAACTTAGGGTCAAAGTGTCTCGAATGCTGGAAAAAGTAAAACAGAATGTTAAGAATCTAAAAATCGCAGTATCCTAAAAACACAGGGTCCCAGTATACTAGAGTCATAGTATCCCAGTATATTAGGATACCATGAATTACATAATCCTAAAAACACAGGGTCCCAGTATCATAAAACACAGAATCACAAATTCCCAAAAAGTAACTCACCTCATCGAAAGATCGTGCTGAACATTCTGAATTCGGTCCCTCAGTTGGCCCAACATCATTGCGCTTGTGTTGCTCTGAATCCTTGAATCCGCTAGTATTCTCCTCCACCAGTAAACCCGCGAATCCGACCACAATCAATTCCTGAATCCGATTCTTCAATTCTTCCTGATTATTCTTGCTTGCTCGATGGATCGAAAAGTGTCGCTGTAAAAATCGAGAAAAATTAAAAAATAAAGATGTGAAAAAACCTTTTGTAAAAATAATAATATCAAATATTTAATTGAGATTCGATAGTTGGTAAATATGGTCCAAAAATGATCCAAAAACGATCCAAAAACGATCCAAAATAATAAAGTAATAATACAAATACAAAATGCTTTGGTATATTAGATAATTTGATATCTTGTAAATAGTTTACTAAGTATTTGAGAAGGTGCTGCGCTGGTGGGACACATCTTGGGACATGCGTACTAGTGTGTGGCTCCTAGGATTCATGTATAGGATACTCAGGATTCTATGTCTTAAACATCAGATTCATAGTGTTGCTCAGAACTGCCTCCTGCACCATTGTTTCCAAAGGAGGTGACCAATTCTGCCCGCTCGGACCGATGATAGGATAGCTCTTGCCGATAAGTCGTATGCTCCTCTACCTCGTACGGTGGCGCTGGACTCGACGAATTGGTGGATGTGGTTGTGGTGCCTAGGGCCGAGGATGATCTCGGTAACAGGGCGTGACTCTCCTCACTGTCCTGGATCAACTGCGATGTAGGTGATCCATCCGACTGAACCAGACCCAGCTCTTCGATATGTCCATCGACAGTATCCAGTGAAAAGGTCTGATCCTGAGAAGAATCCCGACCACCACGCTCCTCAAAAGAATCATCCGGCCCACCACCATGACGCCCAGTGGAGGGCGTACCAGTCGCCGTCGCCAGCGCAGGATACAACAGTCCACCCGCCAGGCCACTCGTCCCCTTCACAAAGTAGATTGAATTGGAACTAGCAGTTGAACTGGGGTCGATCGTGTACGGACTCGTCGGCAGGACAGATTTCATCTTCGAGGGATCCTGATTGTGGAAGGGATATTTCGATTTCTGATGTGGACAGCCGACGAGTTTACGGATAAGATGAAATATGATCAGAATGACGGCTACTGCAACGACCACAAGGACCGTGATCGGTATGATGATGGGCGCTGTTGGGAAAGCCATCAGGAGGGGTGGCATTTTTGGAGGGGTAGTGGAGGTGGTGATATGATATGAAAGTGTGAGATGAACAAATTCACGGAGAAACAGAAAAAATCACGGTACTAGGGGAAATCACGGTACTGGAGAAAATCACGGTACTAGAGAAAAATCACGGAACTTGAGAAAATCACGACAATTGAGCAAAATCACGGTGCTGAAACAAAATCACGTCACAGGAAGCAAAATCACGGAACAAGAACCCAAAATCACGGAACAGGAACTTGATCTAAAATCACGACTATTTTCGTATCATATCTTCACATTTCCTTGACAATTTACAGTCACGACACAACTCCCAAAATGTGACAATCGTCATGAAAAGGCGGTGAAATATATTCAAACAGTAATCAAAAGAACACAAAAAAGAGGAAGAAGAAACAACAACAAATTTCACACCAATCGGGAAATAGCAACAACAAATGCACTTGACTTGCAAAAATATCTTTGAAGATTAGAAGAATCACGTATAAAGCCTAAAGGCACACTTGTTCTTCATTGCGTTCCTCAGAAAAACGTGTCAAAGTGAGTCACAGAGCGAGGGACTTTCTTCAAACAACAAGAAAATGAAGAAGAAAGGTAGTAGTCAAGGATAGAGTTGAGACTTGATCTCAGGTAGAAAGATGGAACAGGGCGGACAGGTGAGGAATGCACACTAAACTAAACACAATGTCTTTGTGTTCTGTCTGCACTGTTCAATGTTCAAAGCTTCAAAACTCAAACTCAATTGTCTCCCGTCGTGGTGGTTGGCTGGTCGTTCGCTCATTCGTTTCGACTAGCTACTTTTCACTTCATATGGACAGTTCTCGTTATGTTGGTGAGTGAGTCTGTTTAGTGAGTCTGTGTTTAGTGTTTAGTGGTCGATGTGGTGGCGATGGCAGGCGGTGGCACACGGCTCACACGCACAGCCGAACCGATCGGACCAGTGAGTGCATAACTGCAATGCATAGACAGGCAGACACACTCAATCAATGTTTGACAAATGCCATGCCTGTGAAAAGTGAGCGAGAGAGGGGGGTGGGCCTTGACAACGTTGATATAACGAGTCCAGTCAAACTACCCCCTATACCTCTCCTCTCATTCCCCCCACACTCAAAATGTAAGCTTTCACACTTGGCAAAATGTTCATGGCAAGTATCACAAACTACCACCACCACCACCCCATCATCACAATAATCAGACAGACAATCATTTTAGTATCCCAACAGTGAACCAGCCTGTGAGTGCAGCAGCCCCATTAGTGTGTGACTCGTTCGTTAGTTCGTTCGTTCGTTACATTCACAGGTAGACCTGTGTGTCTGTTTTTTCAGATGCATCTGACGAAAATTACGGTGTGGCGAGACGAGAAAGAAGAAGAAGAAGAAGAAGCAACAGAAGAAGCGAGATTCGAAGGATTCAAGGATTGTTGTTGTTATTGTTAGTTTGCATACACAGACAATGTTGATGTGTTAAGTGAGATGCTTACAACATTGGTTGGTTTTGATTGGTTGATTAATGGACAGATGCCCAATCAACGGCAATGTAAATGTATATGTTAGTATTAATGGTCGCACACTTCGAGGGTACACAAAAAGTTACTTAAAGTTACCAATACTATCACTCATAAACAGGAAAAACACTTCTCATAAAACGGAAACTTTTGTCGTATACGACTCAACAAGTTGGTTATAGTATCATTGGCAGCCAATTAGTGTGCCCATGCGGCCAAATTCAAGTTCACAACTCGACAATCATCATCATCAATATCAATACAACACTTTTCATGTCATGTCCTCCCCTCGAACCTTCTAAACAGAAGTTGTCGATTCGGATTTGATAATTGACACACAAAAAAGTGTCTGTATAAAACATAACATGCATGTGATGACACGTAACGGTAATAAAATCCTTTTTTGGGTATTCCATTTCCACTCTTTTTTGTCAAGGATATAAAGAACAACACCAACAAAATAGATTGACAATTAAGATTGATGATGAATTTTAATGAGCAAAACAGAGCAATTAGCCGTTTCAAAGATTTAATCTCTTATATTGAATTTGAACAAGATTGTGTGAGCTCATGAGTTCAGCTGACGATGATGAGCAATTAAGATAATAGAATCAAAATATTTGAAATTCTTAGTAAGATTAAGGCGCACGCACGCACGCACACATATGACGTAACTAAAATATTATCCTGATTTATATAATAAGATAGCAAACAAACAAAAAATTCACGGTCACAGGTTTTAAAAATAATGTTTCAGGTGTAAATGTTATATTACAAGTTGCACTTACGATTAAAGCATCAACTCTCTCGTATATTACCTTATAATGTTAGGTAATATGTTGGGTAATATGTTATCTAATATGTTAGGTAATTGATCCACTATATATGCCTGTGAAAGTGAACGAGTCTTAATTATATTATGCAATAAACTAGACTAATTGCACACGACTGGACCGCTCCCAGGTTCACTCAAAAGTCGATCTAATTAAAAACTCATATATTTTTTTAAATATTTTAGTATATTAAATAAAGCTAAAATTCAGACAAAGATATATATTCGACATAATAACTCGATCATCATTTTAATAATCGAGTTCTCAAGTCTAACTGGACTTAAAAGAAATGCATTAATGCAATAATGACGACGATGATGATGATGAGCTAACGAGGATGATGATGAAATTGATGATGCAAACTAAAGTGTCCGTTAAAGGTACGCGTAGGCTGATGATCATGATGATGGGAATGTATACGAGACGAGTATAATTATCAATTGCACCCTAAAGTTCATAGCTCTTCATCATCATCATCATATCAAAACAAACAGAGCAATTAACACTTTCAGTCTCATGTATGAACTGAAAATCATCAAATTGATATATTAAAATTTGGTATATTTAAAGATGTACAAAATAAAATATTTGGGGGGTTGAAAGGGTTAACTAGAGATATTTGTGGTTTGTATGACTTTTCTTGTAAAACATTTGCAAAAATACACAAGAGAAATTGCATTACAAATAAAAAATCTTACCTTTTTGAAATCCCTTGTTGCTGTTGGAAATATATATCACAAAGAGTTGGGAGTTGTTTGACGATAATCGACGAGGCACAGAGGTGAAGATGTTTGTAAAGTAAATGTCTGAGAATCCAACGAAAACAATTTGAGGGATAAACACGAGTGACACAAGTGACAAGCCACAATCAAACCCAAAAACCATCAAACAACAAATGTAAACAAATGCACTCCCTTTCACTCTCACTGTAGCTACAGCCTGTACTGTACTGTACTGTATACTGTACTGTGACAGCAGCTGCTGATCACGTGATAATGCAAAGGAGTACTTCCATTTCGTGACACTAGATGGCGCGGAAAGTGTTTAAAACTTTAAATTATTTGAAATTAAAACGCGGTAATTTATCTATTAAAGAGAGATTTTCCAAGAAAAAAGCGGATAATTCTCAATGAAGCACAACAAATAATTTTTTGTAGGTAAACGTTGAAGATGTTGTACCAAAAATGGATTAGAGATTCGATTTGTATTCGATTTTCGACTTGAAAAGCATTTAAGTAAGTCTTCATAGGTTCGAGCCAAAATGGACACATATTCGACTTGAAATGAGCCCAGGTTGGTGACCTTTTGCTGTTTTTGTTTTAATTACTTACTTTATTTTTACAATCTAAATTCACAATTCACAGGACTTGCCTGTGGAATCAATTCTGAACTGGATACGATCAATTACGAAAGAATTGGGCTTGGAAGGAATGGAGTGTCAATTTTCAAGAAATGAGTGATTTCAAGAGAAAGACGAGTTTGTCTTTGACTCAAATTCTTTAAACCGGTTAGAATTGTGCCTGGAAGGAATGGAGTGGCAATTTTCAAGAAATGAGTGATTTCAAGAGAAAGACGAGTTTGTCTTTGACTCAAATTCTTCAAACCGGTAAGAATTGGGCCCTCAAAGGTTTGTCTGCTAATTTTCAAGAAATGAATAAATACCGTGAAGATGGGCGACTATATTTTAGTCAAGCCCGTTAAACTTAGAATGACATTCTATAAGGAATCGAGGTCAATTTTCAAGAAATTTATAAATTCAAGAGAAAGGCGAGTTTGTATTTGACTCAAATTCGTTAAACCGGTAAGAATTGGGCCTGGAAGGAATGGAGTGTCAATTTTCAAGAAATTTATGATTTCAAGAGAAAGACGAGTTTGTCTTTGACTCAAATTCTTTAAACCGGTAAGAATTGGGCACTTAAAGGTTTGTCTGCCAATTTTCAAGAAATAAATAATTACCGTGAAGGCAGCCGACTATATTTTAGTCAAGCCCGTTAAACTTAGAATGACATTCTATAAGGAATCGAGGTCAATTTTCAAGAAATTTATAAATTCAAGAGAAAGACGAGTTTGTATTTGACTCAAATTCTTTAAACCGGTAAGAATTGGGCCTGGAAGGAATGGAGTGTCAATTTTCAAGAAATTTATGATTTCAAGAGAAAGACGAGTTTGTCTTTGACTCAAATTCTCTAAACCAGTAAGAATTGTGCCCTCAAAGGTTTGTCTGCCAATTTTCAAGAAATGAGTGTTTACCGTGAAGGTGGACGACTATATTTTACCCAAACCCGTTAAGATTAAAATTAACTGTCTACATGGTTTGAGTGCCAATTTTCAAGAAATGTATAAATTCAAGAGAAAGACGAGTTTGTCTTTGACTCAAATTCTCTAAACCAGTAAGAATTGTGCCCTCAAAGGTTTGTCTGCCAATTTTCAAGAAATGAAGAATTACCGTGAAGATGGGCGACTATATTTTAGTCAAGCTCGTTAAACTTAGAATGACATTCTACAGGGTATCGCGGCCAATTTTCAAGAAATTTATGATTTCAAGAGAAAGACGAGTTTGTCTTTGACTCAAATTCTTTAAACCGGTAAGAATTGTGCCCTCAAAGGTTTGTCTGCCAATTTTCAAGAAATGAGTGTTTACCGTGAAGGTGGACGACTATATTTTACCCAAACCCGTTAAGATTAAAATTAACTGTCTACATGGTTTGAGTGCCAATTTTCAAGAAATGTATAAATTCAAGAGAAAGACGAGTTTGTCTTTGACTCAAATTCTCTAAACCAGTAAGAATTGTGCCCTCAAAGGGTTTGTCTGCCAATTTTCAAAAAATGAGTGTTTACCGTGAAGGTGGACGACTATATTTTAGTCAAGCCCGTTAAACTTAGAATGACATTCTACAGGGTATCCCGGCCAATTTTCAAGAAATGTATAAATTCAAGAGAAAGACGAGTTTGTCTTTGACTCAAATTCTCTAAACCGGTAAGAATTGGGCCTGGAAGGAATGGAGTGGCAATTTTCAAGAAATGAGTGATTTCAAGAGAAAGACGAGTTTGTCTTTGACTCAAATTCTCTAAACCAGTAAGAATTGTGCCCTCAAAGGTTTGTCTGCCAATTTTCAAGAAATGAAGAATTACCGTGAAGATGGGCGACTATATTTTTAGTCAAGCTCGTTAAACTTAGAATGACATTCTACAGGGTATCCCGGCCAATTTTCAAGAAATTTATGATTTAAAGAGAAAGACGAGTTTGTCTTTGACTCAAATTCTCTAAACCAGTAAGAATTGTGCCCTCAAAGGTTTGTCTGCCAATTTTCAAGAAATGAAGAATTACCGTGAAGATGGGCGACTATATTTTAGTCAAGCTCGTTAAACTTAGAATGACATTCTACAGGGTATCCCGGCCATTTTTCAAGAAATGTATAAATTCAAGAGAAAGACGAGTTTGTCTTTGACTCAAATTCTCTAAACCAGTAAGAATTGTGCCCTCAAAGGTTTGTCTGCCAATTTTCAAGAAATGAAGAATTACCGTGAAGGTGGACGACTATATTTTACCCAAGCCCGTTAAGATTAAAATTAATTGTCTACATGGTTTGAGTGCCAATTTTCAAGAAATTTATGATTTAAAGAGAAAGACGAGTTTGTCTTTGACTCAAATTCTCTAAACCAGTAAGAATTGTGCCCTCAAAGGTTTGTCTGCCAATTTTCAAGAAATGAAGAATTACCGTGAAGATGGGCGACTATATTTTAGTCAAGCTCGTTAAACTTAGAATGACATTCTACAGGGTATCCCGGCCAATTTTCAAGAAATGTATAAATTCAAGAGAAAGACGAGTTTGTCTTTGACTCAAATTCTCTAAACCAGTAAGAATTGTGCCCTCAAAGGTTTGTCTGCCAATTTTCAAGAAATGAAGAATTACCGTGAAGGTGGACGACTATATTTTAGTCAAGCTCGTTAAACTTAGAATGACATTCTACAGGGTATCCCGGCCAATTTTCAAGAAATGTATAAATTCAAGAGAAAGACGAGTTTGTCTTTGACTCAAATTCTCTAAACCAGTAAGAATTGTGCCCTCAAAGGTTTGTCTGCCAATTTTCAAGAAATGAAGAATTACCGTGAAGGTGGACGACTATATTTTACCCAAGCCCGTTAAGATTAAAATTAACTGTCTACATGGTTTGAGTGCCAATTTTCAAGAAATGTATAAATTCAAGAGAAAGACGAGTTTGTCTTTGACTCAAATTCTCTAAACCAGTAAGAATTGGGCACTTAAAGGTTTGTCTGCCAATTTTCAAGAAATGAAGAATTACCGTGAAGATGGGCGACTATATTTTAGTCAAGCTCGTTAAACTTAGAATGACATTCTACAGGGTATCCCGGCCAATTTTCAAGAAATGTATAAATTCAAGAGAAAGACGAGTTTGTCTTTGACTCAAATTCTCTAAACCAGTAAGAATTGTGCCCTCAAAGGTTTGTCTGCCAATTTTCAAGAAATGAAGAATTACCGTGAAGGTGGACGACTATATTTTACCCAAGCCCGTTAAGATTAAAATTAAGTGTCTACATGGTTTGAGTGCCAATTTTCAAGAAATGTATAAATTCAAGAGAAAGACGAGTTTGTCTTTGACTCAAATTCTCTAAACCAATAAGAATTGTGCCCTCAAAGGTTTGTCTGCCAATTTTCAAGAAATGAAGAATTACCGTGAAGATGGGCGACTATATTTTAGTCAAGCCCGTTAAACTTAGAATGACATTCTATAAGGAATCGAGGTCAATTTTCAAGAAATGTATAAATTCAAGAGAAAGGCGAGTTTGTCTTTGACTCAAATTCTTTAAACCGGTAAGAATTGTGCCCTCAAAGGTTTGTCTGCCAATTTTCAAGAAATGAAGAATTACCGTGAAGGTGGACGACTATATTTTACCCAAGCCCGTTAAGATTAAAATTAATTGTCTACATGGTTTGAGTGCCAATTTTCAAGAAATTTATGATTTAAAGAGAAAGACGAGTTTGTCTTTGACTCAAATTCTCTAAACCAGTAAGAATTGTGCCCTCAAAGGTTTGTCTGCCAATTTTCAAGAAATGAAGAATTACCGTGAAGATGGCCGACTATATTTTAGTCAAGCTCGTTAAACTTAGAATGACATTCTACAGGGTATCCCGGCCAATTTTCAAGAAATGTATAAATTCAAGAGAAAGACGAGTTTGTCTTTGACTCAAATTCTCTAAACCAGTAAGAATTGTGCCCTCAAAGGTTTGTCTGCCAATTTTCAAGAAATGAAGAATTACCGTGAGGGTGGACGACTATATTTTACCCAAGCCCGTTAAGATTAAAATTAAGTGTCTACATGGTTTGAGTGCCAATTTTCAAGAAATGTATAAATTCAAGAGAAAGACGAGTTTGTCTTTGACTCAAATTCTCTAAACCAGTAAGAATTGTGCCCTCAAAGGTTTGTCTGCCAATTTTCAAGAAATGAAGAATTACCGTGAAGATGGGCGACTATATTTTAGTCAAGCCCGTTAAACTTAGAATGACATTCTATAAGGAATCGAGGTCAATTTTCAAGAAATTTATAAATTCAAGAGAAAGACGAGTTTGTCTTTGACTCAAATTCTTTAAACCGGTAAGAATTGGGCCTGGAAGGAATGGAGTGTCAATTTTCAAGAAATTTATGATTTCAAGAGAAAGACGAGTTTATCTTTGACTCAAATTCTCTAAACCAGTAAGAATTGTGCCCTCAAAGGTTTGTCTGCCAATTTTCAAGAAATGAGTGTTTACCGTGAAGGTGGACGACTATATTTTACCCAAGCCCGTTAAGATTAAAATTAATTGTCTACATGGTTTGAGTGCCAATTTTCAAGAAATGTATAAATTCAAGAGAAAGACGAGTTTGTCTTTGACTCAAATTCTCTAAACCAGTAAGAATTGTGCCCTCAAAGGTTTGTCTGCCAATTTTCAAGAAATGAAGAATTACCGTGAAGATGGGCGACTATATTTTAGTCAAGCCCGTTAAACTTAGAATGACATTCTATAAGGAATCGAGGTCAATTTTCAAGAAATTTATAAATTCAAGAGAAAGGCGAGTTTGTCTTTGACTCAAATTCTTTAAACCGGTAAGAATTGGGCCTGGAAGGAATGGAGTGTCAATTTTCAAGAAATTTATGATTTCAAGAGAAAGACGAGTTTATCTTTGACTCAAATTCTCTAAACCAGTAAGAATTGTGCCCTCAAAGGTTTGTCTGCCAATTTTCAAGAAATGAAGAATTACCGTGAAGGTGGACGACTATATTTTAGTCAAGCTCGTTAAACTTAGAATGACATTCTACAGGGTATCCCGGCCAATTTTCAAGAAATGTATAAATTCAAGAGAAAGACGAGTTTGTCTTTGACTCAAATTCTCTAAACCAGTAAGAATTGTGCCCTCAAAGGTTTGTCTGCCAATTTTCAAGAAATGAAGAATTACCGTGAGGGTGGACGACTATATTTTACCCAAGCCCGTTAAGATTAAAATTAAGTGTCTACATGGTTTGAGTGCCAATTTTCAAGAAATGTATAAATTCAAGAGAAAGACGAGTTTGTCTTTGACTCAAATTCTCTAAACCAGTAAGAATTGTGCCCTCAAAGGTTTGTCTGCCAATTTTCAAGAAATGAAGAATTACCGTGAAGATGGGCGACTATATTTTAGTCAAGCCCGTTAAACTTAGAATGACATTCTATAAGGAATCGAGGTCAATTTTCAAGAAATTTATAAATTCAAGAGAAAGGCGAGTTTGTCTTTGACTCAAATTCTTTAAACCGGTAAGAATTGGGCCTGGAAGGAATGGAGTGTCAATTTTCAAGAAATTTATGATTTCAAGAGAAAGACGAGTTTATCTTTGACTCAAATTCTCTAAACCAGTAAGAATTGTGCCCTCAAAGGTTTGTCTGCCAATTTTCAAGAAATGAGTGTTTACCGTGAAGGTGGACGACTATATTTTACCCAAGCCCGTTAAGATTAAAATTAATTGTCTACATGGTTTGAGTGCCAATTTTCAAGAAATGTATAAATTCAAGAGAAAGACGAGTTTGTCTTTGACTCAAATTCTCTAAACCAGTAAGAATTGTGCCCTCAAAGGTTTGTCTGCCAATTTTCAAGAAATGAAGAATTACCGTGAAGATGGGCGACTATATTTTAGTCAAGCCCGTTAAACTTAGAATGACATTCTATAAGGAATCGAGGTCAATTTTCAAGAAATTTATAAATTCAAGAGAAAGGCGAGTTTGTCTTTGACTCAAATTCTTTAAACCGGTAAGAATTGGGCCTGGAAGAAATGGAGTGTCAATTTTCAAGAAATTTATGATTTCAAGAGAAAGACGAGTTTATCTTTGACTCAAATTCTCTAAACCAGTAAGAATTGTGCCCTCAAAGGTTTGTCTGCCAATTTTCAAGAAATGAAGAATTACCGTGAAGGTGGACGACTATATTTTAGTCAAGCTCGTTAAACTTAGAATGACATTCTACAGGGTATCCCGGCCAATTTTCAAGAAATGTATAAATTCAAGAGAAAGACGAGTTTGTCTTTGACTCAAATTCTCTAAACCAGTAAGAATTGTGCCCTCAAAGGTTTGTCTGCCAATTTTCAAGAAATGAAGAATTACCGTGAGGGTGGACGACTATATTTTACCCAAGCCCGTTAAGATTAAAATTAAGTGTCTACATGGTTTGAGTGCCAATTTTCAAGAAATGTATAAATTCAAGAGAAAGACGAGTTTGTCTTTGACTCAAATTCTCTAAACCAGTAAGAATTGTGCCCTCAAAGGTTTGTCTGCCAATTTTCAAGAAATGAAGAATTACCGTGAAGATGGGCGACTATATTTTAGTCAAGCCCGTTAAACTTAGAATGACATTCTATAAGGAATCGAGGTCAATTTTCAAGAAATTTATAAATTCAAGAGAAAGGCGAGTTTGTCTTTGACTCAAATTCTTTAAACCGGTAAGAATTGGGCCTGGAAGGAATGGAGTGTCAATTTTCAAGAAATTTATGATTTCAAGAGAAAGACGAGTTTATCTTTGACTCAAATTCTCTAAACCAGTAAGAATTGTGCCCTCAAAGGTTTGTCTGCCAATTTTCAAGAAATGAGTGTTTACCGTGAAGGTGGACGACTATATTTTACCCAAGCCCGTTAAGATTAAAATTAATTGTCTACATGGTTTGAGTGCCAATTTTCAAGAAATGTATAAATTCAAGAGAAAGACGAGTTTGTCTTTGACTCAAATTCTCTAAACCAGTAAGAATTGTGCCCTCAAAGGTTTGTCTGCCAATTTTCAAGAAATGAAGAATTACCGTGAAGATGGGCGACTATATTTTAGTCAAGCCCGTTAAACTTAGAATGACATTCTATAAGGAATCGAGGTCAATTTTCAAGAAATTTATAAATTCAAGAGAAAGGCGAGTTTGTCTTTGACTCAAATTCTTTAAACCGGTAAGAATTGGGCCTGGAAGGAATGGAGTGTCAATTTTCAAGAAATGTATAAATTCAAGAGAAAGACGAGTTTGTCTTTGACTCAAATTCTCTAAACCAGTAAGAATTGTGCCCTCAAAGGTTTGTCTGCCAATTTTCAAGAAATGAGTGTTTACCGTGAAGGTGGACGACTATATTTTACCCAAGCCCGTTAAGATTAAAATTAATTGTCTACATGGTTTGAGTGCCAATTTTCAAGAAATGTATAAATTCAAGAGAAAGACGAGTTTGTCTTTGACTCAAATTCTCTAAACCAGTAAGAATTGTGCCCTCAAAGGTTTGTCTGCCAATTTTCAAGAAATGAAGAATTACCGTGAAGATGGGCGACTATATTTTAGTCAAGCCCGTTAAACTTAGAATGACATTCTATAAGGAATCGAGGTCAATTTTCAAGAAATTTATAAATTCAAGAGAAAGGCGAGTTTGTCTTTGACTCAAATTCTTTAAACCGGTAAGAATTGGGCCTGGAAGGAATGGAGTGTCAATTTTCAAGAAATTTATGATTTCAAGAGAAAGACGAGTTTATCTTTGACTCAAATTCTCTAAACCAGTAAGAATTGTGCCCTCAAAGGTTTGTCTGCCAATTTTCAAGAAATGAGTGTTTACCGTGAAGGTGGACGACTATATTTTACCCAAGCCCGTTAAGATTAAAATTAATTGTCTACATGGTTTGAGTGCCAATTTTCAAGAAATGTATAAATTCAAGAGAAAGACGAGTTTGTCTTTGACTCAAATTCTCTAAACCAGTAAGAATTGTGCCCTCAAAGGTTTGTCTGCCAATTTTCAAGAAATGAAGAATTACCGTGAAGATGGGCGACTATATTTTAGTCAAACCCGTTAAACTTAGAATGACATTCTACAGGGTATCCCGGCCAATTTTCAAGAAATTTATGATTTAAAGAGAAAGACGAGTTTGTCTTTGACTCAAATTCTCTAAACCAGTAAGAATTGTGCCCTCAAAGGTTTGTCTGCCAATTTTCAAGAAATGAAGAATTACCGTGAAGATGGGCGACTATATTTTAGTCAAGCTCGTTAAACTTAGAATGACATTCTACAGGGTATCCCGGCCAATTTTCAAGAAATTTATGATTTAAAGAGAAAGACGAGTTTGTCTTTGACTCAAATTCTCTAAACCAGTAAGAATTGTGCCCTCAAAGGTTTGTCTGCCAATTTTCAAGAAATGAGTGTTTACCGTGAAGGTGGACGACTATATTTTACCCAAGCCCGTTAAGATTAAAATTAATTGTCTACATGGTTTGAGTGCCAATTTTCAAGAAATGTATAAATTCAAGAGAAAGACGAGTTTGTCTTTGACTCAAATTCTCTAAACCAGTAAGAATTGTGCCCTCAAAGGTTTGTCTGCCAATTTTCACGAAATGAAGAATTACCGTGAAGATGGGCGACTATATTTTAGTCAAGCTCGTTAAACTTAGAATGACATTCTACAGGGTATCCCGGCCAATTTTCAAGAAATGTATAAATTCAAGAGAAAGACGAGTTTGTCTTTGACTCAAATTCTCTAAACCAGTAAGAATTGTGCCCTCAAAGGTTTGTCTGCCAATTTTCAAGAAATGAAGAATTACCGTGAAGATGGGCGACTATATTTTAGTCAAACCCGTTAAACTTAGAATGACATTCTACAGGGTATCCCGGCCAATTTTCAAGAAATTTATGATTTAAAGAGAAAGACGAGTTTGTCTTTGACTCAAATTCTCTAAACCAGTAAGAATTGTGCCCTCAAAGGTTTGTCTGCCAATTTTCAAGAAATGAATAATTACCGTGAAGGTGGACGACTATATTTTACCCAAGCCCGTTTAGATTAAAATTAATTGTCTACATGGTTTGAGTGCCAATTTTCAAGAAATTTATGATTTAAAGAGAAAGACGAGTTTGTCTTTGACTCAAATTCTCTAAACCAGTAAGAATTGTGCCCTCAAAGGTTTGTCTGCCAATTTTCAAGAAATGAAGAATTACCGTGAAGATGGGCGACTATATTTTAGTCAAGCTCGTTAAACTTAGAATGACATTCTACAGGGTATCCCGGCCAATTTTCAAGAAATGTATAAATTCAAGAGAAAGACGAGTTTGTCTTTGACTCAAATTCTCTAAACCAGTAAGAATTGTGCCCTCAAAGGTTTGTCTGCCAATTTTCAAGAAATGAAGAATTACCGTGAAGATGGGCGACTATATTTTAGTCAAGCTCGTTAAACTTAGAATGACATTCTACAGGGTATCCCGGCCAATTTTCAAGAAATGTATAAATTCAAGAGAAAGACGAGTTTGTCTTTGACTCAAATTCTCTAAACCAGTAAGAATTGTGCCCTCAAAGGTTTGTCTGCCAATTTTCAAGAAATGAATAATTACCGTGAAGGTGGACGACTATATTTTACCCAAGCCCGTTAAGATTAAAATTAATTGTCTACATGGTTTGAGTGCCAATTTTCAAGAAATTTATGATTTAAAGAGAAAGACGAGTTTGTCTTTGACTCAAATTCTCTAAACCAGTAAGAATTGTGCCCTCAAAGGTTTGTCTGCCAATTTTCAAGAAATGAAGAATTACCGTGAAGATGGGCGACTATATTTTAGTCAAGCTCGTTAAACTTAGAATGACATTCTACAGGGTATCCCGGCCAATTTTCAAGAAATGTATAAATTCAAGAGAAAGACGAGTTTGTCTTTGACTCAAATTCTCTAAACCAGTAAGAATTGTGCCCTCAAAGGTTTGTCTGCCAATTTTCAAGAAATGAAGAATTACCGTGAAGATGGGCGACTATATTTTAGTCAAGCTCGTTAAACTTAGAATGACATTCTACAGGGTATCCCGGCCAATTTTCAAGAAATTTATGATTTAAAGAGAAAGACGAGTTTGTCTTTGACTCAAATTCTCTAAACCAGTAAGAATTGTGCCCTCAAAGGTTTGTCTGCCAATTTTCAAGAAATGAAGAATTACCGTGAAGATGGGCGACTATATTTTAGTCAAGCTCGTTAAACTTAGAATGACATTCTACAGGGTATCCCGGCCAATTTTCAAGAAATGTATAAATTCAAGAGAAAGACGAGTTTGTCTTTGACTCAAATTCTCTAAACCAGTAAGAATTGTGCCCTCAAAGGTTTGTCTGCCAATTTTCAAGAAATGAAGAATTACCGTGAAGATGGGCGACTATATTTTAGTCAAGCTCGTTAAACTTAGAATGACATTCTACAGGGTATCCCGGCCAATTTTCAAGAAATTTATGATTTAAAGAGAAAGACGAGTTTGTCTTTGACTCAAATTCTCTAAACCAGTAAGAATTGTGCCCTCAAAGGTTTGTCTGCCAATTTTCAAGAAATGAAGAATTACCGTGAAGATGGGCGACTATATTTTAGTCAAGCTCGTTAAACTTAGAATGACATTCTACAGGGTATCCCGGCCAATTTTCAAGAAATGTATAAATTCAAGAGAAAGACGAGTTTGTCTTTGACTCAAATTCTCTAAACCAGTAAGAATTGTGCCCTCAAAGGTTTGTCTGCCAATTTTCAAGAAATGAGTGTTTACCGTGAAGGTGGACGACTATATTTTAGTCAAGCCCGTTAAGATTAAAATTAACTGTCTACATGGTTTGAGTGCCAATTTTCAAGAAATGTATAAATTCAAGAGAAAGACGAGTTTGTCTTTGACTCAAATTCTCTAAACCAGTAAGAATTGTGCCCTCAAAGGTTTGTCTGCCAATTTTCAAGAAATGAAGAATTACCGTGAAGATGGGCGACTATATTTTAGTCAAACCCGTTAAACTTAGAATGACATTCTACAGGGTATCCCGGCCAATTTTCAAGAAATTTATGATTTAAAGAGAAAGACGAGTTTGTCTTTGACTCAAATTCTCTAAACCAGTAAGAATTGTGCACTCAAAGGTTTGTCTGCCAATTTTCAAGAAATGAAGAATTACCGTGAAGATGGGCGACTATATTTTAGTCAAGCTCGTTAAACTTAGAATGACATTCTACAGGGTATCCCGGCCAATTTTCAAGAAATTTATGATTTAAAGAGAAAGACGAGTTTGTCTTTGACTCAAATTCTCTAAACCAGTAAGAATTGTGCCCTCAAAGGTTTGTCTGCCAATTTTCAAGAAATGAGTGTTTACCGTGAAGGTGGACGACTATATTTTACCCAAGCCCGTTAAGATTAAAATTAATTGTCTACATGGTTTGAGTGCCAATTTTCAAGAAATGTATAAATTCAAGAGAAAGACGAGTTTGTCTTTGACTCAAATTCTCTAAACCAGTAAGAATTGTGCCCTCAAAGGTTTGTCTGCCAATTTTCACGAAATGAAGAATTACCGTGAAGATGGGCGACTATATTTTAGTCAAGCTCGTTAAACTTAGAATGACATTCTACAGGGTATCCCGGCCAATTTTCAAGAAATGTATAAATTCAAGAGAAAGACGAGTTTGTCTTTGACTCAAATTCTCTAAACCAGTAAGAATTGTGCCCTCAAAGGTTTGTCTGCCAATTTTCAAGAAATGAAGAATTACCGTGAAGATGGGCGACTATATTTTAGTCAAACCCGTTAAACTTAGAATGACATTCTACAGGGTATCCCGGCCAATTTTCAAGAAATTTATGATTTAAAGAAAAAGACGAGTTTGTCTTTGACTCAAATTCTCTAAACCAGTAAGAATTGTGCCCTCAAAGGTTTGTCTGCCAATTTTCAAGAAATGAAGAATTACCGTGAAGATGGGCGACTATATTTTAGTCAAGCTCGTTAAACTTAGAATGACATTCTACAGGGTATCCCGGCCAATTTTCAAGAAATGTATAAATTCAAGAGAAAGACGAGTTTGTCTTTGACTCAAATTCTCTAAACCAGTAAGAATTGTGCCCTCAAAGGTTTGTCTGCCAATTTTCAAGAAATGAATAATTACCGTGAAGGTGGACGACTATATTTTACCCAAGCCCGTTAAGATTAAAATTAATTGTCTACATGGTTTGAGTGCCAATTTTCAAGAAATTTATGATTTAAAGAGAAAGACGAGTTTGTCTTTGACTCAAATTCTCTAAACCAGTAAGAATTGTGCCCTCAAAGGTTTGTCTGCCAATTTTCAAGAAATGAAGAATTACCGTGAAGATGGGCGACTATATTTTAGTCAAGCTCGTTAAACTTAGAATGACATTCTACAGGGTATCCCGGCCAATTTTCAAGAAATGTATAAATTCAAGAGAAAGACGAGTTTGTCTTTGACTCAAATTCTCTAAACCAGTAAGAATTGTGCCCTCAAAGGTTTGTCTGCCAATTTTCAAGAAATGAGTGTTTACCGTGAAGGTGGACGACTATATTTTAGTCAAGCCCGTTAAGATTAAAATTAACTGTCTACATGGTTTGAGTGCCAATTTTCAAGAAATGTATAAATTCAAGAGAAAGACGAGTTTGTCTTTGACTCAAATTCTCTAAACCAGTAAGAATTGTGCCCTCAAAGGTTTGTCTACCAATTTTCAAAAAATGAAGAATTACCGTGAAGATGGGCGACTATATTTTAGTCAAGCTCGTTAAACTTAGAATGACATTCTACAGAGTATCCCGGCCAATTTTCAAGAAATTTATGATTTAAAGAGAAAGACGAGTTTGTCTTTGACTCAAATTCTCTAAACCAGTAAGAATTGTGCCCTCAAAGGTTTGTCTGCCAATTTTCAAGAAATGAAGAATTACCGTGAAGATGGGCGACTATATTTTAGTCAAACCCGTTAAACTTAGAATGACATTCTACAGGGTATCCCGGCCAATTTTCAAGAAATTTATGATTTAAAGAGAAAGACGAGTTTGTCTTTGACTCAAATTCTCTAAACCAGTAAGAATTGTGCCCTCAAAGGTTTGTCTGCCAATTTTCAAGAAATGAATAATTACCGTGAAGGTGGACGACTATATTTTACCCAAGCCCGTTTAGATTAAAATTAATTGTCTACATGGTTTGAGTGCCAATTTTCAAGAAATTTATGATTTAAAGAGAAAGACGAGTTTGTCTTTGACTCAAATTCTCTAAACCAGTAAGAATTGTGCCCTCAAAGGTTTGTCTGCCAATTTTCAAGAAATGAAGAATTACCGTGAAGATGGGCGACTATATTTTAGTCAAGCTCGTTAAACTTAGAATGACATTCTACAGGGTATCCCGGCCAATTTTCAAGAAATGTATAAATTCAAGAGAAAGACGAGTTTGTCTTTGACTCAAATTCTCTAAACCAGTAAGAATTGTGCCCTCAAAGGTTTGTCTGCCAATTTTCAAGAAATGAAGAATTACCGTGAAGATGGGCGACTATATTTTAGTCAAGCTCGTTAAACTTAGAATGACATTCTACAGGGTATCCCGGCCAATTTTCAAGAAATGTATAAATTCAAGAGAAAGACGAGTTTGTCTTTGACTCAAATTCTCTAAACCAGTAAGAATTGTGCCCTCAAAGGTTTGTCTGCCAATTTTCAAGAAATGAATAATTACCGTGAAGGTGGACGACTATATTTTACCCAAGCCCGTTAAGATTAAAATTAATTGTCTACATGGTTTGAGTGCCAATTTTCAAGAAATTTATGATTTAAAGAGAAAGACGAGTTTGTCTTTGACTCAAATTCTCTAAACCAGTAAGAATTGTGCCCTCAAAGGTTTGTCTGCCAATTTTCAAGAAATGAAGAATTACCGTGAAGATGGGCGACTATATTTTAGTCAAGCTCGTTAAACTTAGAATGACATTCTACAGGGTATCCCGGCCAATTTTCAAGAAATGTATAAATTCAAGAGAAAGACGAGTTTGTCTTTGACTCAAATTCTCTAAACCAGTAAGAATTGTGCCCTCAAAGGTTTGTCTGCCAATTTTCAAGAAATGAGTGTTTACCGTGAAGGTGGACGACTATATTTTAGTCAAGCCCGTTAAGATTAAAATTAACTGTCTACATGGTTTGAGTGCCAATTTTCAAGAAATGTATAAATTCAAGAGAAAGACGAGTTTGTCTTTGACTCAAATTCTCTAAACCAGTAAGAATTGTGCCCTCAAAGGTTTGTCTGCCAATTTTCAAGAAATGAATAATTACCGTGAAGGTGGACGACTATATTTTACCCAAGCCCGTTAAGATTAAAATTAATTGTGTACATGGTTTGAGTGCCAATTTTCAAGAAATTTATGATTTAAAGAGAAAGACGAGTTTGTCTTTGACTCAAATTCTCTAAACCAGTAAGAATTGTGCCCTCAAAGGTTTGTCTGCCAATTTTCAAGAAATGAAGAATTACCGTGAAGATGGGCGACTATATTTTAGTCAAGCTCGTTAAACTTAGAATGACATTCTACAGGGTATCCCGGCCAATTTTCAAGAAATGTATAAATTCAAGAGAAAGACGAGTTTGTCTTTGACTCAAATTCTCTAAACCAGTAAGAATTGTGCCCTCAAAGGTTTGTCTGCCAATTTTCAAGAAATGAATAATTACCGTGAAGGTGGACGACTATATTTTACCCAAGCCCGTTAAGATTAAAATTAATTGTCTACATGGTTTGAGTGCCAATTTTCAAGAAATTTATGATTTAAAGAGAAAGACGAGTTTGTCTTTGACTCAAATTCTCTAAACCAGTAAGAATTGTGCCCTCAAAGGTTTGTCTGCCAATTTTCAAGAAATGAAGAATTACCGTGAAGATGGGCGACTATATTTTAGTCAAGCTCGTTAAACTTAGAATGACATTCTACAGGGTATCCCGGCCAATTTTCAAGAAATGTATAAATTCAAGAGAAAGACGAGTTTGTCTTTGACTCAAATTCTCTAAACCAGTAAGAATTGTGCCCTCAAAGGTTTGTCTGCCAATTTTCAAGAAATGAGTGTTTACCGTGAAGGTGGACGACTATATTTTAGTCAAGCCCGTTAAGATTAAAATTAACTGTCTACATGGTTTGAGTGCCAATTTTCAAGAAATGTATAAATTCAAGAGAAAGACGAGTTTGTCTTTGACTCAAATTCTCTAAACCAGTAAGAATTGTGCCCTCAAAGGTTTGTCTACCAATTTTCAAAAAATGAAGAATTACCGTGAAGATGGGCGACTATATTTTAGTCAAGCTCGTTAAACTTAGAATGACATTCTACAGAGTATCCCGGCCAATTTTCAAGAAATTTATGATTTAAAGAGAAAGACGAGTTTGTCTTTGACTCAAATTCTCTAAACCAGTAAGAATTGTGCCCTCAAAGGTTTGTCTGCCAATTTTCAAGAAATGAAGAATTACCGTGAAGATGGGCGACTATATTTTAGTCAAACCCGTTAAACTTAGAATGACATTCTACAGGGTATCCCGGCCAATTTTCAAGAAATTTATGATTTAAAGAGAAAGACGAGTTTGTCTTTGACTCAAATTCTCTAAACCAGTAAGAATTGTGCCCTCAAAGGTTTGTCTGCCAATTTTCAAGAAATGAATAATTACCGTGAAGGTGGACGACTATATTTTACCCAAGCCCGTTTAGATTAAAATTAATTGTCTACATGGTTTGAGTGCCAATTTTCAAGAAATTTATGATTTAAAGAGAAAGACGAGTTTGTCTTTGACTCAAATTCTCTAAACCAGTAAGAATTGTGCCCTCAAAGGTTTGTCTGCCAATTTTCAAGAAATGAAGAATTACCGTGAAGATGGGCGACTATATTTTAGTCAAGCTCGTTAAACTTAGAATGACATTCTACAGGGTATCCCGGCCAATTTTCAAGAAATGTATAAATTCAAGAGAAAGACGAGTTTGTCTTTGACTCAAATTCTCTAAACCAGTAAGAATTGTGCCCTCAAAGGTTTGTCTGCCAATTTTCAAGAAATGAAGAATTACCGTGAAGATGGGCGACTATATTTTAGTCAAGCTCGTTAAACTTAGAATGACATTCTACAGGGTATCCCGGCCAATTTTCAAGAAATGTATAAATTCAAGAGAAAGACGAGTTTGTCTTTGACTCAAATTCTCTAAACCAGTAAGAATTGTGCCCTCAAAGGTTTGTCTGCCAATTTTCAAGAAATGAATAATTACCGTGAAGGTGGACGACTATATTTTACCCAAGCCCGTTAAGATTAAAATTAATTGTCTACATGGTTTGAGTGCCAATTTTCAAGAAATTTATGATTTAAAGAGAAAGACGAGTTTGTCTTTGACTCAAATTCTCTAAACCAGTAAGAATTGTGCCCTCAAAGGTTTGTCTGCCAATTTTCAAGAAATGAAGAATTACCGTGAAGATGGGCGACTATATTTTAGTCAAGCTCGTTAAACTTAGAATGACATTCTACAGGGTATCCCGGCCAATTTTCAAGAAATGTATAAATTCAAGAGAAAGACGAGTTTGTCTTTGACTCAAATTCTCTAAACCAGTAAGAATTGTGCCCTCAAAGGTTTGTCTGCCAATTTTCAAGAAATGAGTGTTTACCGTGAAGGTGGACGACTATATTTTAGTCAAGCCCGTTAAGATTAAAATTAACTGTCTACATGGTTTGAGTGCCAATTTTCAAGAAATGTATAAATTCAAGAGAAAGACGAGTTTGTCTTTGACTCAAATTCTCTAAACCAGTAAGAATTGTGCCCTCAAAGGTTTGTCTGCCAATTTTCAAGAAATGAATAATTACCGTGAAGGTGGACGACTATATTTTACCCAAGCCCGTTAAGATTAAAATTAATTGTGTACATGGTTTGAGTGCCAATTTTCAAGAAATTTATGATTTAAAGAGAAAGACGAGTTTGTCTTTGACTCAAATTCTCTAAACCAGTAAGAATTGTGCCCTCAAAGGTTTGTCTGCCAATTTTCAAGAAATGAAGAATTACCGTGAAGATGGGCGACTATATTTTAGTCAAGCTCGTTAAACTTAGAATGACATTCTACAGGGTATCCCGGCCAATTTTCAAGAAATGTATAAATTCAAGAGAAAGACGAGTTTGTCTTTGACTCAAATTCTCTAAACCAGTAAGAATTGTGCCCTCAAAGGTTTGTCTGCCAATTTTCAAGAAATGAAGAATTACCGTGAAGATGGGCGACTATATTTTAGTCAAGCTCGTTAAACTTAGAATGACATTCTACAGGGTATCCCGGCCAATTTTCAAGAAATTTATGATTTAAAGAGAAAGACGAGTTTGTCTTTGACTCAAATTCTCTAAACCAGTAAGAATTGTGCCCTCAAAGGTTTGTCTGCCAATTTTCAAGAAATGAAGAATTACCGTGAAGATGGGCGACTATATTTTAGTCAAGCTCGTTAAACTTAGAATGACATTCTACAGGGTATCCCGGCCAATTTTCAAGAAATGTATAAATTCAAGAGAAAGACGAGTTTGTCTTTGACTCAAATTCTCTAAACCAGTAAGAATTGTGCCCTCAAAGGTTTGTCTGCCAATTTTCAAGAAATGAGTGTTTACCGTGAAGGTGGACGACTATATTTTAGTCAAGCCCGTTAAGATTAAAATTAACTGTCTACATGGTTTGAGTGCCAATTTTCAAGAAATGTATAAATTCAAGAGAAAGACGAGTTTGTCTTTGACTCAAATTCTCTAAACCAGTAAGAATTGTGCCCTCAAAGGTTTGTCTGCCAATTTTCAAGAAATGAAGAATTACCGTGAAGATGGGCGACTATATTTTAGTCAAACCCGTTAAACTTAGAATGACATTCTACAGGGTATCCCGGCCAATTTTCAAGAAATTTATGATTTAAAGAGAAAGACGAGTTTGTCTTTGACTCAAATTCTCTAAACCAGTAAGAATTGTGCCCTCAAAGGTTTGTCTGCCAATTTTCAAGAAATGAAGAATTACCGTGAAGATGGGCGACTATATTTTAGTCAAACCCGTTAAACTTAGAATGACATTCTACAGGGTATCCCGGCCAATTTTCAAGAAATTTATGATTTAAAGAGAAAGACGAGTTTGTCTTTGACTCAAATTCTCTAAACCAGTAAGAATTGTGCACTCAAAGGTTTGTCTGCCAATTTTCAAGAAATGAAGAATTACCGTGAAGATGGGCGACTATATTTTAGTCAAACCCGTTAAACTTAGAATGACATTCTACAGGGTATCCCGGCCAATTTTCAAGAAATTTATGATTTAAAGAGAAAGACGAGTTTGTCTTTGACTCAAATTCTCTAAACCAGTAAGAATTGTGCACTCAAAGGTTTGTCTGCCAATTTTCAAGAAATGAAGAATTACCGTGAAGATGGGCGACTATATTTTAGTCAAGCCCGTTAAACTAAACTATCACTGGATTTTATTTATTTGTTTTGCTTATTAGTAGTATAACATTTGGACTCTCAAATAATACAAAACTTGTGGAAATGATCCTGGTTGTCATTGGAATTCATCTCCGAATTGAGCCTCAAACAGGAGTAACAGTATTTGTGGGTGTTGTCGGAAATAGAATTACCCTTTGGAATGTCAAGTTCGCCACCATTGCCACCACCAATCGAGAGGAGTGAAGTGAGCTGCAGTGCATCGAATGCCGAATATTTGTGATCGGGATCGTGCTGCACCCGAGTGTCCAGTTTAGACCAACAGAATACACACAATCGTGGTGCTGCTGCATCGGAATCCAAATTCTGGTCCGTCGAAGAAGTAATTTTGTTACCAGTCTTGAACACTGTGTAGATGGTGGAGGGAAATTCCTCGGCAAGATTGTTGAGAAAACTTTCCGTTAGTCGATGAATCGAGGATTTGATGGATGCGGTTGTGGTGGTGGAAGGGTTGAGTTTGAGGATGAGGGAATCGAGGTGACGGTAACGACAGTAGAAGGACAGTTCCTTTTGGGTGAATTCGCGTAGGGGTCGAAGGATTGAGACGGATGGGTAACGGTCGGAACAGAAGTTCTGGAAGAAGAATCGATTAGAATTAGGTTCCTAAAGAATTGAGGATACTACTAAATACCATTTCAGACTGAAGCTCAACGCCCCGTCCCATCGAGATGTCCGTCATGAGTGAGGTGGACAGCTCACTCGCGGTAGTGGCCACAAAAATGCGTCCGAATCCCGAACATCCCGCAACTTTGACCATAATCAGATAACGCAACCGTGAAATGAAATCATACTTCGAAGAGAGAGAACCGAGACGATTGAAAGATCGGAGAAAGTCGGAACCATACTTTGATCTTCCATCACGGAGGAATGATTCAACGCGTTCATAAGAAGAAGTTTCTGGGGTAGTTTCTGATGAAGTTTCTGGGAAAGATTTTGGGGAATATTCTGAGGAAGATTCTTTAGGAATTTTGATAAAATTCGATTCCGTAGAAGAAGAAAGACAAAGTTCGAGTGATGTAAAGTAACAATCGAGACCACTTTGGGTCATATAATCGAAGAGATCACGTCGAATGGATGGGGATTCGGTTGCAGACTTATTAAGGATGGATTCTGTTGTATAGAATAATAATTAAGAATTTAACCACAAAATCATCATAAAACAGAATATTCTTACCGTCAATATGAAGCAGCGCAGGCACAAATCTCAACCTCCGATGCACATCCTCACCCTCCAGCCCAATCTTGATCAAATCCACCAGTGCCACGGAACTGGTTCCACCAGAAATTGCAACCAAAACCTCGATTCCCGGTACGAGTAGCTTCGATCGTCCCATTGTGGCACGGAATTTGTGTTTACAGTACTCCACCAAACACTCACCACAGAATACGTCCTTCTTCTGCAGTAGAACGTAGCCAGAATTGACGTTACATTTACGACATTTGATTTCGTAATTCCTAGGAAAAGTAAAAGAATTTAGTATCCCAAAATATCAAAATATCAAACTCACGAATCTGCCAACTGTTTCTTGAAACGCTGATACACCAAATTGCCCACCGTCTCGCCCGCAGGAGTATCGTTACGTTCACACATTATACAAGAGAATATTCTGTAGAATCCAAGATTATATATCACAAAAAAGAAGGGTAAAAAAAGTTACTCAAAAATAAAGCCAAAACAAAACATCAAAACAACACACGTGTTGGCTTGTGTTTGCAAATCAGTGGCGCTCATCTCATAAAACTCATTTTGGGGGCACTACCACCCATCAACACTAATAATACACAACTAATTTAAATGAGTAAAATTACTTTATGAATAGCCCATTTGCGGGCGCTACTACCATTTAGTTAATTTTCTGAATACGTTGTCTGAATATATACTAATAAAAGATACGTCTTCTGTGGATATGTTCCCGTTATTTTGATTATTCGTTTGTTGACAAAATAGGAGGATTTCATATTTTGGATCGTTTCTGTTTCGGATTTGATCCATTTGGATCGGGTTTCTTCTAGTTTTTGCTTAAAGGAATGAATTTTCCCTTGAACCTTCAAGTTTAGTGCCGTGATCGTATAGTGGTTAGTACCCTGCGTTGTGGCCGCAGTAACCCAGGTTCGAATCCTGGTCACGGCATTTTTGTTTGCTTTCATTTTTATTCTTATTCTTTTTCCCCCTGTTATCTAGAATTCCAAGAGCTAATCGATGATGGTCCTTCTTTTAATATTTGCGCGCATGCGCAATACTTTTCCGCATACGAATGCAAATATTAAAATTCTTAAAGAAAAAATCGAAAATTCCTTGAAATTCTTTACATAAAATAAAAAAGGTTAATTAAAATTCTTAAAATTATTTACACAGTACCAAACAAACTGGGAATATGGAATTTAAATAAAATTAGGAAATTATTTAGTAATATTTTTAAAAATGCAGAATTTTAAAAATCAAATACGTTTAATTCTGGTTCAATTTGCTCAAGAACAAATTGACTATTTCGAAAGGTCAATTTGTGATTTACATGAAAGTGCCGTTCACAAATGTCGTGTTCATAGAATCTGGCATTTTTGTTTTTATTTCTACTCGACCCTACACTTGTTCCGCTATGGATTCAATGTTTTATTTTTGCATTTTAACCTGAATTCTGATCAAATTCTACGACAGTTTGATGTATTTTATGCTGTACAGAATTCTCAAACGAAATTCATTAATAATTTCAATAAATATTTCTATATTTGTGTTTTTGGTTTGACTTGTGCCGCATTCTGGATTCATTACACAATTTACACGATTCCGGATTCTTTCGTTTGGGGATTTATGCACGAATTGGTGTGTCAAAATGTGCGTAAATTCTGGTTATTGAACAAAGAATTGAGGCTCAATTGGCGGAGACCAGTGGAATCGTGGTTCAAATTCTGGAAATGTCGAAACGCACGATTTGGACGTCCTTTAAAGAATCTTCTATTTACGCCCACTTATGTACGAGTGAGGCTGATTCTGTTGGTCAACTGTTTCATTGAAATTGTGCTCAAAATTCTTGTGATTCTGTTAATTCCTCAATTCTGTATTGAATTCTTGAAATTCTGTATCAAAGTCTACGTGAACAGTAGCTTCAATCCCGTTCAAAAGTTTATCGCAATTTGTGAATTCTACACGATTTTATGGAATTCTTGGATCGCTTTCAAGTTGTATTCTCTAATTCTGTGTTCCATTTTGATTGTAGTGTTTGTGCACTGGCAATTGTTGAGCCATTTGGATCGTTTGTTGGTGAAGCACAAGAATATTCCTCCATATCTACTGGTGATCTATTTGGAACACTATCGGCGGGAACATTCTGCGATTCTGGTTCAAATGTGCAGATTTAACCAGAATTTGGTTTCGTCCAGTTTGTTTGCATTTTTACTTGCAAATCTACCGCTCAATTTGTATATGATCTCAATTGGATTGATGGCCCGGGGAGAGGTGGAATTTGGGATACGGTATCTGCTGATTCTGTGCGTTTTGGGACAGATTTTCGGTTTGGTCATTTTGTCTGTTCCATTTGGAGCGATTTCGTGTTCAATCAGAGCTTCGGAGAGACATCTCTTTTATTTGCAGAATAAATTGGTTCTTTCGGATCAACGTTTCTACCTTGTTGGAATTGTTAGAGAAAAGATTAAACTTATGGCCTACTATGAGTTGCTAAATTCGAGACATGAAAAGTTGGCCTACACTGCTGGTCCAATTGGATCGATTACCAAGGAGTCAATGTTCAAGTTTCTATTGTTTTATTTGGGCTATTTAATGTTCTTCTGTGGACACTTTCTGAAACATTAAAATATATTTTTAAATTATAAATATTCTATTTAAATAAAAAATCAAACGAATATTAACCCAATCGAGCTGCTACTCAAGGGGTTAATTTTGTTGCAATGAACTGTTAAACGAACTTTTTTCACAAACAATATTGTTTCAAAACATTATTACAAAACCAAATGATTAATGATCCAAAATTGTTTGCCAAACACTTATTGTCATCGATCATGATTAATCATTATTTGGAGAATATCAAATAAATAAAATAAAATTCTGTATTTGTACAGAATCGATTCTTGTGTGGCAATTACAGAATATACTTTTATTTGACAAATTGCAATGGACACATTTTCTGTTGCCAAGGCCATTTTGCTAACAAAACTTTTTTATTTGCTAAATATTTGTACATACTCATTTGAAAAGTGAAAACATATAAATTATTAAATAAGCAAAAGAATATTCTGCAGTCGCTAATTAAAGTTTAAAGAATTTTAAAATATAATTTCTAGAAAAGTTCATTCCCTTTTCAAAATTTGAAAATTCTTGGAACAACAAAATTTTTGATCAACACAGAATTTTCCAAGTTCAACACAAAAAATTTTGCATCAAAACAGAATATTCTGGAATACTCAGAATATTCTGCAATTTACAAAAATTCTGGATTCTACCTACTATTCTGAGTTTTACTAAATTCTTAATCTCTGAAGTATATTTGGCGTTTCACATAATTTTGTTCTGTTACAGAATATTCTGTAATTTACAAAATTCTTAATTTTTTACAGAATATTCTACCAACCCTACAATTTTGGCTTTTGCCCAATAATCTGAGTTTTACAAAGTTTTAGTTTACTACAGAATATTCTGTATTTCGCAAAAATTCTTGATTTTTACAGAATATTCTTCGATCCATTCAATTCTGGTTTCTGTCCAATAATTTGAGTTTTACAAAATTCTTATTACTGAGTTATTCTGAGTTCAAGAATATTCTGGATTTTATAGAATTTGATTCAATCTCAAAATGTCTATTAAATCTTTTCTAACCAAATTCTTTGGATTCTCCCTCATCTATCACAAAATCATCTATCTGTATCATTACGCAAATCCAAACCTTTCTCTCCCTCGATCAGATAAGATCTACCACGCCTTCTACATCTCGTACTGTCTGTCCCAATTCGTACGAGCATCGATAGTGTCGTACGCCTATCGAACCAACTGGTACGCCTACTTTGATACCTACGATCGATTGATTGCAGAATTCAATCGTCGCAACCTGTTTGATCATTACGCCTTTCAATTCACAGCGATTCTAATGTTTTGTTCAATCTATGTGCACTACAAGGTGTACCTGGCACTGGACACAGAATTGATCTCGCATCAGTACGACCTGACCGTACGGAATCGATACAAATTCTTTGAGTTGAATCCTAATTTTGGATTGGACTATCAATTTGTGTTGAGAAAGTTGAAGAATTGCGGTAAATTGGTGGACGAGTTGATGAAGATTTACTTCTCACTGAAATCTCAATCCAAAGCTCAATTCCACCAACAGTTGACTTACTATCCAAATTTGTCAATGAAACTGAGGATTCGTTTGGTGTTCTTCTCGATTATTCTCGATTTGGTAAATTCTGGAATGAAGTACTTCTGCTTGAGTGGTATGGGCGCAATGGTTTGGTACTACTGGACACTGATTTCACCGAAATATTCTTTGGTTCGATCACTATCGATTCTGTTGGATCTGTCCGGCATTCTGTACCTTCTCTGGACCACAATCCAGAAAGCACTGATCATCGTCTACTGTCTACTGATTCTTGCATTCGTGTATTCTCATCATTTTACCGATTTGATCCGAAAATGCTTTCGACGGGAAATATTCGATGTACGCTCAAACACATTCTATCAACTATCGATTGTGTATCGATGGTTACACTTTCACCGTGAACATTCGAATGTTGTTCGATTCGTCACTCACCTGAATCGCGCCTTTGTATCGGATCTATTCTTTGTAGCAATTGGAACTAATCTCCCTTTTAACATATATTTGATTATCATCGTAGGCATGGTCCCTGAACTGGATTGGATGAATCGGTTCATCATTTGTCTAATTCTCTCGGTACAGTTCCTGATGGGATTCTGTGCCTTTTATCCACTGATCAGTATAACCCGTTCGATTTATGGCTGCAATCGATATCTGATTCGAACACAATCGATACTCTGTGGCAGTACGACACAATCGATTGTTGGTCAGAAACTCAAATTGATGACATTCTACGAGTGGATCAATACGAAAAAGAAGGTTCTCTTCACCATTGGACCAAATACACGAATTTCGAAATTTACACTTTTCAAGTTTGTCTTTATGTATGCGGCTTATTTGCTTTTTACGATTAGATTTATGTTGAAAAATAAACAAATTTAAATAACTTGAACAATAAATAAAAATTCAAAATAAAATAAATAAATAAAATAAAATATTACCCCAAAAATTATTTCAAGAGCAATAAATCATTTTTTCTCCTGGTGAAATAACAACATTAAAACCTATCCCCTTTTGACCCAAAAGTTTGTCTTTTAGTAGTTCGTAAATATAATTTTATCTTTAAAATCTTTGATTTTTAAACGAAAGTACGAGCGAGCGGAAAAACAACATTTCATTTAACCAACAAGCGAGAGACAGTTTTCGGTTGGTTTATTAATAGAAAATATATTAGGGGAACTATCCTTCACTTCGAAGTGTCGTTCGCTGTTCGTTTGTTTTCTCTTCTCTTTTTTCTTGAAGAATCCAAATCGAGATTCTCTCTCTCTCTCTCTCTCTCTCTCTCTCTCTCTCTCTCTCTCTCTCTCTCTCCTCGAATCTTTTTCACCCGAATCCTCATAAATCGCGTGTGTCGTGTCGTATACACGGATTGCACTGATTTGTTGCAAATGTATGTTACTAGCACTCATCATCATGGAATATATAGAATATAATGGGGTGGAGTGGATTGAGGGATTCTGTACAGAATATTCTGGTACTGCTGGTGGTAGCCGCGAATCAACAACTTTGTCATTAGTAGTAGCATGTAAATGTCGTCTCTCTCTCTCTCTCTCTCTCTCTCTCTCTCTCTCTCTCTCTCTCTCTTCAAGAATCCAAATAAGCCCGTGGTGATATCTATACTACTGACATTTTCTGGTAGTGGTTAAATGACAGAATATTCTGTTTTTCTGCCTATGCTACCAGTAGAATGAGTTAACAAACACGGACGACAGCAGCACCACCAGCTTCCGCTATTTTGGATGTGAAGGCAAAACTAACGAAGTAAGCCAAGTTGTTTTGCGGTTTTTGTCATCTCGCACTCGCACCGTTCGGTATATTCACGTTGAGAAGTGAGTGTCGACCCACTCTCTCACTCCCATTACATTCAACATTTTCTCTGTGTGTACTTTTCATCTTCATAAATTACTCTTCGCTGGATACTGCTGCATTTTGTAATTTCCATTTGAGGTAGGTTCATTTTGATTATTTTGATTATTTTAATTTTTGAGTTAATTTTAGTTTGAATTGAGATTCAAACTAAAATTAATGCTTTCCAGTGTTCTCATTTCAATGTTTTAGCCTAGTTTGAATCTTGAGCATTTGTTCTTGTGATAATCATAGAATGTATACAGAATATTGTATACGGAATATCATAGAATCTGTACAGATTATAACAGAATCCAGGGAGATTATAACAGAATGTTTACGTAATAATATAAAATTTTTACAGAATAAATTTATAGACTTAAGTCTATATTAAAGTTTTTGATATACAGAGTATGTTTCGATGGAATATTCTGCAGTATATACATAAATACAAAATATCACATAATATATGCAAAATAGTATAGAATTTGAACAGAAAAGCATGGAATCCATATAGAATTCTACAGAATAACTATGAAAGAAATTTATTTTAGAAATTTAAATTCTGGAAATTTCTAAAATTCAAACTCTTTTATTTTTCGCTTTGTCTGCATTTTTTGATTATTTTGTTGTTGTTGTTGAATATTTGAAAGTGTTCGCTTGTTTTTCCTCGTTTTCTTCTTCTTCTAGACTAAACTTAAAACCAATAAAAAGTATCGTCTAGACACAAATTTGACTAACTAACTAACTGACTGACTAACTAAAGAATTGTTCATTAAGGAATATATATATACAGTTTGTAGAATACAGATGTTGTGCAAACGTAAACAAAAAATAACGTTTATCATTTAGAGTTTAACGTTTAACGTTTTCGTTTAATTAGATATCCGCTAATGGATACAATCGATTCGATTATTATACTAAAAGTCAAACTGTATATATAACTGAACTAAATGCGAAATGTACAATTTTGATTGTATAAAAATAGTTTGAGCATTTGTGAATGTATGGAGTGTACAATGTAGTAAACAAGATTGTAAATCATCGATAGGCTAATTTAAATATATTTGCACACTGTTTTGCAATTCGATTTTGGGTTTCGTTTTGTTGGAAATGAAGAATATATTTTGGCTTTCAACTAGTGCGCATCAGGCAGTCAGTTTCTTGGCACAATCGTCGTTTTGTGTTTTCGAAGGCAGAGCGCTTCTTTCGATGTCTCTCTTGATTTTTATGTTGCCTTCAAGAACTCGAAAGTGTCCAATTTATTCCCCGTTTGTCGTTAGCGTTGTTGTTTTGTTCTCGTCTTCTTCGTCTTCTTCTTCTTCTCGAAGAGAGAGAGAGAGAGGAGAGAGAGACAAGTCGGAAGACCTTTTTTTCCTCTTTCTTATTCATATTATTATCATCTTCTTCTTCTCGATTTCTTTTCGATAAATTTTTGGGGTTCAAAACAGAGAGAACCGAGAGGGAGAGACTTGACATTCTCAGTGAGTGATTTGTGTGCCAAGCCCAAAAAAAGTTGTTGCATCTACAAACAAACACCAATTACTATCATCTACTCGTAGGATCTCGTCGTCGATTCTCTCTCGTAGATTCTGTAGAGAGAGAGAGAGAGAGAGAGAGAGAGAGAGAGAGAGAGAGAGAGAGAGAGAGAGACTTGTGTGGCTGTATTCTATCTTACTGTGCTTGTGAAATAGGCTCCCTATGAGTGAAGTGTATAATTACTACCAGAAAATATATAACGATCGGGTCAAAGACGACGAAGTTTGAAAAGTAGTAACCAAAGCCAAGTTTGGCTTCACTCCAGTTCAGTTCTGTGCTCGGTGCTCAGTACACAGTTGATTGCACGAGAGAGCGGGAGAATGTCTCTCCAATTTTTGTGATGTCTCACCCACTTCTTTGAGAGTGCACGAGCGGGATGAGCAAAACAGTGGGCAAAACAGTGCAGGGAAAATGTCCGTGTGATTCAACCAGTGGGGTCTGGTTACTCAAATTTATGCAACAAATCTTTGAAAAGCAGAACAAAAACGTTGATTAACGCTGTTCCACAAAGTTTGCCTCAACCCCGTTAGTCAAAAGAAACACCAAAACGCTGTCCCTGTCTGTCTGTCTCGACACTCGAATTAGCCTAATTTCCCAACATTTTATTTCGGCTCATTCACTTTCGCTTTTTCGAGAGATATTTTATATATTTTCTGCTGACGATTACGAAATTGTTGCTTCTTCTTGTTGCTCTTGTTGTTCTATCTCTCGCTCGCTCCCTTCTATATCTTTCATTTCGAATTGAAATCCTTTTCCCTGTTGGTTGCTCGTGTCATTGAAATCAACACAACCCAATTCTCCCTCTTGTTAGTCTAGTCAAACGATGTTTTCTTTAAAATTATATATTATTTCACTCGATTAATAATAATAATAATAATAATTATTATTATTATTTCTTAATTCCCCCACATTTATTTACTCTGAGTAAATAATGCATAACACAAATAATACAATACATATAAACCAAGTAAAATCAAAGTCGCCTTGTCTTGTCAAGTCAAGTTCCCCCCCTCGGTTATGTGTTTTTAAGGTCATTTGTGAACAAACATACATATCAGATATCAAATTCGGTGCACACACAAACAGAATAAGTAGCAGTAGAAGTAGATGTAGAATAAAATAACCGGGGAGAAACTTTCACTGGAAAAAGGGAATGCCGGAATTGATTGATACGTTTGTTTAGTTGTTTGGTTAAGTTGGGTTAGGTTAGTTTTTGGTTTGGTTAGGTTAGGTTAGGTTTGCCTTTCTTGCAAACTTTTATGCACACAAAACTAAACGGCAAATTAAATGTTTGGAATGTTTGTTGGTTCACTTTGTTGTTTGCGGTTCTATAATTAGCGCTTGCGTTGTGTGGTGATGCATTCAAACATTCAAGAGCAATCAGTTTGTCAGTTGTGATTTAGTGAACTCAACTAACTAGCTTACAATTTTTGTTTGTTCTGGTTAATTAGAAAACAAATATTGTTTAATAAAATTTTAATTTTTTGATTTTCCCCTTTTTCTTCAGGCCATATCACTGAATACAACTAATTTGTCTTGAAATCATCATCTCCCCACATCCCGTCAAAATCTCAATTCATAATGGTGCTTTCTGAGGTAGGTCTTATTTGTTTGATCTTTTTGGGCGGGGAAGGTGTTTCGAAATGTTGTGAAATGTTTTTTTTGTTGATATAATTTGAATTGACATTTTTATTTATATTTCCCTACATACCTCATCATCACTTCCACCGTCCACTCCTTCTCCGGTCCTGAATTTTTTCCCTGATTTTTCTTTTTTCTTTTCTTTTCTTTCTCTCTGTCTCTTTTCTTCTTTTCTCTTTCTTTCTTTCTTTTTTATTTATTTCTCCAATTTCTCCAAATCCAACATCATTGTCCCGTCCTTAATTCCTGATCATCTCATTTTTATATTCCATTTCATCTGACTCAACTTCACTTCACCTCTTTTATGTTGTGTTTTTGTGTTTTTGCTTATCATCGATCGGTCAAACATTTTGTCCTTAAACTTTAAAAAATTCCTTAAAATTTCTAAAACACAAAACACAAAACTTTTAACCATCACCTCAACAACACAACACTGCATCCTTGTTCTGTGTGTGGATGTGTGTATCGATCTCGAAATCTCGAATGACCGTTAGGTTGAGATCAAAAAGAAGGAAGCAGCCGAAGCCCGTAAACGATTAACCCAAGTATGATCGTTTCGCTCGCATAAATCTGACTCGTGTCTGTGTGTGTGTAACCGCCTGGGGCATTTATCTCTGTTTAAAATTTCACAAAGTCTGTGTAATAACACACTACCAATATGCTAACCATAAAATGTGTTACGGATTGGTCTCACTAACGCTCACCAAAATTTTTATCTTATTAACCCAATTTTACCTGCTTCTGGTTTACTAAAACCACTAAAAATCATTTTTTAATTAAATGTCAACGTTCAATTTTGAAATTCTGTTTAAAGACCACTGCTTGCATGTCTTAACAAAAATTCATAATAATAATTATTATATTAATATAATTGAAATAACCACAAGATTATTTAATTAAAATTTTAATAATTTAAATTTAAATATTAATATTTTGTTCCTCTGGCCGGATGATTAGGATGAAAAGCGTAAAGCCGAGGAGAAGGAGCGCAAGAAGGCCGAGGTCCGTGCCCGACTCGAGGAGGCGGCACGCGCCAAGAAGGGCAAGAAGGGCTTCATGACACCCGAGCGTAAGAAGAAGCTCAGAGTACGTACTTTGTGAAATGTTGCCCATCTTATCTTAATCTTGAATACCTAGACTTTGCTGCGTCAAAATGCTGCCGAAGCACTAAAGCGGGAACAGGAGCGCAAGGCCGGCGAGCGTCGCGAGGCCCTTGGCAAGCGAATTGGCAATCCCAAGCCACTGGATGGCGGTGCAGGTAATACGTACTTTATGAATTGGACCAAATTTTTAAAACATTTCCGTTTTTCAAACAATACAGATAAACTTCAAACCATTTGTCGAGAGTATCATGAGAGAATTGCCAAGCTCGAAAACCTAAAATATGACCTCGAATACGATGTCAGACAGAAAGACTTTGTGGTATGTGATTTTGGGATTATTCTGGGATTCTGGGATTCTGGAATTCTGTAATCCTGGAATATTGTGATTCTAATTCTGGGATTCATGGATCATTGGATACTAAGATTCTAGAATTCTGTATACTTGGATAATAGCTTACTATGATTCTGGAATTATAGGGATTTCTTGGATCTTGAGATTCTTTGATTCTGTAATTCCCGGGTTTATATTTGATATTCTATATCATTTTATTCTTTAAATTCTAGATCAACGAACTGTCCATACAAGTGAACGATCTTCGTGGCAAATTGTAAGAATAATACCAATTCTTTGAATTTTATGGATTTC
Organism: Rhizoglyphus robini; assembly: GCA_023373905.1. Classification (NCBI taxonomy): domain Eukaryota; kingdom Metazoa; phylum Arthropoda; class Arachnida; order Sarcoptiformes; family Acaridae; genus Rhizoglyphus; species Rhizoglyphus robini. The sequence continues at coordinate 391,848 of JAKIJQ010000092.1, read as the reverse complement.
ATTTTTTCTGTTTCAATTTTTACAGCGTCAAGCCCTGTCTTAAGAAAGTGTCCAAATATGATGGCAAGTAAGTATTCGAAAGAATCCGGAATTTGAATTTTGAAATTCTATAAAATTCTTTCAATTTCTAAATTCCAATTTTAATTTCTAAACAGACTCGAGAAGATGGCCAAGGTTGCCGCCAAGGCGGACCTCGACTTCCGTAACAATCTGAAGCGGGTACAATCCACCAAGTTCACCATGGAGGAGGAGAACAAAGATGTAAGCATTCTGTTTGATTCTGTGGATTCTGTAGATTCTGTAGTTTCTGTGTTAATTCTGAGGATTTCGTAGATTCTATGGATTCTGTACTAAACTTTGTAACATAATTCCAAAATTCTTCTATAGGGTCCAGCCAAGCCAGAATGGGCAACCAAGAAGGCCGAAGCTGAAGAAGTCGACGATTAGATTCTGTATAATTCTGAATCCGAAATATATATTCTGTTTGTGCTTCCTCAAAATACCCACCACCACATCGCGGATTGATATTCTGAAAATATTCTGTTGTTGTTGTGATTCTGATACCGACTATTATTATTATATTCTTATATAAATAAAATTGTATGTGAAAATCCTCAAAAATAAAATCTTTATACAGAATTCAAGAATATTGACACAGAATTCAAGAATATTAGAATAGGATTCAAGAATATTAGAATAGAATTCAGGAATATTAGTACAGAATTTAAAAATAATGAAACATTTTATTATGTGGAATGCAGAATTAAGGTAAAAATTCAGTTGAGTTAATTCTGGGGATTCTTCTTTGAGGGAGAGTCACGACGATTCTTGCGAGAACTCTCACCGGGGACTCTTACGGAAATCTTTACGGGAATCCTTACGAGAATCCTTACGGGAATCCTTACGGGAATCTTTACGGGACTCTTTACGGGAATCCTTAGGAGAATCTTTACGGGAACTTTCCCGGCGATACTTAATGTGACCCACGCCACCACCCTTCTGGTGAATATCCCATTTCATGTCCAGCCGCTTTTCCAGATCTTCTTGGTCCATCTTTTTCGTCACTTCCTTGCGCAGTTGATAGAGGTCCCAGAGAAAGCACGGCAGTAGGGCCACCACCAGAATGTCCGCAATCACATGACTGAACAGTGGTGGATTGTGCAGGGCGAGTAGGCCCACCAGAAGTAGGTCCACAATCTTGACCAACAGATAGACAAAGCCTACTAGGAGATTCTCGGCGTAGATCCAGCACAGGCCCTGGATCTCGATTAGCAGCTCAAAGATGATGGCCACCGACTCCCAGATGGTGAACATGCGCAGGAATGCTTCCTATGTATAGAATGTAGGAGTAAAAGGGGTTAAAGGGTAAAAAGTTATAGAATATTCTTACATCCTCAACATCATCGGGCGAGATCTGTTCGACCACGCCAGTGTAGCCAATCTTGGCCTGCAGCGCCACGATCCCGCCAAAGTTGATCAAATACAGCAGATCGATCGCAATCACGAGCATCAGGATCGATTTACGGGCACGGAACAGTACCGGATACTTGAGACCGCTCTCATCGGGTGCCAGGGCAGGTTGAGGCGGCGGGGGTGGAGGCTGAGACTCAGGCGGAGCAGTGGGACGCACCATATACAGAGAGTCGTCGTCGCCATCGGACTCGGATTCATCATCCAAACTGGGATAAATCCGTGGAGCCATCGAAATGATCGAAAAAATCGATAGGGAGAAAAAAGTAAAAGTAGAAGAAAATAGTAATGACTCGCTTTTCGATAAAGCATAGTTACATATACACGATGAGATAGAAATCGAAAATTCAAAATTAGTGGCGCCATCTCGTGGTTAGAAATCGAACTAAAACGCCTAAAAGTTCAAATATCTTACTTGTGTTATTATAACATATCTTATGCTCATAACGTTCGATAAGAAGGATAAAAAACATAGGGCGATAAGAAAAAGACGCAGATTTTCTGTTACTTATACCGAAAAGTACGACTTTTTGGGTACAACCCGTACTTATCTTCTCTCGTACGACAAACAAAAAGGAGATTTCCCCTTGTGAGACAAGCGTATTTGAGTACAAATGTTATATACAGTAAAACATGTGATTTTATTTTTAATATAAAAGTGGATTTTCATTTAGAATTTTGTGATCGAAATTCAAACATTGATTCAAAAATGATTCGAAATTCATCTAAATTTTACTTCAACAATCATAAAATCTTTTCCAATAATTTTAATTTTAATATAATTGGAAGAAATTTTTCTGTTACTTCTTTGAATTCAAAAAATGAACCAACATTCTCAACTCTACATATTGAAACACGTGATCACGTGCGCTGGATTACCATGAATCGACCCGCACAGCTGAACGCCTGGTCCCTGGAAATGTTCCAGGAACTTCCTAGGGCTCTGAAGGGGGCGGAAGTGGATGAGGAAGTGCGATTGACTGTTTTAACCGGAAGTGGACGTTACTTTACGAGTGGGGCTGATTTGTGTAAGTATTTATTTTAATTAATTGTTTAATTAATTTTTAAATTCAAATTCAAATTAAAAACTTTTTAATTTAGCAAACACCATGACCGCGCTAAAAATTGCGGAAGGCGATCTGGATCGAGCCATCGAACATACCTGTACAATTACTGAGCAATTCTGTGAATCATTTATCGACTTTCCAAAGCCCCTAATTGGTGTTGTGAATGGTCCCTCAATTGGGGGCGGTACCACCCTACTAGCCCTACTAGATCACGTCATATCCTCCGATACTGCCACCTTTATCGCGCCCTTTTCCCAACTGGGCATAGTTCCCGAACTCTGTTCCTCGTACACTTTCCCACGGATTATGGGCCAGTCCCTAGCAACGGAGATGCTCATGTTTAACCGGAAGTTGACTGCACAGGAAGCGCTCGAGAGTGGACTCATTTCACGTGTTGTGAAACATGACAATTTGAGACAGGAAGTGGATTCTTATCTTGCGGATCTGGTCAAGAATTGCTATAATCATTCGATGGTTCACGCTAAAGCGCTGATGAGGGATGAAGAGATGCGCAGTATTATGCGCAGACACAATCACGCAGAGTGCGCAGCACTGAGGAAGGTGTTCAAAAGTGATGAATTTATGGAAGCGGTCGAGAGGTTCATGTCGAGAAAGAATAAGAATAATTAGTTTAAAAATAAAAAAATTTCATTTTAATTATAATTCATAAATCATAAATTTGTTGATCCAATTCTTTGATTTTTTAAATTTTGTCTCAGTAAATCACTTTCTTGGATGCAATGTCGATGAAGCGAATTCTTGACCTCAAAATTCCGGATCAAAACTTTAGTATCCTGAATTCGATTCTGCGCATTCCGAACCAAACCATCATGGTACAGCCACTTGGTCACTGCATATTTGAGTTGCTCCTCCTTGACCACCCGTGAAACGAGTCCACATTTCAGTGCTTCCTCAACCGTCAGATTTCGATTGAACATTAGAATCGAGGAAGCTTGTGAAAGCCCCAACATTTTCGGTAAAGTATATGTTGCACAGAATTGGGGTACAAATGAGGTAAACGAAGCAGAATCGGACGCAATTACATAGTCGAACAGGGGGAGCACAGTGGCGCCACCGCCCACTGTGGGACCATTCACAACTGCAATGAGCGGTTTTGGGAAGTCGATCAGAGTTGTGGTGAAGCACTCGATTGTGTCCACTATTAGGTTGATTGACTTTTCTGGGTCTCGATTCTCTCGGTCATGAGCCTCCTTTTCCATATCTAACAGATCTAATCCACTCGAAAAATGTGTTCCATTTCCGGTTAGCAGAGCAAAATGGATTCTCGAATCATTCTGGGCCCCAATCAGTGCTTGGGTCAACTGTTCAAGCGAATCCAAATTCCATGCATTCTGTTGTGCGGGTCGATTCATTGTAATCCAGCGTACATGGTCACGTGTTTCCAATTGTAAAATTCCAGAATATTCTGACGAAGTAGAAAATTGCCGAATACTTTTCAGATAATTTGCACGACAAATAATGGATTTCAAAGTCAAATTGAACAACATTTTGGCAAAATGTAGAAAAAACGTATTTCTCAAGCATTAAACATCAACGTTATTAAAATCTTAAATCTGCGTATCTTTTTCTATTCAAAGGAAATTTTTAATATAAAAACAATGGAATATTTTTTTCAAGGTCAAAATTCAAAATTGTTTACAGTAATTATTTTATCATTATGCGTATAATTCCATCAATTAATATTATTCATAATATTCATAATTCGTCGACAAAGCTTTCCAATTCTTCCTTTTTGACGATTCTGCTCACGAATCCACGCGCATGCGCCTCTTTGACTCCTAGCTTATAGTTGAACATCGAATTGAGCTGTTTTGGCCGATTCAGCCGAATCCATTGCACGTGATCCCGTGTTTCGAGTACCAATTCTGTCTTAGATACTGAGAAATTTCTGTAAATATTCTTCAAAATTTTGGGATAATTTTGAGGAAGTTTCCGTATCAAAGATCGGTACAACATTTTTTTGTTGTATGTTCAGTATTGGACTCTGTTTATGTATCTTTAAGTTTTTTTCAAATGCTTTTTTGGGTACAAATGTACTCATAAATCATGAGGCTCGTATATCATGATCATGATTATGATGAGTCATCATAGTGATACTAATAAAATCATTTGATATTTGAGCACATCTTTACAAATAATAAAAATGATAAAATTCAAAACAGCAAATCGTAAGAAAAATTCCATTCAAAAACAAATGGAAAATTTTGTTCAAGAACATAAAATTGTTATTCGATCAAATCAACATAAATCTAAATATAACTTCTTCTTCTTGAAGCACTTTTAATGTACAAAAAAGTACTTTTCAATATTCAGTAAAATTTCAAAAAATACTAAACCAGAAAAAGTTACCGAAAACTTTAATTTCTCATCTAAAATCGATTCGTTTCAATTATCTTTTCTACTCATCTTCAGCTGGCGAATTGGTGCGAAAATACGAAAAACAATTTCAACATTCGGTGAAAGTGATTGTCGATAGAAATTCATCGCGACCGATGGAATCGATGAAGCCACCAACGAAACGAGCCAAAACAGTCAAAATCAGATAAGATAAGATGCTGACCAAGTACTGTGATACGCGCATGCGCATTGTGTATATGTTAGCGTCAAAGTCCGAAGGCCGGCACTTCTGACTTTGCCGCGGCATAGTCCGAAATCACCTTTTAAAAAATAATTTGATTTACTTTGCCGCGTCATTATTGTGAAATGCCGCGGCAAAGTACGCTATGCCTGAATCGTATTCGGCAAAGTAAATTTTTTGATTAAATGTTTTGTTTAAAAATATGCAATGAATACTTTTCTGCAAAATAAATGTTAGAAATTAACTAAAATCCAAATTTGAGTCAGGCTAAGAAAAAATTTTTTGAAAAAAACAATAATTAGACATAAAATTAGGCTAAACATATATTTTTCAGATCTTATTGTAAACGAAGTAAAAACTATCAATCTTGCTAATTTTCTTTTGGTGTTATTTTATTTTAAACATTAAATTTGTTTTTTGTTTATCTTTTGTGATTAGTTTGGTGTTTTGTATTAGGAAAACATGTAATAATTGACTTAAAATTAACTCTGCCGAGAAAAATATAGACACAGTTTACTTTGCCGCGGCATTTTCAGGAGCTGCCGCGGCAAAGTCCGTTCAAACTATTTTCACATATGACTTCGGACTTTGGCGCGGCATTTCTCGAAAATGCCGAGCATTCGGACTTTGACGCTAACATATATAAAGTGTTCATAAATAATTTAAAATGTCATCACAAAAATGCCTGTTTTCAAAAATGATAAAATATCTATTTATTCTCATTACAATATTAATGATTCAGATTTTTACATTTTTTCCCAAAATTAAATTAAAGATTTTTTACAACTGAATTAATTCGCCTAACGACCAGATGGTTTGTATGCGGACTCACAGATCCCAATGAAAAATTTACGGGATGTTTAGGACCCCGTGAATAGTGTTGATTTCAATTTTCGTGACTGAATGGCCATAGGTTCTCGAGTTATGAATTTCCAAAGTTTATTATTCGCGTCAATTTTAGTGCAGCCAAGCGCGCGTCAAAATCCCACTTCTGCTATCCACCTGCCAGAGCCACACTGTTCAGTGCAATATAAAGTTGTTTTGTGAGTTAAATTCTCAACTTTTTTGCTTTAAAATACAAAATTTGAATAAAACAACGAATATGGACAAGAATCGAGTGATTCGAGAGCTCATTCTGAGACTCAGAAAAGAGTACAACACGAATGTCACCGGAGAGGCGACGGATTAAGAACTGCAGACTGTGAATATATTTGTTACCGGACTTGATGATTTCTTCGACGGTGATTACATCGAAATTCTTAATTAATGATGTGGTGATGACTCTCAACTTGAAGATGACAATGATAATGTGAATGTAATGAGAGATGTTTGGTGATGAGATTTAGGTCAAGCTTCATCAAACCAAATCGAAGAAACTATTAGCTTTCACAATCATTCTCTAAAATGTCGCCTTTTTTTGCACTCAAGAAACCCAGGCTCCAGATTCATCATATATTCTTTCCCTTACAGTTAAAAAGCCCAAACCAGAACCAATATGTTAACAAGTACGAAAAAATCAAAAACACAATTTGCTTTAGTAGCGTTAGGATTCGGGTATGCGATTACTCTTTTGGTCTGCGGTCGCACACACTCGAATTGGCACCAGTGTGCCACAGTGAAAAGCGCACCAAGAATTGCGCGCATAACAAACTTTGGAATTTTATAACTCGAGAACCTATGGCCATTCAGTCATGAAAATTGAAATCAACACTATCCACGTGGTCCTAAACGTCCTGTAAATTTTTCATTGGGATCTGAGAGTCCGCATACAAACCATCTGGTCGTAAATTGATTTGAAGAAACAAGACACACAAAGTACATGACACGATCTGCTCACACGAGAGTTTCACTTCCAAAAGGAGCCAAACTGTTTTGAATTCGTTGTTACACGTGAGTGTTTATTAAATTCACATTTATTACGATGATTCATAACAATTCGAGGGTCGTTGAATCGAACTGTGTCATTGGTTTGGATGTAGAGTGAAAAGATCAGACGGGAAAAGGAAAATAACGAGAGTTTCACTTCCAAAAGGAGCCAAACTGTTTTGAATTCGTTGTTACACGTGAGTGTTTATTAAATTCACATTTATTACGATTGTTCTTGACAAATTTAGGGTCGCTGAATCGAACTGTGTTATTGGTTTGGATGTAGAGTGAAAGGATCAAACGGGAAAAGGAAAATAACGAGAATTTGACTTCCAAACGAATCCAAACTGTTTTGAATTCGTTGTTACACGTGAATGTTGATTAAATTCACATTTATTACAATGGTTCTTGACAATTTTAGGGTCGTTGAATCGAACTGTGTCATTGGTTTTTATGTAGAATCAAAGATTCAAACGGGAAAAGAGAATAACGCGAGTTTCACTTTCAAAAACGAAAAAATCTCGTTCGAATTCGTTGCTACAAGTGTGTGTGTGTGTGTGAAAATAGTCTTCCTTAGTAGAACTAGTATTGCCACATGCACATCGGGGCACGTTCCGAATTCGAAAAGGCTGCATTCAACTATATGACAGTTGATTTGTGCATTGCACACGTATTATTAGCTTTATTTTCTACTTTCTACTACTCGCCTTCTTCACTAGTCACAATCTTTATCACCAAAATGTGCATCCCAAGCAAGTTTAATGTCCTCTATCTGTTGGTAGTGCTGATGAGCATCGAACAGAACGTGAGCGCCTCTAAGTTGGCGAAAGCTACTCAGGTATGTAGTGTTTTGTGTTTTTTTATTTGTCCTTTCTGTAACTTACCCTAAATCTCTCTCACAGGATCTTTGCAAAAATAAAGACCGTGACGACTTTGAGCTGAAACTGCGTGCAACTTTGCTGTTTCGGAATTGGCTCATTCTGATCGACGATGACTGGTTAGTGTACAAGATTGCACACTCGAACATCAACAACTCGTACAGTCAGTTGATGATTGACGTGCTCGGCAAACCACTCGAAGAGGAATGGCCCGCTTTTAAGGACTATCCAGAGTGGAAAGACATCAAACCAAATGTGGTCTCTATGTACAATGTGGACATGAAGACTCCTATTCTGTACATGTTTGCCAGAGGGTAATGTATATCACTTTACGTTTGTTTATGAATCTTATATTCATATTATTAATTATGTTTTTGTTCATAGAATGCATGGCGTGGCCTACAATTTGGAAACCGAGAAATTCTATGTCGATAGACTACCTGATTATGTCAATGGTACAGATGCTATTTACATCACCGACAATGGTCCCACTCTGTTTTTCATCCGAAAGGATCCAGCCTTCGTTGGGAAACACGTGTGGATTTGGTCCGGGAATGGCACTTGGCTAAAAGACGGACGAGAAGGATTCACTAATTACATTTCCATTGGCTATATGTATTACACCTGGAATCGGACAAGCCCCAATCTCAAGAACATTACTGTGATTAATTACTTTGTGGAAAATGCATCCAAAGTGATTTCGCCCGATTTTGAGTTTGAGGATCTCGATTGGGGCTTGCCACCTGGCTTTGTGTATGAAGGCAACTTTCATTTTTTTGGCCTAAAGAATGTTTACACTTTTCCAGTAAGTCCTCTCAAGCCAATTGACTACACAGATGGGCCGAAAATTTGTGCCACAAATCCTGTCAATATCACCAGTGTGAAGGACTACTTTCACTGTGTGCAGCTCAACATCAGTGGCAAGACCTACCCACCCGGTGGTTACACTCTAGACCCTGGCACTGCTTCGAACGGAATCGCCTCATGGATTTGGATTGTGGTGGGCGTGATTGTGCTGCTGCTCATTGTAGCCATCATTGCACTGCTTGTCTGGTACTTTTCTCTCCGCTCTAAAAGTCACCAATCAAAGGGCAAAACTTCAAGTGAAGCACTTTCGAAGCATGATCGTGCCACTACTGCTACTGTGAAGCAAAGTCTTCAAGTGAAAGATAACAAGAAATGATACTTTATTGAACAATGCTTAGTACAACATTGGTTTGTTAGTAACAAATTGTTACTGTAGATTAAATTATTAAATTTACTAGTGAGATTCTGGACAATTTTCATTTTTAATTTCGTTTATTTTTGCTCAAAGTGGGCACTTCATATAAAGGTGAAACTATCAAATCCAAATCCCTTGAAAGTGATGGAGGTCACGCCCTGATCACGGATTGATCAGACATGGGGCTGGTGGGTAAATAACCTCTATTTTGCGACGATCGAATTCGAAAAGTCTACGTTCAATATGACTGTCGACTCGTGCATAGTACACGTATTATTAGCTTTACTTTCTTCTTTCTACTTTGTACTACTCGCCCTCCTCACTAGTCTCAAGTCACAATCTTCATCACCACAATGTGGATCCCAAGCAAGTTTAATGTCTTCTGTCTGTTGGCAGTGCTGATTAGCATCGAGCAGGGCGTGAGCGCCTCAAAGTTGGCAGAAGCTACTCAGGTATGTAGTGTTTTGTGTTTTGTTCTTTCTGTAACTTTTTACATATTTTACTCACAGGATCTTTGTAAAGACAAAGACCGAGACGACTTTAATCTGACTCTGCGTGCAACTTTGCTGTTTCGGAATACGCTCATTCTGATCGACGAGGGCTGGTTGGTGTACAAGATTGCACACTCCAACATCAACAACTCGTACAGTCAGTTGATGATTGACGTGCTCGGCAAACCACTCGAAGAGGAATGGCCTGCTTTTAAGGACTATCCACCATGGAAAGACATCAAACCAAATGTGGTCTCCATTTTCCATGTGGATATGAAGACTCCTTTTTTGTACATGGTTGCAAAAAGGTAATGTATATAATTTATAATAATACTTTGTCTAAATTTTCATTATTCACGTTTTTATTCTGGGATGCTTGGTGTGTGCTACAATTTGAACACTTCAGAATTTTGTGACGGCGGTAGGCCTAAAGGTCTTGACGATTTTGTACGCCCAAGCATCACTGACAATGGCCCAACTCAGTTCATGATCTCGATGAATATGAAAGATGAATATTGTTTCTTTTCTAAAGAGAACCAGACTATCAACCAGACTGCTTTTAAGCCCAAATGCTTGTGGCTTGGTTATGGCAACTTAACCTGGCGGGACGATGGAAAACAAGATAATCGAGTCTTTTACCCTATGGGCTACATGTATTACACCTGGAACCGGACTAATCAGGCCGTGAAGAACATCACAGTGATTGATGAACAGATCGACGACCCACACACAGTGATTTCGCCTGACTTTGAGCTTGAGAATCTCGATTGGCACATGCCCCCAGGCTTTGTGTATGAAGGCGACTTTCATTTCTTCGATCGCAAGAATGTTTACACTTTTCCTATTAGCCCACTCGAGCTAATCGACTACCCCACAGGTGTAATGCCAATTCACGCCACCAATCCTGTCACGATCACCAAGGTGAAAGACTACTTTCACTGTGTGCAGCTCAACATCAGTGGCAAGACCTTTCCACCCGGTGGCTACACTCTAGACCCTGGCACTGCTTCAAACGGAATCGCTTCATGGATTTGGATTGTGGTGGGCGTGATTGTGCTGCTGCTCATTGTAGCCATCATTGCCCTACTCGTCTGGTACTTTTCTCTCGGCTCTAAAAGTCACCAATCAAAGGGCAAAACTTCAAGTGAAGCACTTTCGAAGCATGACACTACTGCTACTGTGAAGCAAAGTCTTAAAGTGAAAGATAAGAAGAAATGAAACTTTTATTGAGCAAAGTTAATTTGAGAAATTTGCTATTTTATTTTAACTTAAGTTCAATTGAATTCTATTAAAATTCTGTTGCTCGTTAGCGATTAGTCGAATTAGTTTAATTATAAGTTATAATATGAACTATATTGTCATTAATTAATACAAGATAAGTTAATAAGATGAAGTAGGTTATGTGGATTATGGGAAAATGATGACAATCCAGTCTTTTTACCTCATGGATCTCATCAGTCGATTAGTTCGATTAGTTCGATTAATCGTCACTGTCTGAGTAATCGACAATCGATGGTCGCTGTCGTCGTTTGTGAACAGCATCACCAAGCTTTGGACGATAATCTGGATCGTGGCCACCACTTCGATGCTTGCGCTTCCGGTTACGATGTTCGGTCAACTGTTTCGAGGTGATCATAGAAGCCATCTGTCGGAAATGATTCTCTACCTCGGGTTGGCCAGTTGGAGCTTCTTTCGCTTGTAGCATCTCTTTTCGCTTACGCTTTTGTTCTCGCCGCTTTCGAAGACGTTCCTCGCGCTGTTCTGCAGTTTCCGAGGCTAAGGCCGCACGACGGCGCATGCGCGTTTGAGCATTATTTCGTTGACGTCGGGCTTCAAACAGATCCACAGTGGCACCATTCTGCGATTGTTGTTTCTGGTTCTCCTTCTTCTGAGGCGGAAGTTCGTCGTTTTTCGAAAGTTTAGATGCAGAAGCATTCTAAAAAGAAAACGATTATTAGAAAACTAAAAGTCGAAATTATGTCGATGTCGATTACCTTACGAGAGTGTTCCGCTTTCTTCTTCAGATTCTTCACCTTCCACAATCGATCATACTCTCGGATCCTCTCACGATGCTTTTGGAGCTCTTGCTCAGTCATTCGAGCAAGTCGATTCCGTCTCTGGTTCCGCTGAGCACTTCGTCTCTTCTCCAACGCTTCAATGGACATCTTTGCACGTGGCTTTTTTCGATTTGTCTTCGGTTGGACAACTTGTCGGTTCTTGTCCAACTTTCCCGCTGGAATTTGAGCCACGGTTCGTTTCGGTTTCGGTCCAGAAGCTTTAAGACCAGAATCTTTAAGGCCAGAATCTTTAAATCCAGAATCTTTAGGTCCTAGTCCTTTTTGAAGTTCAGCAGCCTTTTTAAGCCGCAACTTTAACTTTGAGGCCCGATTCGAGGCTCGTTTCTTCTCCCGAAACTTGGCCAACTCTTCTGGCGTCATCGCAGCCAGTCGTTGGCGTTCACGTTCGCGTCGTTTTCGCAATCTTCCCTCGCGTTGTTCAGCCGTTTCGACCAATCGTTTGCGTTTTTGTCGAGTAGTTAACTTTTGGACAACAGTCGACGACGTATCGGAACAAGAAGACTCAACACTCGAGTCAGAAGAGTTTGAATCTGATTCAGATTCAGAACTTGAGGAATCTGAAGAAAAAGATTCCGAGTCAGAAGAAGCGTTTTCGACTAATTGACTCTCACGAATCGATTCGGGACAGACATCAACCTCTACAGTCAGACTTGTTCCAAAATCTGTCATTAGTTCGACTAATGGCTCAGCATCGAAGGTCGATCGATTAGTAGTCGAATAGAGTGGTGACTTGACAAGATCGGATTGATCATTATCAGAATTAAAGTCTGATTCGTTGAATAGACTAAATAGATTCTAAAATATATAAAAGGAAAAAAAATTAATTGGGAAATCGAAAAATGCACATACCGAATCGGGATAATAGTCGTCGGGTCGTGAAGCAGTACCGTCTTTTGAATCTCCCCCATTTGCATTCGCCAAGAACTGGTCCATTTCTAGCAGTATCGGGTCCTCAGCCTGTACGGGCAGATCATCATCGAACTCAATCTCAGGTAGCAGCAACACGTGACCATTCGCATCCTCAGATCGTTCGCCCTCCACAGTAGATCCACGATGATCCAAATTCTCTTCCTGAAGAACATACCACTGGTTGCCATCGGTAGGGCTCCTCACGATCTTCATGGTAGAGAGTAGAGTCGTAGAGAGCAAAATAATCGATTTCTTTTGTGTTTCAAAACGAGATAATAATCGAGATCGTTCACTAGTGAGAAGAAGAAAGTACAAAGTCGAAAGTAGAAATGACGACAACTTCGATACAACTTCTCATACATTGATTTGCCTTGTCGTGATTCATATTCGATTTTAGTACGGAAAAAGTTCGTACAAATGTAGAGATGGAGGCGGTAGGTGTATGGGCTTTACATAAATAACGTTATATTAGTAATAGATAGTATAAAAGTAATACAATTTATTCTATGAATTCTTGTGTTTGTGATAGTAACGATTCGGATCGAGATTTCTGTTTTGAAACTCTTGACCAACAACCACAGATCCAAAACAGACAAAAACATTGTTTCCCCACATGAGTAAAAATAGCCGTCTAGATTGTGATAAATGCTCATGTTAAAATAGTATACTCACAGGAGGACACTATCGAGACTCGCAATTACCATCAGTAGCTGAACAGCCCATACACTGTGAATGACCCCTCTTTCTCTCCCTCCCTGATCAAGCCTTGATTGAGTCATTAACTATTCGTTGTAGTTGTATTGTAGTTCTGTTTCTACTTTGTGTTTTATTATTCTTTTTCTACTTGTTGAGCGCGTCGGTTGAATTCTACTAAATTCTGGTTCTTCATTTTTGGATTGTCACGTGACCTAACGATTACACAACTTTAGGGTTCAAAACCATGTCTTCTAGGTAATCTATTTTGAGAGGGTCTAGATCAGTTTTATATTTATGATTTGATATTTGATACTAATTTTATTTAAATTTTATCCATAAGGTCCAAAATGCCCGGTTCGAGTATTTGTGAACAATGTGGTTTTGAGTCTCTGTTGTCTAGACGATCACAAAATGTTTCTGGTCGTTGGTGCGTCAAATGTGGCGCCCGATTCTGTGGTGAGGCGTCCCGAATTGATGATGGTACTGACGCCGGTGGTACCACTACTAATGGCTCCGGACTGGATTCTTCCGATTCTGGTGGCGACGTTATTTCCAACATTGGTGGCGGTCTATTGGCTAACAAGCGTAAACGCTCACTCAAATCAGAATCGTATTCAAATTGCTCGATAATGCGCAAATCTGGTGGAAATAACAATCTGGGACCTAGCGAGTCTCCAGAACCAGAACCCGAACCCTACTATGTCCTTTGTTCTCTCTGTAATTCCAATTTCTATGGTCACGAGCTATACGAGAAGCATTTTCCCTGTCCCCGCGCTCCGTTTCTACTCGAAATTCAAGAGGACGAGCGTCGGCTCGAGTCACTTCAAAAACAGATTCTAAATTGTGAAGATCTTTTTGGGCGATTCTCGAAATTTGTAGACGGACGCAAGAATTTATCGAGTCAACCTGTGGCGGTTGTCGAAAATGTCGAATCGGTTGACGCTAAATCAAAATCTCAGTCTGGAGAAGAAGCAACTTCGAAATTGCGGATCTTTACTATTCCAAAAGTAACATTCGGTAAGAAAGCTCCTGGTAAGTATTCAGTGTCTAGAATAATTAATTCTAATTTCAAAATTCTATATTTTTAGTAATGCAAAACGCGTGCAAACTCTCAGATTCCTATAACAATCGAATTCAAAAATCGAACCAAATTCGAGCGAAATCTCGCACTGGAAAATGTTTTGTCTATTTGGAATCTAATTTGGTGGACAAACAGCAGATGGGTCAGGTAAAACAGATTCTCGCTTTGGAGCGGGAGGCCCCAGAGATGCTGGGACATGCCGAGTTGTTGATTATCGAATCGAATTCTGCTATTCGAAATTCTATTCGAAATTTTATGAGTTCTACCGTTTCTATTGTGACACAAGTCGTGACTAAAGAACAACAAGAAGAAGGTCAAATCGAAATTGTGAACCAGAACAAGGTTCTAGAGGAACAACAGAATTTGCCTGGTCCTGAGCAAACGGAACCCGTTTTGGATCCTCTACTTGACCAAGAATCTTCTTGGCGTGTACCTGGTGAGTACATCTTTTGAGTTTTATTACCTATTTTTATTCTAATTATTACATAAACGATCGTACTAATCTGATAACTCCGGAATCAACCCATTTTATCATTAACTAATATCTAATCAGTTTTGAATTAAAATATCAATGATTGGCTTATGGTAGGGTTGTGTAATGCTTTTGTATTGCTCATGTGAGCTCTAAATGTTCACAGAGGTGTGCATTTTATGAAATTAATTTCATATCAATGATGCGTTGCATCAAAACTAATGATATGGACAATCAAAGCGATGGAAATTGGCTGAATCTAGCCAATTTCCATTGCCGAGATAAGCTTGTTCATCAAAATAGCCGATACAATTGGTATCGGCCATGGAAATTGGCTGAATCTAGCCAATTTCCAAGGTATCGGCAATGGAAATTGGCTGAATCTAGCCAATTTCCAAGGTATCGGCAATGGAAATTGGCTAAACCTAGCCAATTTCACGCCCATCATTTCACCGCATCTCTAATCATTTTTTCATTCAATTATTCCATCCCATCAATTCACCCATCTCATCCTAAGTTCAGTCCATTCAACCTATCATCTCATTCTACCCAATCCAACCGAGTTTCTCAAGTCTCTTAAGTCCATCATCTTCATCGTCATAAACCAACCACTAAATTCTCATACAACTAATCGTTCCAACCAGTCCCCCATCTGAGCATGCTTTCTCAATTAAACTTTTCATCTGCCCAACTGCTTGCATCCATTTCGTTCGTGTAACTCTTTCCACTCATCACATTTATATGACTCAATCGCAAATCTAATTTAATTTCAACTAAATCATCGATGTTTTTTACTTAATATTTTTAAAAATAAATAAACTTAATTTAACAACCAAACATGGAATCCAAACGAGCACCTTCACCTACAATGAATCCAGACAAATCAAACAAAAAACTTAAAGTGAGCAAATCAGTGGAGCAACTTATGAATGACAACCCTGGACTAGTGTCACTGGAACTGGTGAACAATGGCACAATTTTGAAAGCAAAGTGTGGTTTGTGTCAATATGACAACTTTATAGCTCCGTCCTTCTACTCTATCAAACGACACATCAAGCAACAACATAAATCAGCTCTAATCAAATTTGCAGAATCAAAGAAATCAAAGAAAACAGTTCAGAGGCGAGTCAACAAAGCCAAATGAGTGTAGACGATGCAGCCAATCGGACCACTTTCATCAATTTGGGCATGCAATTAGTGCGGCTATTGACGACAAGATTATAGTGTTTGAGTCAGGCAAAATGATTTGCACCTCGTGCAAAATGGCCACTGGAAATAATGTCAAACAAATTGATCAACATCTTAATTCCATCTCTCCTGCACTCAACAAGACCATCAAACCAACTAATGTGTTCACGCGATACAAACACAAACTTGTGATCTTTTCTAGTGTTGTATTTTGTTTGATTTGTTATGTTTGGTGTTGCAAAGATGAATCCAACATTGAGCGACACATGTCACAGTGACTATCACACCAAATGTGAACGGTTGGTTCAAGGCAACACTGACAGGATCGACCGAGACAGTTATGCAATGGAACTAGTGTATGCATGGGTTGGTAATAACATTCCACTGCACAGATTTACCGAGTTTAGTTGGAATTTTTTGAATAAATTCACTAAACACATTGGTGTTAGTGTCAGCCTGCTCCGCTCAAAATACCTTGGACTGTGCTCTGAAAAGTATCTCGAACAAATTCGAAAGAAAATTGGCGATCAACCGATTTCCATTTCGATAGACAAATCTACAGACATTCTTCTCCGTAAAGTGTTTGTGTCAATTGTGAGTGTTCTCGACCCAAATGCAATTGCTATGGAAGCATTTCATGTAAGTTATACAAACAAACATGTGATCAGTTTCTTTGACAAAACTGTGAAAACACAGTGGCCCAATGGAAAGAATGACCACAATGTTGTTCTCTTCGTCACGGATGCAGGCTCTCAAATGGTGGCTGCCACACAGACTGTCAAGTTCAAGTGCCCAAACCGCATTTACATCACATGCCTTGCACACGGACTGCACAAGGTGGCCAATGAGGTTCGTTTGTTTTATCCAGGAGTGGATAAATTCCTGGCCTATGTCAATGCTATTTTCCTCAAGAGCAACACACGGCAGGCCAAATACTTCGAAGTAACCGAAGGCAAGAAATTGCCACCCAAACATGTCCAGACTCGATGGGGGACTTGGTTGAGAACATTGAAATTCGTCGCCGAAAACTTTGACGACATACTCAAAGTACTCGATCAATTAGACGAGAAAGACAAAATTGAGATTAAGTTGATTCGAGACTTGCTAAGAGATAACCCCGACTTAAAGAACCTGATAATAGAAGTGAGCTCGCGTTATTATTTTATAGCTGGACAAATCATATTACTTGAACAAAGAAATATATCTGTCAAAGAAGCCATCAAAATAGTGCGTGACACTCGCGACAAACTCCAAGCCAACTGTGATCAATGGTTCAATGACCCATCTGGCACTGCCATTCTGGACAAATTCAACTTTGTCATTAACAAGAACGTCGACTTTGTCTCACTCGAATGGCATTTGCATGAAGATGGCCCATGTGCTCAGTGTAAAGTGCACATGTGTCGTGTAGTGAACAATGTTGGTCTTTTTACTTACGCTCCGATTGTGTCGGTTGATGTTGAGCGATTCTTCAGTTTGTACAAACTTGTGCTCACTTACAATCGCACAAGAATGTCATTCAAGAATTTAGCTCAATATATGATAATTTATTACAATTATCGTAACTTTAACCCTCCCAAATATTCTCGAAAGTCGAAAATATTTGTCCGACCTGACTCTGACTCGGATGAAGACGATGACTTTTATCCCTATGAGGTCGACTCGTGTGATGAGGATGAGATCTTCGAAGGTGAAGACTTTGATGATATCGAGTTTGGTGATCTTGAAGCTAAGTATCACTTCGATCAAATGCATCTAGAAACTAACCGTTAGCTAACAGACTTGTTGCATTTGTGTGTTGTTTTGTGCGTGTTTTTTCGTTTAGAGATGCCAAGATAGACCAATCATTCACAATCAAGTGTTCTCCACAAACCTGTCAATCAAAGTCAATTACACTCCACCACTGTTCATGCTCACTCGACCACCGATTAATTTGGCTTCTTGGTGAGTTCAACGCACAGTTGCGACAATATTGATTTCACTTCGATAATATCATCACCAACATTGACCGCATCTGCGTGAATATCATCAGTAATGTTATTTTATCAAGTCTCGTCTACTTCTGTTCAATTGAGCAACTACAAGAATCGACTTCACCGTCACCCGAGCCGACGTAATCTATCCTTCACTCGAACCATCGGTCTTCCTAGCTCTGCCTCACCTCGTTCATTGAATGTAGTCGTCTAACCAGAAGATAATCTGTGGTTTCATTCGCCATACAATTCGTCATTCCATTCGTCATTCCATTCTTCATTACAATCACAATTCTACTCACCATTCCATTCGCCACTCCATTCTCCATTATTAATAATCTTCAAATTTGATTCTCAACATTTATCTGGTCAATTCAATCAATCGGAGCAAGTCATCTTGAATTCAACTAGCCATATAGTTAAATAACGTATCAATTATCCATTTGTTCTGGTCCATCTATTTAATCTCTGTAATCGTATATCATTCTTTGTTTCTCAAGTCACTTTTTGTATTAATCTATAAAATATATATCCTAACCATAGCAATTAACAAAGAAACCATTAAACTATTTACATTTACTCATAGTAATAAATTAGCGTATTCAAATTGACTATTTTGTTGTTTTAGACTAAAATTTAGTTCACTTTACATTGAACTCATTTTCATGTGAGTGTGTGTTTAACGCTGACTGTATTTGCGACTGATAAGGTGGTCAGTGACACATCGAATGTCATTACTGACACATGAGATGAGATTGATGGGCATTGCAATGTGTCGTACACTTCAAACCTGCAATGTACAACTTTTAGGTGCAACTAAATGTGCGATTTACATGCAATTTTATGTGCTGGTTTAGTCGTTTGTGTTGTCTCTAGTCCATATCGGTGCCGCAACTGTCCATATCGGTGCCGCAACTGTCCATATCGAACCCGCAACTATCCATATCAGTGCTGCAACTGTCCATATCGAACCCGCAACTATCCATATCAGTGCTGCAACTGTCCATATCGAACCCGCAACTATCCATATCAGTGCTGCAACTGTCCATATCGAACCCGCAACTATTCATATCAGTGCTGCAACTGTCCATATCGAACCCGCAACTATCCAAATCAGTGCTGCAACTGTCCATATCAGTGCCGCAACTGTCCATATCGGTGCCGCAACTGTCCATATCGGTGCCGCAACTGTCCATATCGGTGCCGCAACTGTCCATATCGGAGCGGCAAATGTCCATATCGGTGCAGCAACTATCCATATCAGTGCCGAAACTGTACATATTGGTGCCGCAACTGTCCATATCGGGGCCGCAACCGTCCATATCGGTGCCGCAACTGTCCATATCGGTGCCGCAACCGTCCATATCGGTGCCGCAACTGTCCATATCAGTGCCGCAACTGTCAATACCAGTGCCGCAACTGTCCATATCAGTGCCGCAACTCAATATTGGCCGATACCGTATGTATCGGCTATATGATTGAACAAGCTTATCTCGGCCATGGAAATAGGTTAGATTCATCCTATTTCCATTGCCGCAACCAAATGTATCGGCTGTTTAGATGAACAAACTTATCTCGCCAATGGTAATAGGTTAGATTCATCTTATTTCCATTGATGCTGCATGGTGCCGCAACTGTCCATATCAGTGCCGAAACTGTCCATATCAGTGCTGCAACTGTCCAAATCAGTTCCGCAACTGTCCATATCGGTGCCGCAACTGTCCATATCGGTGCCGCAACTGTCCATATCGGTGCCGCAACTGTCCAAATCAGTGCCGCAACTGTCAATATCAGTGCTGCAACTGTCCAAATCAGTGCCGCAACTGTCCATATCGGTGCCGAAACTGTCCATATCGGTGCCGCAACTGTCCATATCGGTGCCGCAACTGTCCATATCGGTGCCGCAACTGTCCATATCGGTGCCGCAACTATCCATATCGGTGCCGCAACTCATGCTCGGACTGAAACTCAAAAAAGTATCAGTACGAGGATAACTGTTCGTATAAGTGCCGAAACTGTCCATATCAGTGCCGCAACTGTCAATATCAGTGCCGCAACTCATGCTCGGACTGATACTCAAAAAAGTATCAGTACGAGGATAACTGTTCGTATAAGTGCGGCAACTGTCCATATCAGTACCGAAACTGTCCATAACAGTGCCGCAACTGTCAATATCAGTGCCGCAAATCATCCTCAGACTTATGCTTAAAAACGTATCAGTTCGAGGATAACTGTTCGTATGAGTGCCGCAACTGTCCATATCGGTGCCGCAAATGTCCATATCGGTGCCGCAACTGTCCATATCGGTGCCGCAACTGTCCATATCGGTGCCGCAACTGTCCATATCGGAGCCGCAACTATCCATATCAGTGCTGCAACTGTCCAAATCAGTGCCGCAACTGTCCATATCGGTGCCGCAACTGTCCATATCGGTGCCGCAACTGTCCATATCGAACCCGCAACTATCCATATCAGTGCTGCAACTGTCCAAATCAGTGCCGCAACTGTCCATATCGGTGCCGCAACTGTCCATATCGGTGCCGCAACTGTCCATATCGGTGCCGCAACTGTCCAAATCAGTGCCGCAACTGTCAATATCAGTGCTGCAACTGTCCAAATCAGTGCCGCAACTGTCCATATCGGTGCCGAAACTGTCCATATCGGTGCCGCAACTGTCCATATCGGTGCCGCAACTGTCCATATCGGTGCCGCAACTGTCCATATCGGTGCCGCAACTATCCATATCGGTGCCGCAACTCATGCTCGGACTGAAACTCAAAAAAGTATCAGTACGAGGATAACTGTTCGTATAAGTGCCGAAACTGTCCATATCAGTGCCGCAACTGTCAATATCAGTGCCGCAACTCATGCTCGGACTGATACTCAAAAAAGTATCAGTACGAGGATAACTGTTCGTATAAGTGCGGCAACTGTCCATATCAGTACCGAAACTGTCCATAACAGTGCCGCAACTGTCAATATCAGTGCCGCAAATCATCCTCAGACTGATACTCAAAAAGTATCAGTGCGAGGATAACTGTCCAAATCAGTTCCGCAACTGTCCATATCGGTGCCGCAACTGTCCATATCGGTGCCGCAACTGTCCATATCGGTGCCGCAACTGTCCAAATCAGTGCCGCAACTGTCAATATCAGTGCTGCAACTGTCCATATCAGTGCCGCAACTGTCCATATCGGTGCCGAAACTGTCCATATCGGTGCCGCAACTGTCCATATCGGTGCCGCAACTGTCCATATCGGTGCCGCAACTGTCCATATCGGTGCCGCAACTATCCATATCGGTGCCGCAACTCATGCTCGGACTGAAACTCAAAAAGTATCAGTACGAGGATAACTGTTCGTATAAGTGCCGAAACTGTCCATATCAGTGCCGCAACTGTCAATATCAGTGCCGCAACTCATGCTCGGACTGATACTTAAAAACGTATCAGTGCGAGGATAACTGTTCGTATGAGTGCCGCAACTGTCCATATCGGTGCCGCAACTGTCCATATCGGTGCCGCAACTGTCCATATCGGTGCCGCAACTGTCCATATCGGTGCCGCAACTGTCCATATCGGAGCCGCAACTATCCATATCAGTGCTGCAACTGTCCAAATCAGTGCCGCAACTGTCCATATCGGTGCCGCAACTGTCCATATCGGTGCCGCAACTGTCCATATCGAACCCGCAACTATCCATATCAGTGTTGCAACTGTCCAAATCAGTGCCGCAACTGTCCATATCGGTGCCGCAACTGTCCATATCGGTGCCGCAACTGTCCATATCGGTGCCGCAACTGTCCAAATCAGTGCCGCAACTGTCAATATCAGTGCTGCAACTGTCCAAATCAGTGCCGCAACTGTCCATATCGGTGCCGAAACTGTCCATATCGGTGCCGCAACTGTCCATATCGGTGCCGCAACTGTCCATATCGGTGCCGCAACTGTCCATATCGGTGCCGCAACTATCCATATCAGTGCTGCAACTATCCATATCAGTGCCGAAACTGTCCATATCGGTGCTGCAACTATCCATATCAGTGCTGCAACTGTCCATATCGGTGCCGCAACTGTCCATATCGGTGCCGCAACTATCCATATCAGTGCCGAAACTGTCCATATCGGTGCCGCAACTGTCCATATCGGTGCCGCAACTGTCCATATCGGTGCCGCAACTATCCATATCAGTGCCGAAACTGTCCATATCGGTGCTGCAACTGTCCATATCAGTACGAGGATAACTGTTCGTATGAGTGCCTCAACTGTCCATATCTGTACCGCAACTGTCCATATCGGTGCCGCAACTGTCCATATCGGTGCCGCAACTATCCATATCAGTGCCGAAACTGTCCATATCGGTGCTGCAACTGTCCATATCGGTGCCGCAACTGTCCATATCAGTGCCGCAACTGTCCATTTCGGTGCCACAACTATCCATATCAGTGCTGCAACTGTCCATATCGGTGCCGCAACTGTCCATATCGGTGCCGCAACTATCCATATCAGTGCTGCAACTGTCCATATCAGTGCGGCAACTATCCATATCAGTGCCGAAACTGTCCATATCGGTGCCCAACTGTCCATATCGGTGCCGCAACTGTCCATATCGGTGCCGCAACTATCCATATCAGTGCCGAAACTGTCCATATCGGTGCTGCAACTGTCCATATCGGTGCCGCAACTGTCCATATCGGTGCCGCAACTATACATATCAGTGCCGAAACTGTCCATATCGGTGCCGCAACTGTCCATATCGGTGTCGCAACTCATGCTCTGACTGAAACTCAAAAAAGTATCAGTACGAGGATAACTGTTCGTATGAGTGCCTCAACTGTCCAAATCAGTGCCGCAACTATCCATATCAGTGCTGCAACTGTCCATATCGGTGCCGCAACTGTCCATATCGGTACCGCAACTATCCATATCAGTGCTGCAACTGTCCATATCGGTGCTCCAACTGTCCATATCGGTGCCGCAACTATCCATATCAGTGCCGAAACTGTCCATATCGGTGCTGCAACTGTCCATATCGGTGCCGCAACTGTCCATATCAGTGCCGCAACTGTCCATTTCGGTGCCGCAACTATCCATATCAGTGCTGCAACTGTCCATATCGGTGCCGCAACTGTCCATATCGGTGCCGCAACTATCCATATCAGTGCTGCAACTGTCCATATCAGTGCGGCAACTATCCATATCAGTGCCGAAACTGTCCATATCGGTGCCGCAACTGTCCATATCGGTGCCGCAACTGTCCATATCGGTGCCGCAACTATCCATATCAGTGCCGAAACTGTCCATATCGGTGATGCAACTGTCCATATCGGTGCCGCAACTGTCCATATCGGTGCCGCAACTATACATATCAGTGCCGAAACTGTCCATATCTGTGCCGCAACTGTCCATATCGGTGTCGCAACTCATGCTCTGACTGAAACTCAAAAAAGTATCAGTACGAGGATAACTGTTCGTATGAGTGCCTCAACTGTCCAAATCAGTGCCGCAACTATCCATATCAGTGCTGCAACTATCCATATCAGTGCCGAAACTGTCCATATCGGTGCTGCAACTGTCCATATCGGTGCCGCAATTGTCTATATCAGTGCCCAACTGTCCATATCGGTGCCGCAACTATCCATATCGGTGCTGCAACTGTCCATATCGGTGCCGCAACTGTCTATATCAGTGCCCAACTATCCATATCGGTGCCGCAACTCATGCTCGGACTGAAACTCAAAAAGTATCAGTACGAGGATAACTGTTCGTATGAGTGCCTCAACTGTCCAAATCAGTGCCGCAACTGTCCATATCAGTGCCGCAACTATCCATATCAGTTCTGCAACTGTCCATATCGGTGCCGCAACTGTCCATATCGGTGCCGCAACTGTCCATATCGGTACCGCAACTATCCATATCAGTGCCGCAACTGTCCATATCGGTGCCGCAACTATCCATATCAGTGCCGAAACTGTCCATATCGGTGCTGCAACTGTCCATATCAGTACTAGGATAACTGTTCGTATGTGTGCCTCAACTGTCCATATCTGTACCGCAACTGTCCATATCGGTGCCGCAACTGTTCATATCGGTGCCGCAACTATCCATATCAGTGCCGAAACTGTCCATATCGGTGCTGCAACTGTCCATATCGGTGCCGCAACTGTCCATATCAGTGCCGCAACTGTCCATTTCGGTGCCACAACTATCCATATCAGTGCTGCAACTGTCCATATCAGTGCCGCAACTGTCCATATCGGTGCCGCAACTATCCATATCAGTGCTGCAACTGTCCATATCAGTGCGGCAACTATCCATATCAGTGCCGAAACTGTCCATATCGGTGCCCAACTGTCCATATCGGTGCCGCAACTGTCCATATCGGTGCCGCAACTATCCATATCAGTGCCGAAACTGTCCATATCGGTGCTGCAACTGTCCATATCAGTACGAGGATAACTGTTCGTATGAGTGCCTCAACTGTCCATATCTGTACCGCAACTGTCCATATCGGTGCTACAACTGTCCATATCGGTGCCGCAACTATCCATATCAGTGCCGCAACTGTCCATATCGGTGCCGCAACTATCCATATCAGTGCCGCAACTGTCCATATCGGTGCCGCAACTGTCCATATCGGTGCCGCAACTATCCATATCAGTGCTGCAACTGTCCATATCGGTACGGCAACTATCCATATCAGTGCCGAAACTGTCCATATCGGTGCCGCAACTGTCCATATCGGTGCCGCAACTGTCCATATCGGTGCCGCAACTATCCATATCAGTGCCTCAACTGTCCATATCGGTGCTGCAACTGTCCATATCAGTACGAGGATAACTGTTCGTATGAGTGCCGCAACTGTCCATATCAGTACCGCAACTGTCCATATCGGTGCTACAACTGTCCATATCGGGGCCGCAACTGTCCATATCAGTGCCGCAACTTTCCGTATCGGTGCCGCAACTATCCATATCAGTGCTGCAACTGTCCATATCGGTGCCGCAACTGTCCATATCGGTGCCGCAACTATCCATATCAGTGCCGCAACTGTCCATATCAGTGCCGCAACTATCCATATCAGTGCCGCAACTGTCCATATCGGTGCCGCAACTGTCCATATCGGTGCCGCAACTGTCCATATCGGTGCCGCAACTATCCATATCAGTGCCGCAACTGTCCATATCAGTGCTGCAACTGTCCATATCGGTGCCGCAACTGTCCATATCGGTCGCAACTATCCATATCAGTGACGCAACTGTCAATATCAGTGCCGCAACTGTCCATATCAGTGCCGCAACTCTGTATTGGCCGACACCGTATGTATCGGCTGTTTGATGAACAAGCTTATCTCGCACATGGAAATAGGTTAGATTCATCCTATTTCCATTGCCGCAACCATATGTATCGGCTGTTTGACTGAACAAACTTATCTCGGCCATGGAAATAGGTTAGATTCATCCTATTTCCATTGCTGGTGCATGGTGCCGCAACTGTCCATATCGGTGCCGCAACTGTCCATATCGGTGCCGCAACTGTCCATATCGGAGCCGCAACTATCCATATCAGTGCTGCAACTCTATATTGGCCGATACCGTATGTATCGGCTATTTGATTGAACAAGCTTATCTCGGCCATGGAAATAGGTTAGATTCATCCTATTTCCATTGCCGCAACCAAATGTATCGGCTGTTTTGATGAACAAGCTTATCTCGTACATGGAAATAGGTTAGATTCATCCTATTTCCATTGCCGCAACTATCCATATCGGTGCCGCAACTCATGCTCGGACTGAAACTCAAAAAAGTATCAGTACGAGGATAACTGTTCGTATGAGTGCCTCAACTGTCCATATCAGTGCCGCAACTGTCCATATCGGTGCCGCAACTATCCATATCAGTGCTGCAACTGTCCATATCAGTGCCGCAACTGTCCATATCGGTGCCGCAACTGTCCATATCGGTGCCGCAACTGTCCATATCGGTGCCGCAACTGTCCATATCGGTGCCGCAACTATCCATATCAGTGCCGCAACTGTCCATATCAGTGCCGCAACTGTCCATATCGGTGCCGCAACTATCCATATCAGTGCCGCAACTGTCCATATCGGTGCCGCAACTGTCCATATCGGTGCCGCAACTGTCCATATCAGTGCCGCAACTGTCCATATCGGTGTCGCAACTCATCCTCGGACTGATACTCAAAAAAGTATCAGTACGAGGATAACTGTTCGTATGAGTGCCTCAACTGTCCATATCAGTACCGTAACTATCCATATCGGAGCCGCAACTATCCATATCAGAGCTGCAACTGTCCAAATCAGTGCCGCAACTGTCCATATCGGTGCCGCAACTATCCATATCGGTACCGAAACTATCCATATCAGTGCTGCAACTGTCCATATCAGTACGAGGATAACTGTTCGTATGAGTGCCTCAACTGTCCATATCAGTACCGCAACTGTCCATATCGGTGCCGCAACTGTCCATATCGGTGCCGCAACTATCCATATCAGTGCCGAAACTGTCCATATCGGTGCCGCAACTGTCCATATCAGTGCCGCAACTGTCCATTTCGGTGCCGCAACTATCCATATCAGTGCTGCAACTGTCCATATCGGTGCCGCAACTATCCATATCAGTGCTGCAACTGTCCATATCGGAGCCGCAACTGTCCATATCGGTGCCGCAACTGTCCATATCGGAGCCGCAACTATCCATATCAGTGCTGCAACTCTATATTGGCCGATACCGTATGTATCGGCTATTTGATTGAACAAGCTTATCTCGGCCATGGAAATAGGTTAGAGTCATCCTATTTCTATTGCCGCAACCAAATGTATCGGCTGTTTGACTGAACAAACTTATCTCGCCCATGGAAATAGGTTAGATTCATCCTATTTCCATTGCCGCAACTCTATATTGGCCGATACCGTATGTATCGGCTAATTGATTGAACAAGCTTATCTCGGCCATGGAAATAGGTTAGATTCATCCTATTTCCATTGCCGCAACCAAATGTATCGGCTGTTTAGATGAACAAACTTATCTCGCCAATGGTAATAGGTTAGATTCATCCTATTTCCATTGCTGGTGCATGGTGCCGCAACTGTCCATATCGGTGCCGAAACTGTCCATATCGGTGCTGCAACTGTCCATATCGGTGCCGCAAATGTCCATATCGGAGCCGCAACTATCCATATCAGTGCTGCAACTCTATATTGGCCGATACCGTATGTAGCGGCTATTTGATTGAACAAGCTTATCTCGGCCATGGAAATAGGTTAGAGTCATCCTATTTCCATTGCCGCAACCATATGTATCGGCTGTTTGACTGAACAAACTTATCTCGGCCATGGAAATAGGTTAGATTCATCTTTTTTTCCATTGCCGCAACTATCCATATCGGTGCCGCAACTCATGCTCGGACTGAAACTCAAAAAAGTATCAGTACGAGGATAACTGTTCGTATGAGTGCCTCAACTGTCCAAATCAGTGCCGCAACTGTCCATATCGGTGCCGCAACTCATGCTCGGACTGAAACTCAAAAAAGTATCAGTACGAGGATAACTGTTCGTATGAGTGCCGCAACTGTCCATATCTGTGCCGCAACTGTCCATATCGGTGTCGCAACTCATGCTCTGACTGAAACTCAAAAAAGTATCAGTACGAGGATAACTGTTCGTATGAGTGCCTCAACTGTCCATATCAGTACCGTAACTGTCCATATCGGAGCCGCAACTATCCATATCAGAGCTGCAACTGTCCAAATCAGTGCCGCAACTGTCCATATCGGTGCCGCAACTATCCATATCGGTACCGAAACTATCCATATCAGTGCTGCAACTGTCCATATCAGTACGAGGATAACTGTTCGTATGAGTGCCTCAACTGTCCATATCTGTACCGCAACTGTCCATATCGGTGCCGCAACTGTCCATATCGGTGCCGCAACTATCCATATCAGTGCCGAAACTGTCCATATCAGTGCTGCAACTGTCCATATCGGTGCCGCAACTGTCCATATCAGTGCCGCAACTGTCCATTTCGGTGCCGCAACTATCCAAATCAGTGCTGCAACTGTCCATATCGGTGCCGCAACTGTCCATATCGGTGCGGCAACTATCCATATCTGTGCCGAAACTGTCCATATCGGTGCCGCAACTGTCCATATCGGTGCTGCAACTGTCCATATCGATGCCGCAACTGTCCATATCGGTGCCGCAACTATCCATATCAGTGCTGCAACTGTCCATATCAGTGCGGCAACTATCCATATCTGTGCCGCAACTGTCCATATCGGTGCCGCAACTGTCCATATCGGTGCCGCAACTATCCATATCAGTGCTGCAACTGTCCATATCAGTGCGGCAACTATCCATATCAGTGCCGAAACTGTCCATATCGGTGCCGCAACTGTCCATATCGGTGCCGCAACTGTCCATATCGGTGCCGCAACTATCCATATCAGTGCCGAAACTGTCCATATCGGTGCTGCAACTGTCCATATCGGTGCCGCAACTGTCCATATCGGACGCAACTATCCATATCGGTACCGAAACTATCCATATCAGTGCTGCAACTGTCCATATCAGTACGAGGATAACTGTTCGTATGAGTGCCTCAACTGTCCATATCTGTACCGCAACTGTCCATATCGGTGCCGCAACTGTCCATATCGGTGCCGCAACTATCCATATCAGTGCCGAAACTGTCCATATCGGTGCCGCAACTGTCCATATCAGTGCCGCAACTGTCCATTTCGGTGCCGCAACTATCCATATCAGTGCTGCAACTGTCCATATCGGTGCCGCAACTATCCATATCAGTGCTGCAACTGTCCATATCGGAGCCGCAACTGTCCATATCGGTGCCGCAACTGTCCATATCGGAGCCGCAACTATCCATATCAGTGCTGCAACTCTATATTGGCCGATACCGTATGTATCGGCTATTTGATTGAACAAGCTTATCTCGGCCATGGAAATAGGTTAGAGTCATCCTATTTCTATTGCCGCAACCAAATGTATCGGCTGTTTGACTGAACAAACTTATCTCGCCCATGGAAATAGGTTAGATTCATCCTATTTCCATTGCCGCAACTCTATATTGGCCGATACCGTATGTATCGGCTAATTGATTGAACAAGCTTATCTCGGCCATGGAAATAGGTTAGATTCATCCTATTTCCATTGCCGCAACCAAATGTATCGGCTGTTTAGATGAACAAACTTATCTCGCCAATGGTAATAGGTTAGATTCATCCTATTTCCATTGCTGGTGCATGGTGCCGCAACTGTCCATATCGGTGCCGAAACTGTCCATATCGGTGCTGCAACTGTCCATATCGGTGCCGCAAATGTCCATATCGGAGCCGCAACTATCCATATCAGTGCTGCAACTCTATATTGGCCGATACCGTATGTAGCGGCTATTTGATTGAACAAGCTTATCTCGGCCATGGAAATAGGTTAGAGTCATCCTATTTCCATTGCCGCAACCATATGTATCGGCTGTTTGACTGAACAAACTTATCTCGGCCATGGAAATAGGTTAGATTCATCTTTTTTCCATTGCCGCAACTATCCATATCGGTGCCGCAACTCATGCTCGGACTGAAACTCAAAAAAGTATCAGTACGAGGATAACTGTTCGTATGAGTGCCTCAACTGTCCAAATCAGTGCCGCAACTGTCCATATCGGTGCCGCAACTCATGCTCGGACTGAAACTCAAAAAAGTATCAGTACGAGGATAACTGTTCGTATGAGTGCCGCAACTGTCCATATCTGTGCCGCAACTGTCCATATCGGTGTCGCAACTCATGCTCTGACTGAAACTCAAAAAAGTATCAGTACGAGGATAACTGTTCGTATGAGTGCCTCAACTGTCCATATCAGTACCGTAACTGTCCATATCGGAGCCGCAACTATCCATATCAGAGCTGCAACTGTCCAAATCAGTGCCGCAACTGTCCATATCGGTGCCGCAACTATCCATATCGGTACCGAAACTATCCATATCAGTGCTGCAACTGTCCATATCAGTACGAGGATAACTGTTCGTATGAGTGCCTCAACTGTCCATATCTGTACCGCAACTGTCCATATCGGTGCCGCAACTGTCCATATCGGTGCCGCAACTATCCATATCAGTGCCGAAACTGTCCATATCAGTGCTGCAACTGTCCATATCGGTGCCGCAACTGTCCATATCAGTGCCGCAACTGTCCATTTCGGTGCCGCAACTATCCAAATCAGTGCTGCAACTGTCCATATCGGTGCCGCAACTGTCCATATCGGTGCGGCAACTATCCATATCTGTGCCGAAACTGTCCATATCGGTGCCGCAACTGTCCATATCGGTGCTGCAACTGTCCATATCGATGCCGCAACTGTCCATATCGGTGCCGCAACTATCCATATCAGTGCTGCAACTGTCCATATCAGTGCGGCAACTATCCATATCTGTGCCGCAACTGTCCATATCGGTGCCGCAACTGTCCATATCGGTGCCGCAACTATCCATATCGGTACCGAAACTATCCATATCAGTGCTGCAACTGTCCATATCAGTACGAGGATAACTGTTCGTATGAGTGCCTCAACTGTCCATATCGGTGCCGCAACTGTCCATATCGGTGCCGCAACTATCCATATCAGTGCCGAAACTGTCCATATCAGTGCTGCAACTGTCCATATCGGTGCCGCAACTGTCCATATCAGTGCCGCAACTGTCCATTTCGGTGCCGCAACTATCCATATCAGTGCTGCAACTGTCCATATCGGTGCCGCAACTGTCCATATCGGTGCGGCAACTATCCATATCTGTGCCGAAACTGTCCATATCGGTGCCGCAACTGTCCATATCGGTGCTGCAACTGTCCATATCGATGCCGCAACTGTCCATATCGGTGCCGCAACTATCCATATCAGTGCTGCAACTGTCCATATCAGTGCGGCAACTATCCATATCTGTGCCGCAACTGTCCATATCGGTGCCGCAACTGTCCATATCGGTGCCGCAACTATCCATATCAGTGCTGCAACTGTCCATATCAGTGCGGCAACTATCCATATCAGTGCCGAAACTGTCCATATCGGTGCCGCAACTGTCCATATCGGTGCCGCAAATGTCCATATCGGTGCCGCAACTATCCATATCAGTGCCGGAACTGTCCATATCGGTGCCGCAACCGTCCATATCGGTGCCGCAACTGTCCATATCGGACGCAACTATCCATATCAGTGCCGCAACTCTATATTGGCCGATACCGTATGTATCGGCTATTTGATTGAACAAGCTTATCTCGGCCATGGAAATAGGTTAGATTCATCCTATTTCCATTGCGGCAACCATATGAATCGGCTGTTTGACTGAACAAACTTATCTCGCCCATGGAAATAGGTTAGATTCATCCTATTTCCATTGCCGCAACTTCTATATTGGCCGATACCGTATGTATCGGCTAATTGATTAAACACGCTTATCTCGGCCATGGAAATAGGTTAGATTCATCCTATTTCCATTGCCGCAACCATATGTATCGGCTGTTTAGATGAACAAACTTATCTCGCCAATGGTAATAGGTTAGATTCATCCTATTTCCATTGCCGCAACCATATGTATCGGCTGTTTGACTGAACAAACTTATCTCGGCCATCGGTGTCCATATCGGTGCCGCAACTGTCCATATCGGTGCAGCAACTATCCATATCAGTGCCGAAACTGTCCATATCGTAGACGCAACTAACTTATCTCGGCCATGGAAATAGGTTAGATTCATCCTATTTCCATTGCGGCAACCATATGAATCGGCTGTTTGACTGAACAAACTTATCTCGCCCATAGAAATATGTTAGATTCATCCTATTTCCATTGCCGCAACTCTATATTGGCCGATACCGTATGTATCGGCTATTTGATTGAACAAGCTTATCTCGGCCATGGAAATAGGTTAGATTCATCCTATTTCCATTGCCGCAACCAAATGTATCGGCTATTTGATTGAACAAGCTTATCTCGGCCATGGAAATAGGTTAGATTCATCCTATTTCCATTGCTGGTGCATGGTGCCGCAACTGTCCATATCGGTGCCGCAACTGTCCATATCGGTGCCGCAACTGTCCATATCGGTGCCGCAACTGTCCATATCGGTGCCGCAACTGTCCATATCAGTGCCGCAACTCAATATTGGCCGATACCGTATGTATCGGCTATTTGATTGAACAAGCTTATCTCGGCCATGGAAATAGGTTAGATTCATCCTATTTCCATTGCCGCAACCATATGTATCGGCTGTTTGACTGAACAAACTTATCTCGGCCATGGAAATAGGTTAGATTCATCCTTTTTCCATTGCCGCAACTATCCATATCGGTGCCGCAACTCATGCTCGGACTGAAACTCAAAAAAAGTATCAGTACGAGGATAACTGTTCGTATGAGTGCCTCAACTGTCCAAATCAGTGCCGCAACTGTCCATATCGGTGCCGCAACTCATCCTCGGACTGATACTCAAAAAAGTATCAGTACGAGGATAACTGTTCGTATGAGTGCCGCAACTGTCCATATCTGTGCCGCAACTGTCCATATCGGTGTCGCAACTCATGCTCTGACTGAAACTCAAAAAAGTATCAGTACGAGGATAACTGTTCGTATGAGTGCCTCAACTGTCCATATCAGTACCGCAAATGTCCATATCGGTGTCGCAACTATCCATATCAGTGCCGCAACTGTCCATATCAGTGCCGCAACTGTCCATATCGGTGCCGCAACTATCCATATCGGTACCGAAACTATCCATATCAGTGCTGCAACTGTCCATATCAGTACGAGGATAACTGTTCGTATGAGTGCCTCAACTGTCCATATCTGTACCGCAACTGTCCATATCGGTGCCGCAACTGTCCATATCGGTGCCGCAACTATCCATATCAGTGCCGAAACTGTCCATATCAGTGCTGCAACTGTCCATATCGGTGCCGCAACTGTCCATATCAGTGCCGCAACTGTCCATATTGGAGCCGCAAATATCCATATCAGTGCTGCAACTCTATATTGGCCGATACCGTATGTATCGGCTATTTGATTGAACAAGCTTATCTCGGCCATGGAAATAGGTTAGAGTCATCCTATTTCCATTGCCGCAACCATATGTATCGGCTATTTGATTGAACAAGCTTATCTCGGCCATGGAAATAGGTTAGATTCATCCTATTTCCATTGCGGCAACCATATGAATCGGCTGTTTGACTGAACAAACTTATCTCGCCCATGGAAATAGGTTAGATTCATCCTATTTCCATTGCCGCAACTCTATATTGTCCGATACCGTATGTATCGGCTAATTGATTAAACACGCTTATCTCGGCCATGGAAATAGGTTAGATTCATCCTATTTCCATTGCCGCAACCATATGTATCGGCTGTTTAGATGAACAAACTTATCTCGCCAATGGTAATAGGTTAGATTCATCCTATTTCCATTGCCGCAACCATATGTATCGGCTGTTTGACTGAACAAACTTATCTCGGCCATCGGTGTCCATATCGGTGCCGCAACTGTCCATATCGGTGCAGCAACTATCCATATCAGTGCCGAAACTGTCCATATCGTAGACGCAACTAACTTATCTCGGCCATGGAAATAGGTTAGATTCATCCTATTTCCATTGCCGCAACCAAATGTATCGGCTGTTTGACTGAACAAACTTATCTCGCCCATGGAAATAGGTTAGATTCATCCTATTTCTATTGCCGCAACTCTATATTGGCCGATACCGTATGTATCGGCTATTTGATTGAACAAGCTTATCTCGACCATGGAAATAGGTTAGATTCATCCTATTTCCATTGCGGCAACCATATGAATCGGCTGTTTGACTGAACAAACTTATCTCGAACATGGAAATAGGTTAGATTCATCCTATTTCCATTGCCGCAACTCTATATTGGCCGATACCGTATGTATCGGCTAATTGATTAAACACGCTTATCTCGGCCATGGAAATAGGTTAGATTCATCCTATTTCCATTGCCGCAACCATATGTATCGGCTGTTTAGATGAACAAACTTATCTCGCCAATGGTAATAGGTTAGATTCATCCTATTTCCATTGCCGCAACCATATGTATCGGCTGTTTGACTGAACAAACTTATCTCGGCCATCGGTGTCCATATCGGTGCCGCAACTGTCCATATCGGTGCAGCAACTATCCATATCAGTGCCGAAACTGTCCATATCGTAGACGCAACTAACTTATCTCGGCCATGGAAATAGGTTAGATTCATCCTATTTCCATTGCCGCAACCATATGTATCGGCTGTTTGACTGAACAAACTTATCTCGGCCATCGGTGTCCATATCAGTGCCGCAACTGTCCATATCGGTGCCGCAACTATCCATATCAGTGCTGCAACTGTCCATATCAGAGCCGCAACTGTCCATATCGGTGCCGCAACTATCCATATCAGTGCTGCAACTGTCCATATCGGTGCCGCAACTGTCCATATCGGTGCAGCAACTATCCATATCAGTGCCGAAACTGTCCATATCGGTGCCGCAACTGTCCATATCGGTGCCGCAACTGTCCATATCGGTGCCGCAAATGTCCATATCGGTGCCGCAACTATCCATATCAGTGCCGCAACTGTCAATATCAGTGCCGCAACTGTCCATATCAGTGCCGCAACTTAATATTGGCCGATACCGTATGTATCGGCTATTTGATTGAACAAGCTTATCTCGGCCATGGAAATAGGTTAGATTCATCCTATTTCCATTGCCGCAACAATATAAATCGGCTGTTTGACTGAACAAACTTATCTCGGCCATCGGTATCCATATCAGTGCCGCAACTGTCCATATCGGTGTCGCAACTCATGCTCTGACTGAAACTCAAAAAAGTATCAGTACGAGGATAACTGTTCGTATGAGTGCCTCAACTGTCCATATCGTAGCCGCAACTATCCATATCAGTGCTGCAACTGTCCAAATCAGTGCCGCAACTGTCCATATCGGTGCCGCAACTATCCATATCGGTACCGAAACTATCCATATCAGTGCCGAAACTGTCCATATCGGTGCCGCAACTATCCATATCAGTGCTGCAACTGTCCATATCGGTGCCGCAACTGTCCATATCGGTGCCGCAACTATCCATATCAGTGCCGAAACTGTCCATATCGGTGCCGCAACTGTCCATATCGGTGCCGCAAATGTCCATATCGGTGCCGCAACTATCCATATCAGTGCCGCAACTGTCCAAATCAGTGCCGCAACTGTCCATATCGGTGCCGCAACTATCCATATCGGTACCGAAACTATCCATATCAGTGCCGAAACTGTCCATATCGGTGCCGCAACTATCCATATCAGTGCTGCAACTGTCCATATCGGTGCCGCAACTGTCCATATCGGTGCCGCAACTATCCATATCGGTGCCGCAACTGTCCATATCGGTGCCGCAACTATCCATATCAGTGCCGAAACTGTCCATATCGGTGCCGCAACTGTCCATATCGGTGCCGCAAATGTCCATATCGGTGCCGCAACTATCCATATCAGTGCCGCAACTGTCCAAATCAGTGCCGCAACTGTCCATATCGGTGCCGCAACTATCCATATCGGTACCGAAACTATCCATATCAGTGCCGAAACTGTCCATATCGGTGCCGCAACTATCCATATCAGTGCCGAAACTGTCCATATCGGTGCTGCAACTGTCCATATCGGTGCCGCAACTATCCATATCGGTGCCGCAACTATCCATATCAGTGCCGCAACTGTCCATATCGGTGCCGCAACTATCCATATCAGTGCCGCAACTGTCCATATCGGTGCCGCAACTGTCCATATCAGTGCCGCAACTGTCCATATCAGTGCCGCAACTTAATATTGGCCGATACCGTATGTATCGGCTATTTGATTGAACAAGCTTATCTCGGCCATGGAAATAGGTTAGATTCATCCTATTTCCATTGCCGCAACCATATAAATCGGCTGTTTGACTGAACAAACTTATCTCGGCCATCGGTATCCATATCAGTGCCGCAACTGTCCATATCGGTGCCGCAACTATCCATATCAGTGCCGAAACTGTCCATATCGGTGCCGCAACTGTCCATATCGGTGCCGCAAATGTCCATATCGGTGCCGCAACTATCCATATCAGTGCCGCAACTGTCCAAATCAGTGCCGCAACTGTCCATATCGGTGCCGCAACTGTCCATATCGGTACCGCAACTATCCATATCAGTGCCGCAACTGTCCATATCGGTGCCGCAACTGTCCATATCAGTGCCGCAACTGTCCATATCGGTGCCGCAACTGTCCATATCGGTGCCGCAACTATCCATATCGGTGCCGCAACTGTCCATATCGGTGCCGCAACTATCCATATCAGTGCCGAAACTGTCCATATCGGTGCCGCAACTGTCCATATCGGTGCCGCAACTATCCATATCAGTGCCGCAACTGTCCAAATCAGTGCCGCAACTATCCATATCAGTGCTGCAACTGTCCATATCAGTGCCGCAACTGTCCATATCGGTGCCGCAACTATCCATATCAGTGCTGCAACTGTCCATATCGGTGCCGCAACTGTCCATATCGGTGCAGCAACTATCCATATCAGTGCCGCAACTGTCCATATCGGTGCCGCAACTGTCCATATCGGTGCCGCAACTGTCCATATCGGTGCCGCAACTGTCCATATCGGTGCCGCAACTGTCCATATCGGTGCCGCAACTGTCCATATCGGTGCCGCAACTATCCATATCAGTGCTGCAACTCTATATTGGCCGATACCGTATGTATCGGCTATTTGATTGAACAAGCTTATCTCGGCCATGGAAATAGGTTAGATTCATCCTATTTCCATTGCCGCAACCAAATGTATCGGCTGTTTGACTGAACAAACTTATCTCGCCCATGGAAATAGGTTAGATTCATCCTATTTCCATTGCCCGCAACTTCTATATTGGCCGATACCGTATGTATCGGCTAATTGATTAAACACGCTTATCTCGGCCATGGAAATAGGTTAGATTCATCCTATTTCCATTGCCGCAACCATATGTATCGGCTGTTTAGATGAACAAACTTATCTCGCCCATGGTAATAGGTTAGATTCATCCTATTTCCATTTCCGCAACCATATGTATCGGCTGTTTGACTGAACAAACTTATCTCGGCCATCGGTGTCCATATCAGTGCCGCAACTGTCCATATCGGTGCCGCAACTATCCATATCAGTGCAGCAACTATCCATATCAGTGCCGAAACTGTCCATATCGTAGACGCAACTAACTTATCTCGGCCATGGAAATAGGTTAGATTCATCCTATTTCCATTGCCGCAACCATATGTATCGGCTGTTTGACTGAACAAACTTATCTCGGCCATCGGTGTCCATATCAGTGCCGCAACTGTCCATATCGGTGCCGCAACTATCCATATCAGTGCTGCAACTGTCCATATCTGTGCCGCAACTATCCATATCAGTGCTGCAACTGTCCATATCGGTGCCGCAACTGTCCATATCGGTGCAGCAACTATCCATATCAGTGCCGAAACTGTCCATATCGGTGCCGCAACTGTCCATATCGGTGCCCCAACTGTCCATATCGGTGCCGCAAATGTCCATATCGGTGCCGCAACTATCCATATCAGTGCCGCAACTGTCAATATCAGTGCCGCAACTGTCCATATCAGTGCCGCAACTTAATATTGGCCGATACCGTATGTATCGGCTATTTGATTGAACAAGCTTATCTCGGCCATGGAAATAGGTTAGATTCATCCTATTTCCATTGCCGCAACCATATAAATCGGCTGTTTGACTGAACAAACTTATCTCGGCCATGGAAATAAGTTAGATTCATCCTATTTCCATTGCCGCAACCATATGTATCGGCTGTTTGACTGAACAAACTTATCTCGGCCATCGGTATCCATATCAGTGCCGCAACTGTCCATATCGGTGTCGCAACTCATGCTCTGACTGAAACTCAAAAAAGTATCAGTACGAGGATAACTGTTCGTATGAGTGCCTCAACTGTCCATATCGTAGCCGCAACTATCCATATCAGTGCCGCAACTGTCCAAATCAGTGCCGCAACTGTCCATATCGGTGCCGCAACTATCCATATCGGTACCGAAACTATCCATATCAGTGCCGAAACTGTCCATATCGGTGCCGCAACTATCCATATCAGTGCCGAAACTGTCCATATCGGTGCTGCAACTGTCCATATCGGTGCCGCAACTGTCCATATCGGTGCCGCAACTATCCATATCGGTGCCGCAACTGTCCATATCGGTGCCGCAACTGTCCATATCAGTGCCGCAACTGTCCATATCGGTGCCGCAACTATCCATATCAGTGTCGCAACTATCCATATCGGTGCCGCAACTGTCCATATCGGTACCGCAACTATCCATATCAGTGCCGAAACTGTCCATATCGGTGCCGCAACTATCCATATCAGTGCTGCAACTGTCCATATCAGTACCGCAACTGTCCATATCGGTGCTGCAACTGTCCATATCGGTGCCGCAACTCATGCTCGGACTGAAACTCAAAAAAGTATCAGTACGAGGATAACTGTTCGTATGAGTGCCTCAACTGTCTATATCAGTACCGCAACTGTCCATATCGGTGCCGCAACTGTCCATATCGGTGCCGCAACTATCCATATCAGTGCCGAAACTGTCCATATCAGTGCCGCAACTGTCCATATCGGTGCCGCAACTATCCATATCAGTGCTGCAACTATCCATATCAGTGCTGCAACTATCCATATCGGTGCTGCAACTGTCCATATCGGTGTCGCAATTCATGCTCTGACTGGAACTCAAAAAAGTATCAGTACGAGGATAACTGTTCGTATGAGTGCCTCAACTGTCCATATCGGAGCCGCCACTATCCATATCAGTGCCGCAACTGTCCATATCAGTGCCGCAACTGTCCATATCAGTGCCGCAACTCATCCTCAGACTGATACTCAAAAAAGTATCAGTACGAGGATAACTGTTCGTATGAGTGCCGCAACTGTCCATATCGGTGCCGCAACTGTCCATATCAGTGCCGCAACTGTCAATATCGGTGCCGCAACAATCCATATCAGTGCTGAAACTGTCCATATCAGTGCCGCAACTGTCCATATCGTTGCCGCAACTATCCATATCAGTGCTGCAACTATCCATATCAGTGCCGAAACTGTCCATATCGGTGCTGCAACTGTCCATATCGGTGCCGCAACTGTCCATATCAGTGCCGCAACTGTCCATATCGGTGCCGCAACTGTCCATATCAGTGCCGCAACTGTCCATATCGGTGCCGCAACTGTCCATATCGGTGCCGCAACTATCCATATCAGTGCTGCAACTGTCCATATCGGTGCCGCAAATGTCCATATCGGTGCCGCAACTATCCATATCAGTGCTGCAACTATCCATATCAGTGCCGAAACTGTCCATATCGGTGCTGCAACTGTCCTTATCGGTGCCGCAACTGTCCATATCGGTGCCGCAACTGTCCATATCGGTGCCGCAACTATCCATATCAGTGCTGCAACTGTCCATATCGGTGCCGCAACTGTCCATATCGGTGCCGCAACTATCCATATCAGTGCTGCAACTGTCCATATCGGTGCTGCAACTGTCCATATCGGTGCCGCAACTATCCATATCAGTGCCGAAACTGTCCATATCGGTACTGCAACTGTCCATATCAGTACGAGGATAACTGTTCGTATGAGTGCCTCAACTGTCCATATCTGTACCGCAACTGTCCATATCGGTGCCGCAACTGTCCATATCTGTGCCGCAACTATCCATATCAGTGCCGAAACTGTCCATATCGGTGCTGCAACTGTCCATATCGGTGCCGCAACTATCCATATCAGTGCTGCAACTATCTATATCAGTGCTGCAACTATCTATATCGGTGCTGCAACTGTCCATATCGGTGCTGCAACTGTCCATATCGGTGCCGCAACTATCCATATCAGTGCTGCAACTATCTATATCAGTGCTGCAACTATCTATATCGGTGCTGCAACTATCCATATCAGTGCTGCAACTATCCATATCAGTGCCGAAACTGTCCATATCGGTGCTGCAACTGTCCATATCGGTGCTGCAACTATCCATATCAGTGCTGCAACTATCTATATCGGTGCCGCAACTGTCCATATCGGTGCCGCAACTCATCCTCGGACTGATACTCAAAAAAGTATCAGTACGAGGATAACTGTTCGTATGAGTGCCTCAACTGTCCATATCGGTGCCGCAACTGTCCATATCGGTGCCGCAACTGTCCATATCGGTGCCGAAACAATCCATATCAGTGCTGCAACTGTCCATATCAGTGCTTCAACTGTCCATATCAGTGCCGCAACTGTCCATATCGGTGCCGCAACTATCCATATCGGTGCCGCAACTGTCCATATCAGTGCCGCAACTGTCAATATCAGTGCCGCAACTGTTCATATCGGTGCCGCAACTATCCATATCAGTGTCGCAACTATCCATATCGGTGCCGCAACTGTCCATATCGGTACCGCAACTATCCATATCAGTGCCGAAACTGTCCATATCGGTGCCGCAACTATCCATATCAGTGCTGCAACTGTCCATATCAGTGCCGCAACTGTCCATATCGGTGCCGCAACTGTCCATATCAGTGCCGCAACTCATCCTCGGACTGATACTCAAAAAAGTATCAGTACGAGGATAACTGTTCGTATGAGTGCTTCAACTGTCCATATCAGTACCGCAACTGTCCATATCGGTGCCGCAACTGTCCATATCGGTGCCGCAACTGTCCATATCAGTGCCGCAACTGTCAATATCAGTGCCGCAACTGTCCATATCGGTGCCGCAACTGTCCATATCAGTGCCGCAACTGTCCATATCGGTGCCGCAACTATCCATATCGGTGCCGCAACTGTCCATATCAGTGCCGCAACTCATCCTCGGAATGATACTCAAGAAAGTATCAGTACGAGGATAACTGTTCGTATGAGTGCTTCAACTGTCCATATCGGAGCCGCCACTATCCATATCGGTGCCGCAACTGTCCATATCGGTGCCGCAACTGTCCATATCGGTGCCGCAACTCATCCTCGGACTGATACTCAAAAAAGTATCAGTACGAGGATAACTGTTCGTATGAGTGCTTCAACTGTCCATATCGGTGCCGCAACTGTCCATATCAGTGCCGCAACTGTCCATATCGGTGCCGCAACAATCCATATCAGTGCTGCAACTGTCCATATCAGTGCCGCAACTGTCCATATCGTTGCCGCAACTATCCATATCAGTGCTGCAACTATCCATATCAGTGCCGAAACTGTCCATATCGGTGCCGCAACTGTCCATATCAGTGCCGCAACTGTCCATATCAGTGCCGCAACTGTCCATATCGGTGCCGCAACTGTCCATATCAGTGCTGCAACTGTCAATATCAGTGCCGCAACTGTCCATATCGGTGCCGCAACTATCCATATCAGTGCTGCAACTGTCCATATCGGTGCCGCAAATGTCCATATCGGTGCCGCAACTATCCATATCAGTGCTGCAACTATCCATATCAGTGCCGAAACTGTCCATATCGGTGCTGCAACTGTCCATATCGGTGCCGCAACTGTCCATATCAGTGCCGCAACTGTCCATATCGGTGCCGCAACTATCCATATCAGTGC
The DNA here is from genome assembly GCA_023373905.1 of Rhizoglyphus robini. Classification (NCBI taxonomy): domain Eukaryota; kingdom Metazoa; phylum Arthropoda; class Arachnida; order Sarcoptiformes; family Acaridae; genus Rhizoglyphus; species Rhizoglyphus robini. Next base: position 350,151 of record JAKIJQ010000092.1, on the reverse strand, counting down.
TGCAACTGTCCATATCGGTGCCGCAACTGTCCATATCGGTGCCGCAACTATCCATATCAGTGCTGCAACTGTCCATATCGGTGCTGCAACTGTCCATATCGGTGCCGCAACTATCCATATCAGTGCCGAAACTGTCCATATCGGTACTGCAACTGTCCATATCAGTACGAGGATAACTGTTCGTATGAGTGCCTCAACTGTCCATATCTGTACCGCAACTGTCCATATCGGTGCCGCAACTGTCCATATCTGTGCCGCAACTATCCATATCAGTGCCGAAACTGTCCATATCGGTGCTGCAACTGTCCATATCGGTGCCGCAACTATCCATATCAGTGCTGCAACTATCTATATCAGTGCTGCAACTATCTATATCGGTGCTGCAACTGTCCATATCGGTGCTGCAACTGTCCATATCGGTGCCGCAACTATCCATATCAGTGCTGCAACTATCTATATCAGTGCTGCAACTATCTATATCGGTGCTGCAACTATCCATATCAGTGCTGCAACTATCCATATCAGTGCCGAAACTGTCCATATCGGTGCTGCAACTGTCCATATCGGTGCTGCAACTATCCATATCAGTGCTGCAACTATCTATATCGGTGCTGCAACTGTCCATATCGGTGTCGCAATTCATGCTCTGACTGAAACTCAAAAAAGTATCAGTACGAGGATAACTGTTCATATGAGTGCCTCAACTGTCCATATCGGAGCCGCAACTATCCATATCAGTGCCGCAACTGTCCATATCGGTGCCGAAACAATCCATATCAGTGCTGCAACTGTCCATATCAGTGCTGCAACTGTCCATATCAGTGCCGCAACTGTCCATATCGTTGCCGCAACTATCCATATCAGTGCTGCAACTATCCATATCAGTGCCGCAACTGTCCATATCGGTGCTGCAACTGTCCATATCGGTGCCGCAACTGTCCATATCAGTGCCGCAACTGTCCATATCGGTGCCGCAACTATCCATATCAGTGCCGAAACTGTCCATATCGGTTCTGCAACTGTCCATATCAGTACGAGGATAACTGTTCGTATGAGTGCCTCAACTGTCCATATCTGTACCGCAACTGTCCATATCGGTTCCGCAACTGTCCATATCGGTGCCGCAACTATCCATATCAGTGCCGAAACTGTCCATATCTGTGCCGCAACTGTCCATATCGGTGTCGCAACTCATGCTCTGACTGAAACTCAAAAAAGTATCAGTACGAGGATAACTGTTCGTATGAGTGCCTCAACTGTCCAAATCAGTGCCGCAACTATCCATATCAGTGCTGCAACTATCCATATCAGTGCCGAAACTGTCCATATCGGTGCTGCAACTGTCCATATCGGTGCCGCAACTGTCTATATCAGTGCCCAACTGTCCATATCGGTGCCGCAACTATCCATATCAGTGCTGCAACTGTCCATATCGGTGCCGCAACTGTCCATATCGGTGCCGCAACTATCCATATCAGTGCTGCAACTGTCCATATCGGTGCTGCAACTGTCCATATCGGTGCCGCAACTATCCATATCAGAGCCGAAACTGTCCATATCGGTGCTGCAACTGTCCATATCAGTACGAGGATAACTGTTCGTATGAGTGCCTCAACTGTCCATATCTGTACCGCAACTGTCCATATCGGTGCCGCAACTGTCCATATCGGTGCCGCAACTATCCATATCAGTGCCGAAACTGTCCATATCGGTGCTGCAACTGTCCATATCGGTGCCGCAACTGTCCATTTCGGTGCCACAACTATCCATCTCAGTGCTGCAACTGTCCATATCGGTGCCGCAACTATCCATATCAGTGCTGCAACTGTCCATATCAGTGCGGCAACTATCCATATCAGTGCCGAAACTGTCCATATCGGTGCCGCAACTGTCCATATCGGTGCCGCAACTGTCCATATCGGTGCCGCAACTATCCATATCAGTGCCGAAACTGTCCATATCGGTGCTGCAACTGTCCATATCAGTACTAGGATAACTGTTCGTATGAGTGCCTCAACTGTCCATATCTGTACCGCAACTGTCCATATCGGTGCTGCAACTGTCCATATCGGTGCCGCAACTGTCCATATCAGTGCCGCAACTGTCCGTATCGGTGCCGCAACTATCCATATCAGTGCTGCAACTGTCCATATCGGTGCCGCAACTGTCCATATCGGTGCCGCAACTATCCATATCAGTGCTGCAACTGTCCATATCAGTGCGGCAACTATCCATATCAGTGCCGAAACTGTCCATATCGGTGCCGCAACTGTCCATATCGGTGCCGCAACTGTCCATATCGGTGCCGCAACTATCCATATCAGTGCCGAAACTGTCCATATCGGTGCTGCAACTGTCCATATCGGTGCCGCAACTGTCCATCTCTGTGCCGCAACTGTCCATATCGGTGTCGCAACTCATGCTCTGACTGAAACTCAAAAAAGTATCAGTACGAGGATAACTGTTCGTATGAGTGCCTCAACTGTCCAAATCAGTGCCGCAACTATCCATATCAGTGCTGCAACTATCCATATCAGTGCCGAAACTGTCCATATCGGTGCTGCAACTGTCCATATCGGTGCCGCAACTGTCTATATCAGTGCCCAACTGTCCATATCGGTGCCGCAACTATCCATATCAGTGCTGCAACTGTCCATATCGGTGCCGCAAGTGTCCATATCGGTGCCGCAACTATCCATATCAGTGCTGCAACTGTCCATATCGGTGCTGCAACTGTCCATATCAGTACGAGGATAACTGTTCGTATGAGTGCCTCAACTGTCCATATCTGTACCGCAACTGTCCATATCGGTGCCGCAACTGTCCATATCGGTGCCGCAACTATCCATATCAGTGCCGAAACTGTCCATATCGGTGCTGCAACTGTCCATATCGGTGCCGCAACTGTCCATTTCGGTGCCACAACTATCCATATCAGTGCTGCAACTGTCCATATCGGTGCCGCAACTGTCCATATCGGTGCCGCAACTATCCATATCAGTGCTGCAACTGTCCATATCAGTGCGGCAACTATCCATATCAGTGCCGAAACTGTCCATATCGGTGCCGCAACTGTCCATATCGGTGCCGCAACTGTCCATATCGGTGCCGCAACTATCCATATCAGTGCCGAAACTGTCCATATCGGTGCTGCAACTATCCATATCAGTGCCGAAACTATCCATATCAGTGCGGCAACTATCCATATCAGTGCTGCAACTGTCCATATCAGTGCGGCAACTATCCATATCAGTGCCGAAACTATCCATATCAGTGCCGAAACTATCCATATCGGTGCTGCAACTGTCCATATCGGTGCCGCAACTGTCCATATCGGTGCCGCAACTATACATATCAGTGCCGAAACTGTCCATCTCTGTGCCGCAACTGTCCATATCGGTGTCGCAACTCATGCTCTGACTGAAACTCAAAAAAGTATCAGTACGAGGATAACTGTTCGTATGAGTGCCTCAACTGTCCAAATCAGTGCCGCAACTATCCATATCAGTGCTGCAACTATCCATATCAGTGCCGAAACTGTCCATATCGGTGCTGCAACTGTCCATATCGGTGCCGCAACTGTCTATATCAGTGCCCAACTGTCCATATCGGTGCCGCAACTATCCATATCAGTGCTGCAACTGTCCATATCGGTGCCGCAACTGTCCATATCGGTGCCGCAACTATCCATATCAGTGCTGCAACTGTCCATATCGGTGCTGCAACTGTCCATATCAGTACGAGGATAACTGTTCGTATGAGTGCCTCAACTGTCCATATCTGTACCGCAACTGTCCATATCGGTGCCGCAACTGTCCATATCGGTGCCGCAACTATCCATATCAGTGCCGAAACTGTCCATATCGGTGCTGCAACTGTCCATATCGGTGCCGCAACTGTCCATTTCGGTGCCACAACTATCCATATCAGTGCTGCAACTGTCCATATCGGTGCCGCAACTGTCCATATCGGTGCCGCAACTATCCATATCAGTGCTGCAACTGTCCATATCAGTGCGGCAACTATCCATATCAGTGCCGAAACTGTCCATATCGGTGCCGCAACTGTCCATATCGGTGCCGCAACTGTCCATATCGGTGCCGCAACTATCCATATCAGTGCCGAAACTGTCCATATCGGTGCTGCAACTGTCCATATCAGTACGAGGATAACTGTTCGTATGAGTGCCTCAACTGTCCATATCTGTACCGCAACTGTCCATATCGGTGCCGCAACTGTCCATATCGGTGCCGCAACTGTCCATATCAGTGCTGCAACTGTCCATATCGGTGCCGCAACTGTCCATATCGGTGCCGCAACTATCCATATCAGTGCTGCAACTGTCCATATCAGTGCGGCAACTATCCATATCAGTGCCGAAACTGTCCATATCGGTGCCGCAACTGTCCATATCGGTGCCGCAACTGTCCATATCGGTGCCGCAACTATCCATATCAGTGCCGAAACTGTCCATATCGGTGCTGCAACTGTCCATATCGGTGCCGCAACTGTCCATATCGGTGCCGCAACTATCCATATCAGTGCCGAAACTGTCCATATCGGTGCTGCAACTGTCCCATATCGGTGTCGCAATTCATGTTCTGACTGAAACTCAAAAAAGTATCAGTACGAGGATAACTGTTCGTATGAGTGCCTCAACTGTCCATATCGGAGCCGCAACTATCCATATCAGTGCCGAAACTGTCCATATCGGTGCTGCAACTGTCCATATCGGTGCCGCAACTGTCCATATCAGTGCCGCAACTGTCCATTTCGGTGCCGCAACTGTCCATATCGGTGCCGCAACTATCCATATCAGTGCCGAAACTGTCCATATCGGTGCTGCAACTGTCCATATCGGTGCCGCAACTATCCATATCAGTGCTGCAACTGTCCATATCAGTGCGGCAACTATCCATATCAGTGCCGAAACTGTCCATATCGGTGCCGCAACTGTCCATATCGGTGCCGCAACTGTCCATATCGGTGCCGCAACTATCCATATCAGTGCCGAAACTGTCCATATCGGTGCTGCAACTGTCCATATCGGTGCCGCAACTGTCCATATCGGACGCAACTATCCATATCAGTGACGCAACTGTCCATATCGGTGCCGCAACTGTCCATATCGGTGCCGCAACTATCCATATCAGTGCTGCAACTGTCCATATCAGTGCGGCAACTATCCATATCAGTGCCGAAACTATCCATATCAGTGCCGAAACTGTCCATATCGGTGCTGCAACTGTCCATATCGGTGCCGCAACTGTCCATATCGGACGCAACTATCCATATCAGTGACGCAACTGTCAATATCAGTGCCGCAACTGTCCATATCAGTGCCGCAACTCTGTATTGGCCGACACCGTATGTATCGGCTATTTGATTGAACAAGCTTATCTCGGCCATGGAAATAGGTTAGATTCATCCTATTTCCATTGCCGCAACCAAATGTATCGGCTGTTTAGATGAACAAACTTATCTCGCCAATGGTAATAGGTTAGATTCATCCTATTTCCATTGCTGGTGCATGGTGCCGCAACTGTCCATATCGGTGCCGCAACTATCCATATCAGTGCCGAAACTGTCCATATCGGTGCTGCAACTGTCCATATCGGTGCCGCAACTGTCCATATTGGAGCCGCAACTATCCATATCAGTGCTGCAACTCTATATTGGCCGATACCGTATGTATCGGCTATTTGATTGAACAAGTTTATCTCGGCCATGGAAATAGGTTAGAGTCATCCTATTTCCATTGCCGCAACCATATGTATCGGCTGTTTGACTGAACAAACTTATCTCGGCCATGGAAATAGGTTAGATTCATCCTTTTTCCATTGCCGCAACTATCCATATCGGTGCCGCAACTCATGCTCGGACTGAAACTAAAAAAAGTATCAGTACGAGGATAACTGTTCGTATGAGTGCCTCAACTGTCCAAATCAGTGCCGCAACTGTCCATATCGGTACCGCAACTGTCCATATCAGTGCCGCAACTGTCCATTTCGGTGCCGCAACTATCCATATCAGTGCCGCAACTGTCCATATCGGTGCCGCAACTGTCCATATTGGTGCCGCAACTATCCATATCAGTGCCGAAACTGTCCATATCGGTGCCGAAACTGTCCATATCGGTACTGCAACTGTCCATATCAGTACGAGGATAACTGTTCGTATGAGTGCCGCAACTGTCCATATCAGTGCCGCAACTGTCCATTTCGGTGCCGCAACTGTCCATATCGGTGCCGCAACTATCCATATCAGTGCCGAAACTGTCCATATCGGTGCTGCAACTGTCCATATCGGTGCCGCAACTATCCATATCAGTGCTGCAACTGTCCATATCAGTGCGGCAACTATCCATATCAGTGCCGAAACTGTCCATATCGGTGCCGAAACTGTCCATATCGGTGCTGCAACTGTCCATATCGGTGCCGCAACTATCCATATCAGTGCTGCAACTGTCCATATCAGTGCGGCAACTATCCATATCAGTGCCGAAACTGTCCATATCGGTGCCGCAACTGTCCATATCGGTGCCGCAACTGTCCATATCGGTGCCGCAACTATCCATATCAGTGCCGAAACTGTCCATATCGGTGCTGCAACTGTCCATATCAGTGCTGCAACTCTATATTGGCCGATACCGTATGTATCGGCTATTTGATTGAACAAGTTTATCTCGGCCATGGAAATAGGTTAGAGTCATCCTATTTCCATTGCCGCAACCATATGTATCGGCTGTTTGACTGAACAAACTTATCTCGGCCATGGAAATAGGTTAGATTCATCCTTTTTCCATTGCCGCAACTATCCATATCGGTGCCGCAACTCATGCTCGGACTGAAACTCAAAAAAGTATCAGTACGAGGATAACTGTTCGTATGAGTGCCTCAACTGTCCAAATCAGTGCCGCAACTGTCCATATCGGTACCGCAACTGTCCATATCAGTGCCGCAACTGTCCATTTCGGTGCCGCAACTATCCATATCAGTGCCGCAACTGTCCATATCGGTGCCGCAACTGTCCATATTGGTGCCGCAACTATCCATATCAGTGCCGAAACTGTCCATATCGGTGCCGAAACTGTCCATATCGGTACTGCAACTGTCCATATCAGTACGAGGATAACTGTTCGTATGAGTGCCGCAACTGTCCATATCAGTGCCGCAACTGTCCATTTCGGTGCCGCAACTGTCCATATCGGTGCCGCAACTATCCATATCAGTGCCGAAACTGTCCATATCGGTGCTGCAACTGTCCATATCGGTGCCGCAACTATCCATATCAGTGCTGCAACTGTCCATATCAGTGCGGCAACTATCCATATCAGTGCCGAAACTGTCCATATCGGTGCCGCAACTGTCCATATCGGTGCCGCAACTGTCCATATCGGTGCCGCAACTATCCATATCAGTGCCGAAACTGTCCATATCGGTGCTGCAACTGTCCATATCGGTGCCGCAACTGTCCATATCGGACGCAACTATCCATATCAGTGACGCAACTGTCCATATCGGTGCCGCAACTGTCCATATCGGTGCCGCAACTATCCATATCAGTGCTGCAACTGTCCATATCAGTGCGGCAACTATCCATATCAGTGCCGAAACTATCCATATCAGTGCCGAAACTGTCCATATCGGTGCTGCAACTGTCCATATCGGTGCCGCAACTGTCCATATCGGACGCAACTATCCATATCAGTGACGCAACTGTCAATATCAGTGCCGCAACTGTCCATATCAGTGCCGCAACTCTGTATTGGCCGACACCGTATGTATCGGCTATTTGATTGAACAAGCTTATCTCGGCCATGGAAATAGGTTAGATTCATCCTATTTCCATTGCCGCAACCAAATGTATCGGCTGTTTAGATGAACAAACTTATCTCGCCAATGGTAATAGGTTAGATTCATCCTATTTCCATTGCTGGTGCATGGTGCCGCAACTGTCCATATCGGTGCCGCAACTATCCATATCAGTGCCGAAACTGTCCATATCGGTGCTGCAACTGTCCATATCGGTGCCGCAACTGTCCATATTGGAGCCGCAACTATCCATATCAGTGCTGCAACTCTATATTGGCCGATACCGTATGTATCGGCTATTTGATTGAACAAGTTTATCTCGGCCATGGAAATAGGTTAGAGTCATCCTATTTCCATTGCCGCAACCATATGTATCGGCTGTTTGACTGAACAAACTTATCTCGGCCATGGAAATAGGTTAGATTCATCCTTTTTCCATTGCCGCAACTATCCATATCGGTGCCGCAACTCATGCTCGGACTGAAACTCAAAAAAGTATCAGTACGAGGATAACTGTTCGTATGAGTGCCTCAACTGTCCAAATCAGTGCCGCAACTGTCCATATCGGTACCGCAACTGTCCATATCAGTGCCGCAACTGTCCATTTCGGTGCCGCAACTATCCATATCAGTGCCGCAACTGTCCATATCGGTGCCGCAACTGTCCATATTGGTGCCGCAACTATCCATATCAGTGCCGAAACTGTCCATATCGGTGCCGCAACTGTCCATATCGGTGCCGCAACTATCCATATCAGTGCCGAAACTGTCCATATCGGTGCCGCAACTATCCATATCAGTGCTGCAACTGTCCATATCGGTGCCGCAACTGTCAATATCAGTGCCGGGACTGTCCATATCGGTGCCGCAACTGTCCATATCGGTGCCGCAACTATCCATATCAGTGCTGCAACTGTCCATATCAGTGCGGCAACTATCCATATCAGTGCCGAAACTGTCCATATCGGTGCCGCAACTGTCCATATCGGTGCCGCAACTGTCCATATCGGTGCCGCAACTATCCATATCAGTGCCGAAACTGTCCATATCGGTGCTGCAACTGTCCATATCGGTGCCGCAACTGTCCATATCGGTGCCGCAACTATCCATATCAGTGCCGAAACTGTCCATATCGGTGCTGCAACTGTCCATATCGGTGTCGCAATTCATGTTCTGACTGAAACTCAAAAAAGTATCAGTACGAGGATAACTGTTCGTATGAGTGCCTCAACTGTCCATATCGGAGCCGCAACTATCCATATCAGTGCCGAAACTGTCCATATCGGTGCAGCAACTGTCCATATCGGTGCCGCAACTGTCCATATCAGTGCCGCAACTGTCCATTTCGGTGCCGCAACTGTCCATATCGGTGCCGCAACTATCCATATCAGTGCCGAAACTGTCCATATCGGTGCTGCAACTGTTCGTATGAGTGCCTCAACTGTCCATATCTGTACCGCAACTGTCCATATCGGTGCCGCAACTGTCCATATCGGTGCCGCAACTATCCATATCAGTGCCGAAACTGTCCATATCGGTGCCGCAACTATCCATATCAGTGCTGCAACTGTCCATATCGGTGCCGCAACTGTCCATATCGGTGCCGCAACTGTCCATATCGGTGCCGCAACTATCCATATCAGTGCCGAAACTGTCCATATCGGTGCTGCAACTGTCCATATCGGTGTCGCAATTCATGTTCTGACTGAAACTCAAAAAAGTATCAGTACGAGGATAACTGTTCGTATGAGTGCCTCAACTGTCCATATCGGAGCCGCAACTATCCATATCAGTGCCGAAACTGTCCATATCGGTGCTGCAACTGTCCATATCGGTGCCGCAACTGTCCATATCAGTGCCGCAACTGTCCATTTCGGTGCCGCAACTGTCCATATCGGTGCCGCAACTATCCATATCAGTGCCGAAACTGTCCATATCGGTGCTGCAACTGTTCGTATGAGTGCCTCAACTGTCCATATCTGTACCGCAACTGTCCATATCGGTGCCGCAACTGTCCATATCGGTGCCGCAACTATCCATATCAGTGCCGCAACTGTCCATTTCGGTGCCGCAACTATCCATATCAGTGCCGCAACTGTCCATATCGGTGCCGCAACTGTCCATATTGGTGCCGCAACTATCCATATCAGTGCCGAAACTGTCCATATCGGTGCCGAAACTGTCCATATCGGTACTGCAACTGTCCATATCAGTACGAGGATAACTGTTCGTATGAGTGCCTCAACTGTCCATATCTGTACCGCAACTGTCCATATCGGTGCCGCAACTGTCCATATCGGTGCCGCAACTATCCATATCAGTGCCGAAACTGTCCATATCGGTGCCGCAACTATCCATATCAGTGCTGCAACTGTCCATATCGGTGCCGCAACTGTCCATATCAGTGCTGCAACTGTCCATATCGGTGCCGCAACTGTCCATATCGGTGCCGCAACTATCCATATCAGTGCTGCAACTGTCCATATCAGTGCGGCAACTATCCATATCAGTGCCGAAACTGTCCATATCGGTGCCGCAACTGTCCATATCGGTGCCGCAACTGTCCATATCGGTGCCGCAACTATCCATATCAGTGCCGAAACTGTCCATATCGGTGCTGCAACTGTCCATATCGGTGCCGCAACTGTCCATATCGGTGCCGCAACTATCCATATCAGTGCCGAAACTGTCCATATCGGTGCTGCAACTGTCCATATCGGTGTCGCAATTCATGTTCTGACTGATACTCAAAAAAGTATCAGTACGAGGATAACTATCCATATCAGTGCTGCAACTGTCCATATCGGAGCCGCAACTATCCATATCAGTGCCGAAACTGTCCATATCGGTGCTGCAACTGTCCATATCGGTGCCGCAACTGTCCATATCAGTGCCGCAACTGTCCATTTCGGTGCCGCAACTGTCCATATCGGTGCCGCAACTATCCATATCAGTGCCGAAACTGTCCATATCGGTGCTGCAACTGTTCGTATGAGTGCCTCAACTGTCCATATCTGTACCGCAACTGTCCATATCGGTGCCGCAACTGTCCATATCGGTGCCGCAACTATCCATATCAGTGCCGAAACTGTCCATATCGGTGCCGCAACTATCCATATCAGTGCTGCAACTGTCCATATCGGTGCCGCAACTGTCCATATCGGTGCCGCAACTGTCCATATCGGTGCCGCAACTATCCATATCAGTGCCGAAACTGTCCATATCGGTGCTGCAACTGTCCATATCGGTGTCGCAATTCATGTTCTGACTGAAACTCAAAAAAGTATCAGTACGAGGATAACTGTTCGTATGAGTGCCTCAACTGTCCATATCGGAGCCGCAACTATCCATATCAGTGCCGAAACTGTCCATATCGGTGCTGCAACTGTCCATATCGGTGCCGCAACTGTCCATATCAGTGCCGCAACTGTCCATTTCGGTGCCGCAACTATCCATATCGGTGCTGCAACTGTCCATATCGGTGCCGCAACTGTCCATATCGGTGCCGCAACTATACATATCAGTGCCGAAACTGTCCATATCTGTGCCGCAACTGTCCATATCGGTGTCGCAACTCATGCTCTGACTGAAACTCAAAAAAAGTATCAGTACGAGGATAACTGTTCGTATGAGTGCCTCAACTGTCCAAATCAGTGCCGCAACTATCCATATCAGTGCTGCAACTATCCATATCAGTGCCGAAACTGTCCATATCGGTGCTGCAACTGTCCATATCGGTGCCGCAACTGTCTATATCAGTGCCCAACTGTCCATATCGGTGCCGCAACTATCCATATCAGTGCTGCAACTGTCCATATCGGTGCCGCAACTGTCCATATCGGTGCCCCAACTATCCATATCAGTGCTGCAACTGTCCATATCGGTGCTGCAACTGTCCATATCGGTGCCGCAACTATCCATATCAGAGCCGAAACTGTCCATATCGGTGCTGCAACTGTCTATATCAGTACGAGGATAACTGTTCGTATGAGTGCCCCAACTGTCCATATCTGTACCGCAACTGTCCATATCGGTGCCGCAACTGTCCATATCGGTGCCGCAACTATACATATCAGTGCCGAAACTGTCCATATCTGTGCCGCAACTGTCCATATCGGTGTCGCAACTCATGCTCTGACTGAAACTCAAAAAAGTATCAGTACGAGGATAACTGTTCGTATGAGTGCCTCAACTGTCCAAATCAGTGCCGCAACTATCCATATCAGTGCTGCAACTATCCATATCAGTGCCGAAACTGTCCATATCGGTGTTGCAACTGTCCATATCGGTGCCGCAACTGTCTATATCAGTGCCCAACTGTCCATATCGGTGCCGCAACTATCCATATCAGTGCTGCAACTGTCCATATCGGTGCCGCAACTGTCCATATCGGTGCCGCAACTATCCATCTCAGTGCTGCAACTGTCCATATCGGTGCCGCAACTGTCCATATCGGTGCCGCAACTATCCATATCAGTGCTGCAACTGTCCATATCAGTGCGGCAACTATCCATATCAGTGCCGAAACTGTCCATATCGGTGCCGCAACTGTCCATATCGGTGCCGCAACTGTCCATATCGGTGCCGCAACTATCCATATCAGTGCCGAAACTGTCCATATCGGTGCTGCAACTGTCCATATCAGTACGAGGATAACTGTTCGTATGAGTGCCTCAACTGTCCATATCTGTACCGCAACTGTCCATATCGGTGCTGCAACTGTCCATATCGGTGCCGCAACTGTCCATATCAGTGCCGCAACTGTCCGTATCGGTGCCGCAACTATCCATATCAGTGCTGCAACTGTCCATATCGGTGCCGCAACTGTCCATATCGGTGCCGCAACTATCCATATCAGTGCTGCAACTGTCCATATCAGTGCGGCAACTATCCATATCAATGCCGAAACTGTCCATATCGGTGCCGCAACTGTCCATATCGGTGCCGCAACTGTCCATATCGGTGCCGCAACTATCCATATCAGTGCCGAAACTGTCCATATCGGTGCTGCAACTGTCCATATCGGTGCCGCAACTGTCCATATCGGTGCCGCAACTATCCATATCAGTGCTGCAACTGTCCATATCGGTGCCGCAACTGTCCATATCGGTGCCGCAACTATCCATATCAGTGCCTCAACTGTCCATATCTGTACCGCAACTGTCCATATCGGTGCCGCAACTGTCCATATCGGTGCCGCAACTATCCATATCAGTGCCGAAACTGTCCATATCGGTGCCGCAACTATCCATATCAGTGCTGCAACTGTCCATATCGGTGCCGCAACTCTCCATATCGGTGCCGCAACTGTCCATATCGGTGCCGCAACTATCCATATCAGTGCCGAAACTGTCCATATCGGTGCTGCAACTGTCCATATCGGTGTCGCAATTCATGCTCTGACTGAAACTCAAAAAAATATCAGTACGAGGATAATTGTTCGTATGAGTGCCTCAACTTTCCATATCGGAGCCGCAACTATCCATATCAGTGCCGAAACTGTCCATATCGGTGCTGCAACTGTCCATATCGGTGCCGCAACTGTCCATATCAGTGCCGCAACTGTCCATTTCGGTGCCGCAACTATCCATATCGGTGCTGCAACTGTCCATATCGGTGCCGCAACTGTCCATATCGGTGCCGCAACTATACATATCAGTGCCGAAACTGTCCATCTCTGTGCCGCAACTGTCCATATCGGTGTCGCAACTCATGCTCTGACTGAAACTCAAAAAAGTATCAGTACGAGGATAACTGTTCGTATGAGTGCCTCAACTGTCCAAATCAGTGCCGCAACTATCCATATCAGTGCTGCAACTATCCATATCAGTGCCGAAACTGTCCATATCGGTGCTGCAACTGTCCATATCGGTGCCGCAACTGTCTATATCAGTGCCCAACTGTCCATATCGGTGCCGCAACTATCCATATCAGTGCTGCAACTGTCCATATCGGTGCCGCAACTGTCCATATCGGTGCCGCAACTATCCATATCAGTGCTGCAACTGTCCATATCGGTGCTGCAACTGTCCATATCAGTACGAGGATAACTGTTCGTATGAGTGCCTCAACTGTCCATATCTGTACCGCAACTGTCCATATCGGTGCCGCAACTGTCCATATCGGTGCCGCAACTATCCATATCAGTGCCGAAACTGTCCATATCGGTGCTGCAACTGTCCATATCGGTGCCGCAACTGTCCATTTCGGTGCCACAACTATCCATATCAGTGCTGCAACTGTCCATATCGGTGCCGCAACTGTCCATATCGGTGCCGCAACTATCCATATCAGTGCTGCAACTGTCCATATCAGTGCGGCAACTATCCACATCAGTGCCGAAACTGTCCATATCGGTGCCGCAACTGTCCATATCGGTGCCGCAACTGTCCATATCGGTGCCGCAACTATCCATATCAGTGCCGAAACTGTCCATATCGGTGCTGCAACTGTCCATATCAGTACGAGGATAACTGTTCGTATGAGTGCCTCAACTGTCCATATCTGTACCGCAACTGTCCATATCGGTGCTGCAACTGTCCATATCGGTGCCGCAACTGTCCATATCAGTGCCGCAACTGTCCGTATCGGTGCCGCAACTATCCATATCAGTGCTGCAACTGTCCATATCGGTGCCGCAACTGTCCATATCGGTGCCGCAACTATCCATATCAGTGCTGCAACTGTCCATATCAGTGCGGCAACTATCCATATCAGTGCCGAAACTGTCCATATCGGTGCCGCAACTGTCCATATCGGTGCCGCAACTGTCCATATCGGTGCCGCAACTATCCATATCAGTGCCGAAACTGTCCATATCGGTGCTGCAACTGTCCATATCGGTGCCGCAACTGTCCATATCGGACGCAACTATCCATATCAGTGACGCAACTGTCAATATCAGTGCCGCAACTGTCCATATCAGTGCCGCAACTCTGTATTGGCCGACACCGTATGTATCGGCTATTTGATTGAACAAGCTTATCTCGGCCATGGAAATAGGTTAGATTCATCCTATTTCCATTGCCGCAACCAAATGTATCGGCTGTTTAGATGAACAAACTTATCTCGCCAATGGTAATAGGTTAGATTCATCCTATTTCCATTGCTGGTGCATGGTGCCGCAACTGTCCATATCGGTGCCGCAACTATCCATATCAGTGCCGAAACTGTCCATATCGGTGCTGCAACTGTCCATATCGGTGCCGCAACTGTCCATATTGGAGCCGCAACTATCCATATCAGTGCTGCAACTCTATATTGGCCGATACCGTATGTATCGGCTATTTGATTGAACAAGCTTATCTCGGCCATGGAAATAGGTTAGAGTCATCCTATTTCCATTGCCGCAACCATATGTATCGGCTGTTTGACTGAACAAACTTATCTCGGCCATGGAAATAGGTTAGATTCATCCTATTTCCATTGCCGCAACCATATGTATCGGCTGTTTGACTGAACAAACTTATCTCGGCCATCGGTGTCCATATCAGTGCCGCAACTGTCCATATCGGTGCCGCAACTATCCATATCAGTGCTGCAACTGTCCATATCAGTGCCGCAACTGTCCATATCGGTGCCGCAACTATCCATATCAGTGCTGCAACTGTCCATATCGGTGCCGCAACTGTCCATATCAGTGCCGCAACTGTCCGTATCGGTGCCGCAACTATCCATATCAGTGCTGCAACTGTCCATATCGGTGCCGCAACTGTCCATATCGGTGCCGCAACTATCCATATCAGTGCTGCAACTGTCCATATCAGTGCGGCAACTATCCATATCAGTGCCGAAACTGTCCATATCGGTGCCGCAACTGTCCATATCGGTGCCGCAACTGTCCATATCGGTGCCGCAACTATCCATATCAGTGCCGAAACTGTCCATATCGGTGCTGCAACTGTCCATATCGGTGCCGCAACTGTCCATATCGGACGCAACTATCCATATCAGTGACGCAACTGTCAATATCAGTGCCGCAACTGTCCATATCAGTGCCGCAACTCTGTATTGGCCGACACCGTATGTATCGGCTATTTGATTGAACAAGCTTATCTCGGCCATGGAAATAGGTTAGATTCATCCTATTTCCATTGCCGCAACCAAATGTATCGGCTGTTTAGATGAACAAACTTATCTCGCCAATGGTAATAGGTTAGATTCATCCTATTTCCATTGCTGGTGCATGGTGCCGCAACTGTCCATATCGGTGCCGCAACTATCCATATCAGTGCCGAAACTGTCCATATCGGTGCTGCAACTGTCCATATCGGTGCCGCAACTGTCCATATTGGAGCCGCAACTATCCATATCAGTGCTGCAACTCTATATTGGCCGATACCGTATGTATCGGCTATTTGATTGAACAAGCTTATCTCGGCCATGGAAATAGGTTAGAGTCATCCTATTTCCATTGCCGCAACCATATGTATCGGCTGTTTGACTGAACAAACTTATCTCGGCCATGGAAATAGGTTAGATTCATCCTATTTCCATTGCCGCAACCATATGTATCGGCTGTTTGACTGAACAAACTTATCTCGGCCATCGGTGTCCATATCAGTGCCGCAACTGTCCATATCGGTGCCGCAACTATCCATATCAGTGCTGCAACTGTCCATATCAGTGCCGCAACTGTCCATATCGGTGCCGCAACTATCCATATCAGTGCTGCAACTGTCCATATCGGTGCCGCAACTGTCCATATCGGTGCAGCAACTATCCATATCAGTGCCGCAACTGTCAATATCAGTGCCGCAACTGTCCATATCTGTGCCGCAACTTAATATTGGCCGATACCGTATGTATCGGCTATTTGATTGAACAAGCTTATCTCGGCCATGGAAATAGGTTAGATTCATCCTATTTCCATTGCCGCAACCATATGTATCGGCTGTTTGACTGAACAAACTTATCTCGGCCATGGAAATAGGTTAGATTCATCCTATTTCCATTGCCGCAACCATATGTATCGGCTGTTTGACTGAACAAACTTATCTCGGCCATCGGTGTCCATATCAGTGCCGCAACTGTCCATATCGGTGCCGCAACTATCCATATCAGTGCTGCAACTGTCCATATCAGTGCCGCAACTGTCCATATCGGTGCCGCAACTATCCATATCAGTGCTGCAACTGTCCATATCGGTGCCGCAAATGTCCATATCGGTGCCGCAACTATTCATATCAGTGCCGCAACTGTCAATATCAGTGCCGCAACTGTCCATATCAGTGCCGCAACTTAATATTGGCCGATACCGTATGTATCGGCTATTTGATTGAACAAGCTTATCTCGGCCATGGAAATAGGTTAGATTCATCCTATTTCAATTGCCGCAACCATATGAATCGGCTGTTTGACTGAACAAACTTATCTCGGCCATGGAAATAGGTTAGATTCATCCTATTTCCATTGCCGCAACCATATGTATCGGCTGTTTGACTGAACAAACTTATCTCGGCCATCGGTGTCCATATCAGTGCCGCAACTGTCCATATCGGTGCCGCAACTATCCATATCAGTGCTGCAACTGTCCATATCAGTGCCGCAACTGTCCATATCGGTGCCGCAACTATCCATATCAGTGCTGCAACTGTCCATATCGGTGCCGCAAATGTCCATATCGGTGCCGCAACTATTCATATCAGTGCCGCAACTGTCAATATCAGTGCCGCAACTGTCCATATCAGTGCCGCAACTTAATATTGGCCGATACCGTATGTATCGGCTATTTGATTGAACAAGCTTATCTCGGCCATGGAAATAGGTTAGATTCATCCTATTTCCATTGCCGCAACCATATGAATCGGCTGTTTGACTGAACAAACTTATTTCGGCCATGGAAATAGGTTAGATTCATCCTATTTCCATTGCCGCAACCATATGTATCGGCTGTTTGACTGAACAAATTTATCTCGGCCATCGGTATCCATATCAGTGCCGCAACTATCCATATCGGTGCCGCAACTATCCATATCAGTGCCGAAACTGTCCATATCTGTGCCGCAACTGTCCATATCGGTGTCGCAACTCATGCTCTGAATGAAACTCAAAAAAAGTATCAGTACGAGGATAACTGTTCGTATTAGTGCCTCAACTGTCCATATCAGTACCGTAACTGTCCATATCGTAGCCGCAACTATCCATATCAGTGCTGCAACTGTCCAAATCAGTGCCGCAACTGTCAATATCAGTGCCGCAACTGTCCATATCAGTGCCGCAACTATCCATATCAGTGCCGAAACTGTCCATATCTGTGCCGCAACTGTCCATATCGGTGTCGCAACTCATGCTCTGACTGAAACTCAAAAAAGTATCAGTACGAGGATAACTGTTCGTATGAGTGCCTCAACTGTCCAAATCAGTGCCGCAACTATCCATATCAGTGCTGCAACTATCCATATCAGTGCCGAAACTGTCCATATCGGTGCTGCAACTGTCCATATCGGTGCCGCAACTGTCTATATCAGTGCCCAACTGTCCATATCGGTGCCGCAACTATCCATATCAGTGCTGCAACTGTCCATATCGGTGCCGCAACTGTCCATATCGGTGCCGCAACTATCCATATCAGTGCTGCAACTGTCCATATCGGTGCTGCAACTGTCCATATCGGTGCCGCAACTATCCATATCAGAGCCGAAACTGTCCATATCGGTGCTGCAACTGTCCATATCAGTACGAGGATAACTGTTCGTATGAGTGCCTCAACTGTCCATATCTGTACCGCAACTGTCCATATCGGTGCCGCAACTGTCCATATCGGTGCCGCAACTATCCATATCAGTGCCGAAACTGTCCATATCGGTGCTGCAACTGTCCATATCGGTGCCGCAACTGTCCATTTCGGTGCCACAACTATCCATCTCAGTGCTGCAACTGTCCATATCGGTGCCGCAACTATCCATATCAGTGCTGCAACTGTCCATATCAGTGCGGCAACTATCCATATCAGTGCCGAAACTGTCCATATCGGTGCCGCAACTGTCCATATCGGTGCCGCAACTGTCCATATCGGTGCCGCAACTATCCATATCAGTGCCGAAACTGTCCATATCGGTGCTGCAACTGTCCATATCAGTACTAGGATAACTGTTCGTATGAGTGCCTCAACTGTCCATATCTGTACCGCAACTGTCCATATCGGTGCTGCAACTGTCCATATCGGTGCCGCAACTGTCCATATCAGTGCCGCAACTGTCCGTATCGGTGCCGCAACTATCCATATCAGTGCTGCAACTGTCCATATCGGTGCCGCAACTGTCCATATCGGTGCCGCAACTATCCATATCAGTGCTGCAACTGTCCATATCAGTGCGGCAACTATCCATATCAGTGCCGAAACTGTCCATATCGGTGCCGCAACTGTCCATATCGGTGCCGCAACTGTCCATATCGGTGCCGCAACTATCCATATCAGTGCCGAAACTGTCCATATCGGTGCTGCAACTGTCCATATCGGTGCCGCAACTGTCCATCTCTGTGCCGCAACTGTCCATATCGGTGTCGCAACTCATGCTCTGACTGAAACTCAAAAAAGTATCAGTACGAGGATAACTGTTCGTATGAGTGCCTCAACTGTCCAAATCAGTGCCGCAACTATCCATATCAGTGCTGCAACTATCCATATCAGTGCCGAAACTGTCCATATCGGTGCTGCAACTGTCCATATCGGTGCCGCAACTGTCTATATCAGTGCCCAACTGTCCATATCGGTGCCGCAACTATCCATATCAGTGCTGCAACTGTCCATATCGGTGCCGCAAGTGTCCATATCGGTGCCGCAACTATCCATATCAGTGCTGCAACTGTCCATATCGGTGCTGCAACTGTCCATATCAGTACGAGGATAACTGTTCGTATGAGTGCCTCAACTGTCCATATCTGTACCGCAACTGTCCATATCGGTGCCGCAACTGTCCATATCGGTGCCGCAACTATCCATATCAGTGCCGAAACTGTCCATATCGGTGCTGCAACTGTCCATATCGGTGCCGCAACTGTCCATTTCGGTGCCACAACTATCCATATCAGTGCTGCAACTGTCCATATCGGTGCCGCAACTGTCCATATCGGTGCCGCAACTATCCATATCAGTGCTGCAACTGTCCATATCAGTGCGGCAACTATCCATATCAGTGCCGAAACTGTCCATATCGGTGCCGCAACTGTCCATATCGGTGCCGCAACTGTCCATATCGGTGCCGCAACTATCCATATCAGTGCCGAAACTGTCCATATCGGTGCTGCAACTGTCCATATCAGTACGAGGATAACTGTTCGTATGAGTGCCTCAACTGTCCATATCTGTACCGCAACTGTCCATATCGGTGCTGCAACTGTCCATATCGGTGCCGCAACTGTCCATATCAGTGCCGCAACTGTCCGTATCGGTGCCGCAACTGTCCATATCGGTGCCGCAACTATCCATATCAGTGCTGCAACTGTCCATATCGGTGCTGCAACTGTCCATATCAGTACGAGGATAACTGTTCGTATGAGTGCCTCAACTGTCCAAATCAGTGCCGCAACTGTCCATATCGGTACCGCAACTGTCCATATCAGTGCCGCAACTGTCCATTTCGGTGCCGCAACTGTCCATATCGGTGCCGCAACTGTCCATATCAGTGCCGCAACTGTCCGTATCGGTGCCGCAACTATCCATATCAGTGCTGCAACTATCCATATCAGTGCTGCAACTGTCCATAT
The DNA here is from genome assembly GCA_023373905.1 of Rhizoglyphus robini. Lineage (NCBI taxonomy): Eukaryota > Metazoa > Arthropoda > Arachnida > Sarcoptiformes > Acaridae > Rhizoglyphus > Rhizoglyphus robini. The sequence continues at coordinate 329,630 of JAKIJQ010000092.1, read as the reverse complement.
CGGTGCCGCAACTGTCCATATCGGTGCCGCAACTATCCATATCAGTGCTGCAACTGTCCATATCAGTGCGGCAACTATCCATATCAGTGCCGAAACTGTCCATATCGGTGCCGCAACTGTCCATATCGGTGCCGCAACTGTCCATATCGGTGCCGCAACTATCCATATCAGTGCCGAAACTGTCCATATCGGTGCTGCAACTGTCCATATCGGTGCCGCAACTGTCCATATCGGACGCAACTATCCATATCAGTGACGCAACTGTCCATATCGGTGCCGCAACTGTCCATATCGGTGCCGCAACTATCCATATCAGTGCTGCAACTGTCCATATCAGTGCGGCAACTATCCATATCAGTGCCGAAACTATCCATATCAGTGCCGAAACTGTCCATATCGGTGCCGCAACTGTCCATATCGGTGCCGCAACTATACATATCAGTGCCGAAACTGTCCATCTCTGTGCCGCAACTGTCCATATCGGTGTCGCAACTCATGCTCTGACTGAAACTCAAAAAAGTATCAGTACGAGGATAACTGTTCGTATGAGTGCCTCAACTGTCCAAATCAGTGCCGCAACTATCCATATCAGTGCTGCAACTATCCATATCAGTGCCGAAACTGTCCATATCGGTGCTGCAACTGTCCATATCGGTGCCGCAACTGTCTATATCAGTGCCCAACTGTCCATATCGGTGCCGCAACTATCCATATCAGTGCTGCAACTGTCCATATCGGTGCCGCAACTGTCCATATCGGTGCCGCAACTATCCATATCAGTGCTGCAACTGTCCATATCGGTGCTGCAACTGTCCATATCAGTACGAGGATAACTGTTCGTATGAGTGCCTCAACTGTCCATATCTGTACCGCAACTGTCCATATCGGTGCCGCAACTGTCCATATCGGTGCCGCAACTATCCATATCAGTGCCGAAACTGTCCATATCGGTGCTGCAACTGTCCATATCGGTGCCGCAACTGTCCATTTCGGTGCCACAACTATCCATATCAGTGCTGCAACTGTCCATATCGGTGCCGCAACTGTCCATATCGGTGCCGCAACTATCCATATCAGTGCTGCAACTGTCCATATCAGTGCGGCAACTATCCATATCAGTGCCGAAACTGTCCATATCGGTGCCGCAACTGTCCATATCGGTGCCGCAACTGTCCATATCGGTGCCGCAACTATCCATATCAGTGCCGAAACTGTCCATATCGGTGCTGCAACTGTCCATATCAGTAAGAGGATAACTGTTCGTATGAGTGCCGCAACTGTCCATATCTGTACCGAAACTGTCCATATCGGTGCCGCAACTGTCCATATCGGTGCCGCAACTATCCATATCAGTGCTGCAACTGTCCATATCAGTGCCGCAACTGTCCATATCGGTGCCGCAACTATCCATATCAGTGCTGCAACTGTCCATATCAGTGCCGCAACTATCCATATCAGTGCCGCAACTGTCCATATCGGTGCCGCAACTGTCCATATCGGTGCCGCAACTGTCCATATCGGTGCCGCAACTATCCATATCAGTGCCGAAACTGTCTATATCGGTGCTGCAACTGTCCATATCGGTGCCGCAACTGTCCATATCGGTGCCGCAACTATCCATATCAGTGCCGAAACTATCCATATCGGTGCCGCAACTATCCATATCAGTGCCGCAACTCATCCTCGGACTGATACTCAAAAAAGTATCAGTAAGAGGATAACTGTTCGTATGAGTGCCGCAACTGTCCATATCTGTACCGAAACTGTCCATATCAGTACCGCAACTGTCCATATCGGAGCCGAAACTGTCCATATCGGTGCCGCAACTGTCCATATCGGTGCCGCAACTGTCCATATCGGTGCCGCAACTGTCCATATCAGTGCCGCAACTATCCATATCAGTGCCGAAACTGTCCATATCGGTGCTGCAACTGTCCATATCGGTGCCGCAACTATCCATATCAGTGCTGCAACTGTCCATATCAGTGCCGCAACTATCCATATCAGTGCCGCAACTGTCCATATCGGTGCCGCAACTGTCCATATCGGTGCCGCAACTGTCCATATCGGTGCCGCAACTATCCATATCAGTGCCGAAACTGTCCATATCGGTGCTGCAACTGTCCATATCGGTGCCGCAACTGTCCATATCGGTGCCGCAACTATCCATATCAGTGCCGCAACTGTCCATATCAGTGCCGCAACTGTCCATATCGGTGCCGCAACTGTCCATATCGGTGCCGCAACTGTCCATATCGGTACAGCAACTATCCATATCAGTGCCGAAACTATCCATATCAGTGCCGAAACTGTCTATATCGGTGCTGCAACTGTCCATATCGGTACCGCAACTGTCCATATCGGTGCCGCAACTATCCATATCAGTGCTGCAACTGTCCAAATCAGTGCCGCAACTGTCCATATCGGTGCCGCAACTATCCATATCAGTGCCGAAACTGTCCATATCGGTGCCGCAACTATCCATATCAGTGCTGCAACTGTCCATATCAGTGCTGCAACTCTATATTGGCCGATACCGTATGTATCGGCTATTTGATTGAACAAGCTTATCTCGGCCATGGAAATAGGTTAGATTCATCCTATTTCCATTGCCGCAACCAAATGTATCGGCTGTTTAGATGAACAAACTTATCTCGCCAATGGTAATAGGTTAGATTCATCCTATTTCCATTGCTGGTGCATGGTGCCGCAACTGTCCATATCGGTGCCGCAACTATCCATATCAGTGCCGAAACTGTCCATATCGGTGCCGCAACTGTCCATATCGGTTCCGCAAATGTCCATATCAGTGCCGCAACTATCCATATCAGTGCTGCAACTCTATATTGGCCGATACCGTATGTATCGGCTATTTGATTGAACAAGCTTATCTCGGCCATGGAAATAGGTTAGAGTCATCCTATTTCCATTGCCGCAACCATATGTATCGGCTGTTTGACTGAACAAACTTATCTCGGCCATGGAAATAGGTTAGATTCATCCTATTTCCATTGCCGCAACTATCCATATCGGTGCCGCAACTCATGCTCGGACTGAAACTCAAAAAAGTATCAGTACGAAGATAACTGTCCGTATGAGCGCCTCAACTGTCCATATCTGTACCGCAACTGTCCATATCGGTACCGCAACTGTCCATATCAGTGCCGCAACTGTCCATTTCGGTGCCGCAACTATCCATATCAGTGCCGCAACTGTCCATATCGGTGCCGCAACTGTCCATATTGGTGCCGCAACTATCCATATCAGTGCCGAAACTGTCCATATCGGTGCCGAAACTGTCCATATCGGTACTGCAACTGTCCATATCAGTACGAGGATAACTGTTCGTATGAGTGCCTCAACTGTCCATATCTGTACCGCAACTGTCCATATCGGTGCCGCAACTGTCCATATCGGTGCCGCAACTATCCATATCAGTGCCGAAACTGTCCATATCGGTGCCGCAACTATCCATATCAGTGCTGCAACTGTCCATATCGGTGCTGCAACTGTCCATATCGGTGCCGCAACTGTCCATATCGGTGCCGCAACTGTTCATATCGGTGTCGCAACTATCCATATCAGTGCTGCAACTGTCCATATCAGTGCGGCAACTATCCATATCAGTGCCGAAACTGTCCATATCGGTGCCGCAACTGTCCATATCGGTGCCGCAACTGTCCATATCGGTGCCGCAACTATCCATATCAGTGCCGAAACTGTCCATATCGGTGCTGCAACTGTCCATATCGGTGCCGCAACTGTCCATATCGGTGCCGCAACTATCCATATCAGTGCCGAAACTGTCCATATCGGTGCTGCAACTGTCCATATCGGTGTCGCAATTCATGTTCTGACTGAAACTCAAAAAAGTATCAGTACGAGGATAACTGTTCGTATGAGTGCCTCAACTGTCCATATCGGAGCCGCAACTATCCATATCAGTGCCGAAACTGTCCATATCGGTGCTGCAACTGTCCATATCGGTGCCGCAACTGTCCATATCAGTGCCGCAACTGTCCATTTCGGTGCCGCAACTGTCCATATCGGTGCCGCAACTATCCATATCAGTGCCGAAACTGTCCATATCGGTGCTGCAACTGTTCGTATGAGTGCCTCAACTGTCCATATCTGTACCGCAACTGTCCATATCGGTGCCGCAACTGTCCATATCGGTGCCGCAACTATCCATATCAGTGCCGAAACTGTCCATATCGGTGCCGCAACTATCCATATCAGTGCTGCAACTGTCCATATCGGTGCCGCAACTGTCCATATCGGTGCCGCAACTGTCCATATCGGTGCCGCAACTATCCATATCAGTGCCGAAACTGTCCATATCGGTGCTGCAACTGTCCATATCGGTGTCGCAATTCATGTTCTGACTGAAACTCAAAAAAGTATCAGTACGAGGATAACTGTTCGTATGAGTGCCTCAACTGTCCATATCGGAGCCGCAACTATCCATATCAGTGCCGAAACTGTCCATATCGGTGCTGCAACTGTCCATATCGGTGCCGCAACTGTCCATATCAGTGCCGCAACTGTCCATTTCGGTGCCGCAACTATCCATATCGGTGCTGCAACTGTCCATATCGGTGCCGCAACTGTCCATATCGGTGCCGCAACTATACATATCAGTGCCGAAACTGTCCATATCTGTGCCGCAACTGTCCATATCGGTGTCGCAACTCATGCTCTGACTGAAACTCAAAAAAGTATCAGTACGAGGATAACTGTTCGTATGAGTGCCTCAACTGTCCAAATCAGTGCCGCAACTATCCATATCAGTGCTGCAACTATCCATATCAGTGCCGAAACTGTCCATATCGGTGCTGCAACTGTCCATATCGGTGCCGCAACTGTCTATATCAGTGCCCAACTGTCCATATCGGTGCCGCAACTATCCATATCAGTGCTGCAACTGTCCATATCGGTGCCGCAACTGTCCATATCGGTGCCCCAACTATCCATATCAGTGCTGCAACTGTCCATATCGGTGCTGCAACTGTCCATATCGGTGCCGCAACTATCCATATCAGAGCCGAAACTGTCCATATCGGTGCTGCAACTGTCTATATCAGTACGAGGATAACTGTTCGTATGAGTGCCCCAACTGTCCATATCTGTACCGCAACTGTCCATATCGGTGCCGCAACTGTCCATATCGGTGCCGCAACTATACATATCAGTGCCGAAACTGTCCATATCTGTGCCGCAACTGTCCATATCGGTGTCGCAACTCATGCTCTGACTGAAACTCAAAAAAGTATCAGTACGAGGATAACTGTTCGTATGAGTGCCTCAACTGTCCAAATCAGTGCCGCAACTATCCATATCAGTGCTGCAACTATCCATATCAGTGCCGAAACTGTCCATATCGGTGTTGCAACTGTCCATATCGGTGCCGCAACTGTCTATATCAGTGCCCAACTGTCCATATCGGTGCCGCAACTATCCATATCAGTGCTGCAACTGTCCATATCGGTGCCGCAACTGTCCATATCGGTGCCGCAACTATCCATCTCAGTGCTGCAACTGTCCATATCGGTGCCGCAACTGTCCATATCGGTGCCGCAACTATCCATATCAGTGCTGCAACTGTCCATATCAGTGCGGCAACTATCCATATCAGTGCCGAAACTGTCCATATCGGTGCCGCAACTGTCCATATCGGTGCCGCAACTGTCCATATCGGTGCCGCAACTATCCATATCAGTGCCGAAACTGTCCATATCGGTGCTGCAACTGTCCATATCAGTACGAGGATAACTGTTCGTATGAGTGCCTCAACTGTCCATATCTGTACCGCAACTGTCCATATCGGTGCTGCAACTGTCCATATCGGTGCCGCAACTGTCCATATCAGTGCCGCAACTGTCCGTATCGGTGCCGCAACTATCCATATCAGTGCTGCAACTGTCCATATCGGTGCCGCAACTGTCCATATCGGTGCCGCAACTATCCATATCAGTGCTGCAACTGTCCATATCAGTGCGGCAACTATCCATATCAATGCCGAAACTGTCCATATCGGTGCCGCAACTGTCCATATCGGTGCCGCAACTGTCCATATCGGTGCCGCAACTATCCATATCAGTGCCGAAACTGTCCATATCGGTGCTGCAACTGTCCATATCGGTGCCGCAACTGTCCATATCGGTGCCGCAACTATCCATATCAGTGCTGCAACTGTCCATATCGGTGCCGCAACTGTCCATATCGGTGCCGCAACTATCCATATCAGTGCCTCAACTGTCCATATCTGTACCGCAACTGTCCATATCGGTGCCGCAACTGTCCATATCGGTGCCGCAACTATCCATATCAGTGCCGAAACTGTCCATATCGGTGCCGCAACTATCCATATCAGTGCTGCAACTGTCCATATCGGTGCCGCAACTCTCCATATAGGTGCCGCAACTGTCCATATCGGTGCCGCAACTATCCATATCAGTGCCGAAACTGTCCATATCGGTGCTGCAACTGTCCATATCGGTGTCGCAATTCATGCTCTGACTGAAACTCAAAAAATATCAGTACGAGGATAATTGTTCGTATGAGTGCCTCAACTTTCCATATCGGAGCCGCAACTATCCATATCAGTGCCGAAACTGTCCATATCGGTGCTGCAACTGTCCATATCGGTGCCGCAACTGTCCATATCAGTGCCGCAACTGTCCATTTCGGTGCCGCAACTATCCATATCGGTGCTGCAACTGTCCATATCGGTGCCGCAACTGTCCATATCGGTGCCGCAACTATACATATCAGTGCCGAAACTGTCCATCTCTGTGCCGCAACTGTCCATATCGGTGTCGCAACTCATGCTCTGACTGAAACTCAAAAAAGTATCAGTACGAGGATAACTGTTCGTATGAGTGCCTCAACTGTCCAAATCAGTGCCGCAACTATCCATATCAGTGCTGCAACTATCCATATCAGTGCCGAAACTGTCCATATCGGTGCTGCAACTGTCCATATCGGTGCCGCAACTGTCTATATCAGTGCCCAACTGTCCATATCGGTGCCGCAACTATCCATATCAGTGCTGCAACTGTCCATATCGGTGCCGCAACTGTCCATATCGGTGCCGCAACTATCCATATCAGTGCTGCAACTGTCCATATCGGTGCTGCAACTGTCCATATCAGTACGAGGATAACTGTTCGTATGAGTGCCTCAACTGTCCATATCTGTACCGCAACTGTCCATATCGGTGCCGCAACTGTCCATATCGGTGCCGCAACTATCCATATCAGTGCCGAAACTGTCCATATCGGTGCTGCAACTGTCCATATCGGTGCCGCAACTGTCCATTTCGGTGCCACAACTATCCATATCAGTGCTGCAACTGTCCATATCGGTGCCGCAACTGTCCATATCGGTGCCGCAACTATCCATATCAGTGCTGCAACTGTCCATATCAGTGCGGCAACTATCCACATCAGTGCCGAAACTGTCCATATCGGTGCCGCAACTGTCCATATCGGTGCCGCAACTGTCCATATCGGTGCCGCAACTATCCATATCAGTGCCGAAACTGTCCATATCGGTGCTGCAACTGTCCATATCAGTACGAGGATAACTGTTCGTATGAGTGCCTCAACTGTCCATATCTGTACCGCAACTGTCCATATCGGTGCTGCAACTGTCCATATCGGTGCCGCAACTGTCCATATCAGTGCCGCAACTGTCCGTATCGGTGCCGCAACTATCCATATCAGTGCTGCAACTGTCCATATCGGTGCCGCAACTGTCCATATCGGTGCCGCAACTATCCATATCAGTGCTGCAACTGTCCATATCAGTGCGGCAACTATCCATATCAGTGCCGAAACTGTCCATATCGGTGCCGCAACTGTCCATATCGGTGCCGCAACTGTCCATATCGGTGCCGCAACTATCCATATCAGTGCCGAAACTGTCCATATCGGTGCTGCAACTGTCCATATCGGTGCCGCAACTGTCCATATCGGACGCAACTATCCATATCAGTGACGCAACTGTCAATATCAGTGCCGCAACTGTCCATATCAGTGCCGCAACTCTGTATTGGCCGACACCGTATGTATCGGCTATTTGATTGAACAAGCTTATCTCGGCCATGGAAATAGGTTAGATTCATCCTATTTCCATTGCCGCAACCAAATGTATCGGCTGTTTAGATGAACAAACTTATCTCGCCAATGGTAATAGGTTAGATTCATCCTATTTCCATTGCTGGTGCATGGTGCCGCAACTGTCCATATCGGTGCCGCAACTATCCATATCAGTGCCGAAACTGTCCATATCGGTGCTGCAACTGTCCATATCGGTGCCGCAACTGTCCATATTGGAGCCGCAACTATCCATATCAGTGCTGCAACTCTATATTGGCCGATACCGTATGTATCGGCTATTTGATTGAACAAGCTTATCTCGGCCATGGAAATAGGTTAGAGTCATCCTATTTCCATTGCCGCAACCATATGTATCGGCTGTTTGACTGAACAAACTTATCTCGGCCATGGAAATAGGTTAGATTCATCCTATTTCCATTGCCGCAACCATATGTATCGGCTGTTTGACTGAACAAACTTATCTCGGCCATCGGTGTCCATATCAGTGCCGCAACTGTCCATATCGGTGCCGCAACTATCCATATCAGTGCTGCAACTGTCCATATCAGTGCCGCAACTGTCCATATCGGTGCCGCAACTATCCATATCAGTGCTGCAACTGTCCATATCGGTGCCGCAACTGTCCATATCGGTGCAGCAACTATCCATATCAGTGCCGCAACTGTCAATATCAGTGCCGCAACTGTCCATATCTGTGCCGCAACTTAATATTGGCCGATACCGTATGTATCGGCTATTTGATTGAACAAGCTTATCTCGGCCATGGAAATAGGTTAGATTCATCCTATTTCCATTGCCGCAACCATATGTATCGGCTGTTTGACTGAACAAACTTATCTCGGCCATGGAAATAGGTTAGATTCATCCTATTTCCATTGCCGCAACCATATGTATCGGCTGTTTGACTGAACAAACTTATCTCGGCCATCGGTGTCCATATCAGTGCCGCAACTGTCCATATCGGTGCCGCAACTATCCATATCAGTGCTGCAACTGTCCATATCAGTGCCGCAACTGTCCATATCGGTGCCGCAACTATCCATATCAGTGCTGCAACTGTCCATATCGGTGCCGCAAATGTCCATATCGGTGCCGCAACTATTCATATCAGTGCCGCAACTGTCAATATCAGTGCCGCAACTGTCCATATCAGTGCCGCAACTTAATATTGGCCGATACCGTATGTATCGGCTATTTGATTGAACAAGCTTATCTCGGCCATGGAAATAGGTTAGATTCATCCTATTTCAATTGCCGCAACCATATGAATCGGCTGTTTGACTGAACAAACTTATCTCGGCCATGGAAATAGGTTAGATTCATCCTATTTCCATTGCCGCAACCATATGTATCGGCTGTTTGACTGAACAAACTTATCTCGGCCATCGGTGTCCATATCAGTGCCGCAACTGTCCATATCGGTGCCGCAACTATCCATATCAGTGCTGCAACTGTCCATATCAGTGCCGCAACTGTCCATATCGGTGCCGCAACTATCCATATCAGTGCTGCAACTGTCCATATCGGTGCCGCAAATGTCCATATCGGTGCCGCAACTATTCATATCAGTGCCGCAACTGTCAATATCAGTGCCGCAACTGTCCATATCAGTGCCGCAACTTAATATTGGCCGATACCGTATGTATCGGCTATTTGATTGAACAAGCTTATCTCGGCCATGGAAATAGGTTAGATTCATCCTATTTCCATTGCCGCAACCATATGAATCGGCTGTTTGACTGAACAAACTTATTTCGGCCATGGAAATAGGTTAGATTCATCCTATTTCCATTGCCGCAACCATATGTATCGGCTGTTTGACTGAACAAATTTATCTCGGCCATCGGTATCCATATCAGTGCCGCAACTATCCATATCGGTGCCGCAACTATCCATATCAGTGCCGAAACTGTCCATATCTGTGCCGCAACTGTCCATATCGGTGTCGCAACTCATGCTCTGAATGAAACTCAAAAAAGTATCAGTACGAGGATAACTGTTCGTATTAGTGCCTCAACTGTCCATATCAGTACCGTAACTGTCCATATCGTAGCCGCAACTATCCATATCAGTGCTGCAACTGTCCAAATCAGTGCCGCAACTGTCAATATCAGTGCCGCAACTGTCCATATCAGTGCCGCAACTTAATATTGGCCGATACCGTATGTATCGGCTATTTGATTGAACAAGCTTATCTCGGCCATGGAAATAGGTTAGATTCATCCTATTTCTATTGCCGCAACCATATGAATCGGCTGTTTGACTGAACAAACTTATCTCGGCCATGGAAATAGGTTAGATTCATCCTATTTCTATTGCCGCAACCATATGTATCGGCTGTTTGACTGAACAAACTTATCTCGGCCATCGGTGTCCATATCAGTGCCGCAACTGTCCATATCGGTGCCGCAACTATCCATATCAGTGCTGCAACTGTCCATATCAGTGCCGCAACTGTCCATATCGGTGCCGCAACTGTCCATATCAGTGCCGCAACTGTCCATATCTGTGCCGCAATTGTCCATATCGGTGCCGCAACTATCCATATCAGTGCCGCAACTGTCAATATCAGTGCCGCAACTGTCCAAATCAGTGCCGCAACTGTCCATATCGGTGCCGCAACTATCCATATCGGTACCGAAACTATCCATATCAGTGCCGAAACTGTCCATATCGGTGCCGCAACTATCCATATCAGTGCTGCAACTGTCCATATCGGTGCCGCAACTATCCATATCAGTGCTGCAACTCTATATTGGCCGATACCGTATGTATCGGCTATTTGATTGAACAAGCTTATCTCGGCCATGGAAATAGGTTAGATTCATCCTATTTCCATTGCCGCAACCAAATGTATCGGCTGTTTAGATGAACAAACTTATCTCGCCAATGGTAATAGGTTAGATTCATCCTATTTCCATTGCTGGTGCATGGTGCCGCAACTGTCCATATCGGTGCCGCAACTATCCATATCAGTGCCGAAACTGTCCATATCGGTGCTGCAACTGTCCATATCGGTGCCGCAACTGTCCATATTGGAGCCGCAACTATCCATATCAGTGCTGCAACTCTATATTGGCCGATACCGTATATATCGGCTATTTGATTGAACAAGATTATTTCGGCCATGGAAATAGGTTAGATTCATCCTATTTCCATTGCCGCAACCAAATGTATCGGCTGTTTAGATGAACACGCTTATCTCGGCCATGGAAATAGGTTAGATTCATCCTATTTCCATTGCCGCAACTATCCATATCGGTGCCGCAACTCATGCTCGGACTGAAACTCAAAAAAGTATCAGTACGAGGATAACTGTTCGTATGAGTGCCTCAACTGTCCAAATCAGTGCCGCAACTGTCCATATCGGTACCGCAACTGTCCATATCAGTGCCGCAACTGTCCATTTCGGTGCCGCAACTATCCATATCAGTGCCGCAACTGTCCATATCGGTGCCGCAACTGTCCATATCGGTGCCGCAACTATCCATATCAGTGCCGAAACTGTCCATATCGGTGTCGCAACTCATGCTCTTACTGAAACTCAAAAAGTATCAGTACGAGGATAACTGTCCATATCGGTGCCGCAACTATCCATATCAGTGCCGAAACTGTCCATATCGGTGCCGCAACTGTCCATATCGGTGCCGCAAATGTCCATATCGGTGCCGCAACTATCCATATCAGTGCCGCAACTGTCCAAATCAGTGCCGCAACTGTCCATATCGGTGCCGCAACTATCCATATCGGTACCGAAACTATCCATATCAGTGCCGAAACTGTCCATATCGGTGCCGCAACTATCCATATCAGTGCTGCAACTGTCCATATCGGTGCCGCAACTGTCCATATCGGTGCCGCAAATGTCCAAATCGGTGCCGCAACTATCCATATCGGTGCCGCAACTGTCAATATCAGTGCCGCAACTGTCCATATCGGTGCCGCAACTGTCCATATCGGTGCCGCAACTGTCAAAATCAGTGCCGCAACTGTCCATATCAGTGCCGCAACTTAATATTGGCCGATACCGTATGTATCGGCTATTTGATTGAACAAGCTTATCTCGGCCATGGAAATAGGTTAGATTCATCCTATTTCCATTGCCGCAACCATATGAATCGGCTGTTTGACTGAACAAACTTATCTCGGCCATGGAAATAGGTTAGATTCATCCTATTTCCATTGCCGCAACCATATGTATCGGCTGTTTGACTGAACAAACTTATCTCGGCCATCGGTGTCCATATCAGTGCCGCAACTGTCCATATCGGTGCCGCAACTATCCATATCAGTGCTGCAACTGTCCATATCAGTGCCGCAACTGTCCATATCGGTGCCGCAACTATCCATATCAGTGCTGCAACTGTCCATATCGGTGCCGCAACTGTCCATATCGGTGCAGCAACTATCCATATCAGTGCCGCAACTGTCAAAATCAGTGCCGCAACTGTCCATATCAGTGCCGCAACTTAATATTGGCCGATACCGTATGTATCGGCTATTTGATTGAACAAGCTTATCTCGGCCATGGAAATAGGTTAGATTCATCCTATTTCCATTGCCGCAACCATATAAATCGGCTGTTTGACTGAACAAACTTATTTCGGCCATGGAAATAGGTTAGATTCATCCTATTTCCATTGCCGCAACCATATGTATCGGCTGTTTGACTGAACAAACTTATCTCGGCCATCGGTATCCATATCAGTGCCGCAACTGTCCATATCGGTGCCGCAACTATCCATATCGGTGCCGCAACTATCCATATCAGTGCCGAAACTGTCCATATCTGTGCCGCAACTGTCCATATCGGTGTCGCAACTCATGCTCTGACTGAAACTCAAAAAAGTATCAGTACGAGGATAACTGTTCGTATTAGTGCCTCAACTGTCCATATCAGTACCGTAACTGTCCATATCGGAGCCGCAACTATCCATATCAGTGCTGCAACTGTCCAAATCAGTGCCGCAACTGTCCATATCGGTGCCGCAACTATCCATATCGGTGCCGCAACTATCCATATCAGTGCTGCAACTGTCCATATCAGTGCCGAAACTGTCCATATCGGTGCCGCAACTATCCATATCAGTGCCGAAACTGTCCATATCGGTGCCGCAACTGTCCATATCGGTGCCGCAAATGTCCATATCGGTGCCGCAACTATCCATATCAGTGCCGCAACTGTCCATATCAGTGCCGCAACTGTCCATATCAGTGCCGCAACTATCCATATCAGTGCCGCAACTGTCAATATCAGTGCCGCAACTGTCCAAATCAGTGCCGCAACTGTCCATATCGGTGCCGCAACTATCCATATCGGTACCGAAACTATCCATATCAGTGCCGAAACTGTCCATATCGGTGCCGCAACTATCCATATCAGTGCTGCAACTGTCCATATCGGTGCCGCAACTATCCATATCAGTGCTGCAACTCTATATTGGCCGATACCGTATGTATCGGCTATTTGATTGAACAAGCTTATCTCGGCCATGGAAATAGGTTAGAGTCATCCTATTTCCATTGCCGAAACCATATGTATCGGCTGTTTGACTGAACAAACTTATCTCGGCCATGGAAATAGGTTAGATTCATCCTTTTTCCATTGCCGCAACTGTCCATATCGGTGCCGCAACTATTCATATCGGTGCCGCAACTCATGCTCGGACTGAAACTCAAAAAAGTATCAGTACGAGGATAACTGTTCGTATGAGTGCCTCAACTGTCCAAATCAGTGCCGCAACTGTCCATATCGGTGCCGCAACTCATGCTCGGACTGAAACTCAAAAAGTATCAGTACGAGGATAACTGTTCGTATGAGTGCCGCAACTGTCCATATCTGTGCCGCAACTGTCCATATCGGTGTCGCAACTCATGCTCTGACTGAAACTCAAAAAAAGTATGAGTACGAGGATAACTGTTCGTATGAGTGCCTCAACTGTCCATATCAGTACCGTAACTGTCCATATCGGAGCCGCAACTATCCATATCAGTGCTGCAACTGTCCAAATCAGTGCCGCAACTGTCCATATCGGTGCCGCAACTATCCATATCAGTGCCGCAACTGTCCATATCGGTGCCGCAACTATCCATATCAGTGCTGCAACTCTATATTGGCCGATACCGTATGTATCGGCTATTTGATTGAACAAGCTTATCTCGGCCATGGAAATAGGTTAGAGTCATCCTATTTCCATTGCCGAAACCATATGTATCGGCTATTTGATTGAACAAGCTTATCTCGGCCATGGAAATAGGTTAGAGTCATCCTATTTCCATTGCCGCAACTATCCATATCGGTGCCGCAACTCATGCTCGGACTGAAACTCAAAAAAGTATCAGTACGAAGATAACTGTTCGTATGAGTGCCTCAACTGTCCAAATCAGTGCCGCAACTGTCCATATCGGTGCCGCAACTCATGCTCGGACTGAAACTCAAAAAAGTATCAGTACGAGGATAACTGTTCGTATGAGTGCCGCAACTGTCCATATCGGTGCCGCAACTGTCCATATCGGTGCAGCAACTATCCATATCAGTGCCGAAACTGTCCATATCGTAGACGCAACTAACTTATCTCGGCCATGGAAATAGGTTAGATTCATCCTATTTCCATTGCGCAACCATATGTATCGGCTGTTTGACTGAACAAACTTATCTCGGCCATCGGTGTCCATATCAGTGCCGCAACTGTCCATATCGGTGCCGCAACTATCCATATCAGTGCTGCAACTGTCCATATCAGTGCCGCAACTGTCCATATCGGTGCCGCAACTATCCATATCAGTGCTGCAACTGTCCATATCGGTGCCGCAACTGTCCATATCAGTGCAGCAACTATCCATATCCGTGCCGAAACTGTCCATATCGGTGCCGCAACTGTCCATATCTGTCACAACTCCGCTAGGCAGTTGCACAGTGACCACACTCGAAGTCGTAGTAAACAGTAGTTTATTGCTTGGGTAACCAATACAATGAATTCGTTAGTCTACAAAGACCAAGAGCATAGTGATCTGGGTTAAACATAGTGAGGGCTTTATATACCCTATCTGGAGTGATTGTTCGTGTGTGTGTAGTGTGGTGGCGCTAATTGCCTATACATTAATTGTGCAGTGTCATCGTGGGTGAGTGTTTAGTGTGTCGTTGTCGTGGGCGCCCTCTAGTGTGTTGACACCCTCCATCTTCTCCAAAGTGAGTGGGACAGGTTCTGGATCGGGGTTCTCGTTAGCTGCTTCAAGAAGGAGAAGCCGGGCAGTAGATCGGGTAATCACCTTGTCCCCTTTCTCATCGCTGACCAACAGATCCACCATTCGTATGATCCCGTCTGAGGCAGGGTATACTTTAACGATCGTTCCCAGGGGCCAATCTGCTCGTTCTTTCCGATTGTCGTGAATGAGGACCACGTCATTGACCTTTACCACGTAGTCTTCTTTGGTTTGGTTCTCGTGTGCGGTTCGTAATTGCATGAGGTAGTCTTTCAACCATCGTCTCCACAGACCACTCATTCGTCGGTGTTGCCGTATGAAGCTGAGGAGTGCTCCTGTAAGTTTGGTGTGATATGCGACACTACTCGTTGGTGCTGTTAAGATGGATCTACCACCGGTCAAATAGTGTCCCGGAGTAATCACCTGGTTCTCGCTGGTGAACAACGGTCGTGAGTTGATCACCGCCTCCACCCCCCCGAACCACGACTCGAAGATCTTCGTAGGTGAATGTTTTATTGAAAGTAACTGCTTTGAAACAGTCCTTAATTGTTCCAATTAGTCGTTCGAAGCTACCTCCTTTCCAGGGGCTCATTGGGGTATTAAATATCCATTTTATGGGTTTGGTTTGGAATTCTTTTGTTTCTCGAACGCCTCTTAAGGCTTCTGCCAATTGATTAAATATCTTTGATGCGGCAACGAATGATTTGCCATTGTCTGAATAGATTAATTTTGGTGTTCCTCTTGTTAGAAAGCACATTTGTAAGGCGTTCATTACTGCGTTAGTATCAATCGATCTTGTTAATTCCAGAAATACTGCTCGTGTGTGCGCGCAGCTTACAATTAATCCATAAAATTTTCCTAATTCGTCTGTTTCGATTATTAGTGGCCCGAAAAAGTCCACTCCCACAAATTCGAATGCAAAGTTTGGTAGTGACGATCTAAAGTTTGGCAGCGGCGCCATTCTTACTGTCATTAACTTTTTTCGTAATCTTTTGCAATTTTCGCAGTGACTGATTACTCGTCCTGTTAATTGTTTTGCTTTTGGAATAAAGTATTCGTCGCGGACTGCATTCAGAGTTGTCATCAGTTGCATGTGAGCTCTTTCCTCATGTACGTGTTTAATCAAGGCCCAACTTAGTCCACATTTGTTTGATAAAAAGATTGGGTACTTTTGGTCGTGGTTTAGGTCTCGTGATTTCGTTAGTCTGGATACTAATCGTAATGTTCCTTCTGAATCGAGAAATGTCACATAGTTTCTTAGTTTGCTGTCTTTTGGTAATGGTTTCTCTTTTACCAGTGCGTTTAGTTCTTTTTCGTATGCGATTCGTTGGCTTATTTTTATTAATGTATTCAGATTTGTGCTGACATCTTTTGTTTCGGTTGTTTTGGTCATTTCATTCAGCAGCTCGTCTAAAGATGGTTGTGAACTTAGTAGTATTCTCATTGTTTCACTAATTTCTGGTAACTCGCTTAGTATAAGTGAGTTCATTGGCATATCGCTTGGTAATTCGTTCATAATTTCTATTGGTCCTGTCCACCAATGTTTGCATTTGTCTGTATTCAGTAGGTCGCTCATCGAGCATCCTTTGGTTAATAGGTCGGCCGGGTTCTGCGTTGTGTGTATTTTATAGTATTCGGCTTTAATGCTTTGTCGAATATTATGTACTTTTACTGCTACGGCTGCTTCTAGCTCGTTCAAATGTTTATTCATTCGTTTTACTGTAATGTCTGAATCGGACCAGAAAATTACTCGATCTATGTCGTATATTTTTGTAAGTTTCAAGGCTAGTTTCGTTCCTAGTTCTAAAGCTTTGAATTCTAATTTTGGTACGGTATCTTTCTTTACCACCTGACTTGTTGCTTGAGTAAATACAGGTGTTTCGTTTCCGTTTCGTATATAACTCGTTGCTCCGATTGCTTCTGTGTTTGCATCGGTGAATATGTGAAGTACTTGTTTGTTTCCGTTTGCTGGTTCTCCAATCCATCTCGGGATGGTAGGGCATTGTATTTTATCTACCTCTTGGAATAGTATTTGTGCTTTATCACTTAATTCGTCTGGTATTTTGGCATCCCAATCGATGTTATTTAACCAGAGTTTCCGTAAAATTAACTTAAATGATACTGTGAATGGTAATACTATTCCCAGTGGGTCGTAAATTGATGATAATAAAGACGAGATTTCTCTCTTTGTTTTTAAATTGAATTCTTTTTTAATTGTTTTAACATTGAACTTGTCTTGTGGGATGTCCCAAGTTATTCCTAGTGGGTTGATTTTATTTTTCCCGTTTGGACACCATACAGAATCTAAATCTGCGATGTTTGTTCGCCATTTTCTCAATTTCATACCTGCAAGTTCTAGTAGTTTGTTTAAATCGTTATAAATTAGTTCTACGTCTTTGCGCGTTTTTTAACGATTTAAGCAAGTCGTCTACATAGAAAGCATTTCTTATGAGCTTTATTAGTTCTGGAAACTGTGGTTCGAAACGATCCATATGTGCTTTCAATACTACGAATAGTAAAAAACGGAGAACTCGTTGCTCCAAATGGTACTCGTGTCATTCTGTACGTTTTAAGAACTTGTTCTTCTGTTAACCATAGAAATCGAAGGGAGTCTCTGTCCTCCTCACTTACTTTGACCATTAGAAACGCTTTTTCAATGTCTCCTGTGATCGCGTATTTGTGTTTTCTAAATTCGTGTAGTAAGGGTCCATGAGTCCCAAGTCGTTATACCTTTGAAAAGGTTGTCGTTCAGAGATTTTTCTCCTGGCATGTGAGCTGATGCGTCTAGGACTAATCTCATTTGTGTTGTTTCTTTGTCTTTCCTCACTACTCCGTGGTGTGGGAGATAATTAATTTTCTCGTTAGTTGGATCTTTTCGTATAACTACTGGTTCTGCAAACCCATACTCCAAGAACTCGTCTAATGCTGCCTTGTACATTGGGTACAGACCTCTTTTTATAAGTGACAACAGTAGTATCCGAACCAACGGAACAACAAAACTCAATTTTATTATATGATCGAGTTACCGACTCAAGTCTGCTTCTTGCTATGGCATAGTTTGGTTTAAGTTTTATTGGTTTGATCCAAGGGAGGGATACCTCATATGATTCCCCGTTATATTTGATATGATCCTTTATGAATTCTTCAATGAACTTCTCTGCGGACGTATCTATCACGCTCAATTCAAGATCTTTTTCGATCTCGTCTTCGTACGTTTTAATCATATTTACTGATGTTTTTTCGTTGTTATCTGCTCCACCATATGCTGTCCAGCCTAATTTGGTATGTTTGGCTAGATAATTGTTATCGATTGGTATCTCTGGTCCATTATGGAATCTTCTCTGATGTGCCAGTCCGATCACCATATCGACTTTCATGTTTGGGTTATCGATTAAGGTTATACCTTTTTGTTCGAGTTTATTTATAAGTTCCTCATTTGCACTTGGGAATCTCATGTTTCCCAGTGATTCTATTACTCTCGCGTTTATTGATGTGCTAAATGATTGGTTCATTGCACTGATTGTTATATTTGCACCTTCTTTATTAATGAAGGTTTTCTCGTTTGCGAAGACACTTACTCTTAAAGGTTTGACCTCGTGTTTTTGAATTCCGAGTATTTTAACTAATCGGTCTGTCACGAATGTTTCTCCGGCTCCGTTGTCGAAGAATACTCGTACAACCTCGTTACCTGCTTTTGCTAGGCACGTCTGATATACTGTGGTTACTTTGTTATGTTCGCCTTGTGTTTCTGTATTCGTGTTGACGCCAAACTGTCCTGTTTCGTTTATCTCGTATTCTTCTTCGATTTTGTTTAGTTGCGCGTCTGTTATGGCTGCAAATTGTCGTATTGCTCTATCGTTTGATTTAGATTCATTTTTTTCGTTTTTCTAATTGTTTTTCCATGAATTCGTGTTTAAAGGTCATATGGCCTCTATTACACGTTTTACATCTCACAAATGACCTGCAATCTTTCATTACATGTCCAGGTTTGTAGCATTTTATGCATAATTTGTATTCTTTTACTTTGTTTTCTCGTTCAGTCTCTGGCATGGTGCAATTTAGTATGTTATGGCCTTCTGCTTTACATACATAACAATAGTTGTAGGGTGCTCGTGTTGTACTTGTGTACTTTGGTTTTTGCTCAATAGACTCTTTTAATTTCAACATCATTTCGTGTAGTGACTGCATTGACAATTTCTCAGCGTCAAAGTTTTTAAAGTTATTAGCTCGTACTTTTGATATCTTATCTGCTGTTTTGTCTAAAAATCGCAGCATTTCTCGTGCTGATTTACTATCGTCGTCGTTCATTTCCAGTTGTAACTGGATTGGGATTCTCTTCATCATGGTATGTTTTAATTCGCCGTTGATGTAATTAGGGTGGAAGCCTATGTCTTCCGCTCGATAGACTAATAGGCGCATTGAATTATGAAGCTCTCTGATTGCTTCGTCATTTGCTTCATTCGTTACTGCTTCAAGTTTGTCTAGGTCCTTCAGGAAGGCCATCTTTTGTGTATGCTCGCTTTGATAATATTTCAGTAAGTCTTTGATGACAGTATTGTATGCGTCTGGTTCCTCTGGATCCAGACCTGCCATGAATTGATTATATGCAGTTCCATCTACTAGGGCATCTTGTAGGTGGATGAATTTATCACATTCAGCCATATCCTCTTGGTGATGTACTAGCAGCTTGAATTTTGTCCAAAAGGCATGGAATTCCGTTGTCTTTCCGGAAAACTTTAGTGGTTGCGGTCGTATATGTTTATGCTTTCCAGTGAATGACTGATTTATTCTGCTCGTAGGATAGGTCTCTTCCATAATTTCATTGTCCCATCGGTGGGAGTTCTTTTTGGTCGTGCTTTGTTTGTTATAAGTAAACCTTTGATCGTACCTAGTGTGGTGGTTTCTGTTTTCCTCTTCGTCTCCTTCTGGGTTGTTGTATTGAGTACTACTAGCCATTGGTATCGCGAATGAAGTGGAAGGGCGATTTCGTTGAGTTCGTTTATTGAATGCTACGTGGACTGTGTTTGGTAGTCCCGTTTTATTTTGTTTATCTGGTTCTAGGCTTCTAATAATTGCCTCTTGTTCTTCTTCTTTTTCGCGTTTCTCTAGTTCGTCTATTTTTGTTGACATTTGTTTCACCATACGGTCGAAAGTTTCCATATCTCTTAGATCCTCCGTATCGAGGTTGAATCTTATTTTACTTTGGATGTCAATTAACTCGTCATAGACTTCTTCGATTGTTTCTTTAGTTGGTATTTTCTTGTTCACCTGGAACATTACTAGTTGATACATCTTTCGCAATTCGTTTCTTACTTCTTCTCGTCTTTGTTTCCATTTCTCTTGTTCTTTTTCGAGCATTTTAGTTGCCAAGTTTAATTCGTTGTAAGGAGCTTTCCATAAAATGTCATCGAGTTGTGTATTAATAGCCTGTGTCTGTTTAGGCTGTTTGTTTAGTTGATTATTCTTACTTTTATCGTTTGCGGTTGATGGTCCGCTAACTTCATTGATGTTGATCAGGGGATCGGATTCCTCCTGTAATACGGGTAGCTTTTTTGCAGCTTTAGTTTTGGATCTCGTTGTTATTTTCTTGGTATTTCTCTTGTTCTTTTTTGCTTCTTCTAGTTCATTGGCCTGCTCGGACTCTTCAATTTGGTTTTCTGGGATGTCCTCAATTAGAACCTTTCCAGATTGTTTGTCTGCTTGCTTTGCTGGTGTTTCTTCCAGAATTAATGGCTCGTTTGTGTCGATTTCATGTATTTCTGATTCATCACTGGATGAAGCGCGTTTCGTTTCAGGAGTCTCGTTGTTCTCGGACTCGTTACTGCTTTCATTATCTGAACTCTCCTCACTCGTGGTTCCCTGTGACCACCGTCCGAAAAGTTTGTTTTTTAAACTATTAAACATTTCGTACCTTGGCTACAAAAGTAGTGAGATCAAGAAACTAGTATCTCGCGTAATTGTGTATATTTTAGCTGATAATCGTAGCCCACGGGCAATGAATGGCGGGAGCTGGTTTCAATTAATTATGGCCTAAGCCGGATTTTATGGCCGAAGCCGAAACTTATTTTATGGCCGAAGCCGGATCTAATGGCCGAAGCCGATTCTTATTTTATGGCCGAAGCCGGATCTAATGGCCGAAGCCGATTCTTATTTTATGACCGAAGCCGGATCTAATGGCCGAAGCCGATTCTTATTTTATGGCCGAAGCCGGATCTAATGGCCGAAGCCGAATCTTTTCCTGCTACTGGCACAGGAGGGCCGGGTTAAACCTCGCTCGTTGCTGTCTTAGGTACTCAGATGGTACGGTACGGGTGCTTGCTCATAAGGCAGAGTTTAACTTATTGCCAAGCTCGTCTCGCTGGCTTACGGCACCAATGTCACAACTCCGCTAGGCAGTTGCACAGTGACCACACTCGAAGTCGTAGTAAACAGTAGTTTATTGCTTGGGTAACCAATACAATGAAGTCGTTAGTCTACAAAGACCAAGAGCATAGTGATCTGGGTTAAACATAGTGAGGGCTTTATATACCCTATCTGGAGTGATTGTTCGTGTGTGTGTAGTGTGGTGGCGCTAGTGGCCTATACATTAATTGTGCAGTGTCATCGTGGGTGAGTGTTTAGTGTGTCGTTGTCGTGGGCGCCCTCTAGTGTGTTGACAATATCAGTGCCGCAACTTAATATTGGCCGATACCGTATGTATCGGCTATTTGATTGAACAAGCTTATCTCGGCCATGGAAATAGGTTAGATTCATCCTATTTCCATTGCCGCAACCATATAAATCGGCTGTTTGACTGAACAAACTTATCTCGGCCATGGAAATAAGTTAGATTCATCTTATTTCCATTGCCGCAACCATATGTATCGGCTGTTTAACTGAACAAACTTATCTCGGCCATCGGTATCCATATCAGTGCCGCAACTGTCCATATCGGTGCCGCAACTATCCATATCGGTGCCGCAACTATCCATATCAGTGCCGAACTGTCCATATCTGTGCCGCAACTGTCCATATCGGTGTCGCAACTCATGCTCTGACTAAAACTCAAAAAGTATCAGTACGAGGATAACTGTTTGTATGAGTGCCTCAACTGTCCATATCAGTACCGTAACTGTCCATATCAGTGCCGCAACTGTCCATATCGGTGCCGCAACTATCCATATCGGTGCCGCAACTATCCATATCAGTGCTGCAACTGTCCATATCGGTGCCGCAACTGTCCATATCGGTGCCGCAACTATCCATATCGGTGCCGCAACTGTCCATATCGGTGCCGCAACTGTCCATATCGGTGCCGCAAATGTCCAAATCGGTGCCGCAACTATCCATATCAGTGCCGCAACTGTCAATATCAGTGCCGCAACTGTCCATATCAGTGCTGCAACTGTCCATATCGGTGCCGCAACTGTCCATATCGGTGCGGCAACTATCCATATCTGTGCCGAAACTGTCCATATCGGTGCCGCAACTGTCCATATCGGTGCTGCAACTGTCCATATCGGTGCCGCAACTGTCCATATCGGTGCCGCAACTATCCATATCAGTGCTGCAACTGTCCATATCAGTGCGGCAACTATCCATATCAGTGCGGCAACTGTCCATATCGGTGCCGCAACTGTCCATATCGGTGCCGCAACTATCCATATCAGTGCTGCAACTGTCCATATCAGTGCGGCAACTATCCATATCAGTGCCGAAACTGTCCATATCGGTGCCGCAACTGTCCATATCAGTGCCGCAACTGTCCATATCGGTGCCGCAACTATCCATATCAGTGCCGCAACTGTCCATATCGGTGCTGCAACTGTCCATATTGGTGCCGCAACTGTCCATAACGGACGCAACTATCCATATCAGTGCCGCAACTCTATATTGGCCGATACCATATGAATCGGCTGTTTGACTGAACAAACTTATCTCGCCCATGGAAATAGGTTAGATTCATCCTATTTCCATTGCCGCAACTCTATATTGGCCGATACCGTATGTATCGGCTAATTGATTAAACACGCTTATCTCGGCCATGGAAATAGGTTAGATTCATCCTATTTCCATTGCCGCAACCATATGTATCGGCTGTTTAGATGAACAAACTTATCTCGCCAATGGTAATAGGTTAGATTCATCCTATTTCCATTGCCGCAACCATATGTATCGGCTGTTTGACTGAACAAACTTATCTCGGCCATCGGTGTCCATATCGGTGCCGCAACTGTCCATATCGGTGCAGCAACTATCCATATCAGTGCCGAAACTGTCCATATCGTAGACGCAACTAACTTATCTCGGCCATCGGTGTCCATATCAGTGCCGCAACTGTCCATATCGGTGCCGCAACTATCCATATCAGTGCTGCAACTGTCCATATCAGTGCCGCAACTGTCCATATCGGTGCCGCAACTATCCATATCAGTGCTGCAACTGTCCATATCGGTGCCGCAACTGTCCATATCGGTGCCGCAAATGTCCATATCGGTGCCGCAAATGTCCAAATCGGTGCCGCAACTATCCATATCAGTGCCGCAACTGTCAATATCAGTGCCGCAACTTAATATTGGCCGATACCGTATGTATCGGCTATTTGATTGAACAAGCTTATCTCGGCCATGGAAATAGGTTAGATTCATCCTATTTCTATTGCCGCAACCATATGAATCGGCTGTTTGACTGAACAAACTTATCTCGGCCATGGAAATAGGTTAGATTCATCCTATTTCCATTGCCGCAACCATATGTATCAGCTGTTTGACTGAACAAACTTATCTCGGCCATCGGTGTTCATATCAGTGCCGCAACTGTCCATATCGGTGCCGCAACTATCCATATCAGTGCTGCAACTGTCCATATCAGTGCCGCAACTGTCCATATCGGTGCCGCAACTATCCATATCAGTGCTGCAACTGTCCATATCGGTGCCGCAAATGTCCATATCGGTGCCGCAACTATCCATATCAGTGCCGCAACTGTCAATATCAGTGCCGCAACTGTCCATATCAGTGCCGCAACTTAATATTGGCCGATACCGTATGTATCGGCTATTTGATTGAACAAGCTTATCTCGGCCATGGAAATAGGTTAGATTCATCCTATTTCCATTGCCGCAACCATATGTATCGGCTGTTTGACTGAACAAACTTATCTCGGCCATGGAAATAGGTTAGATTCATCCTTTTTCCATTGCCGCAACTATCCATATCGGTGCCGCAACTCATGCTCGGACTGAAACTCAAAAAAGTATCAGTACGAGGATAACTGTTCGTATGAGTGCCTCAACTGTCCAAATCAGTGCCGCAACTGTCCATATCGGTGCCGCAACTCATGCTCGGACTGAAACTCAAAAAAGTATCAGTACGAGGATAACTGTTCGTATGAGTGCCGCAACTGTCCATATCTGTGCCGCAACTGTCCATATCGGTGCCGCAACTAATGCTCGGACTGAAACTCAAAAAAGTATCAGTACGAGGATAACTGTTCGTATGAGTGCCGCAACTGTCCATATCTGTGCCGCAACTGTCCATATCGGTGTCGCAACTCATGCTCTGACTGAAACTCAAAAAAGTATCAGTACGAGGATAACTGTTCGTATGAGTGCCTCAACTGTCCATATCAGTACCGTAACTGTCCATATCGGAGCCGCAACTATCCATATCAGAGCTGCAACTGTCCAAATCAGTGCCGCAACTGTCCATATCGGTGCCGCAACTATCCATATCAGTGCTGCAACTGTCCATATCGGTGCCGCAAATGTCCATATCGGTGCCGCAACTATCCATATCAGTGCCGCAACTGTCAATATCAGTGCCGCAACTGTCCATATCAGTGCCGCAACTTAATATTGGCCGATACCGTATGTATCGGCTATTTGATTGAACAAGCTTATCTCGGCCATGGAAATAGGTTAGATTCATCCTATTTCCATTGCCGCAACCATATGAATCGGCTGTTTGACTGAACAAACTTATTTCGGCCATGGAAATAGGTTAGATTCATCCTATTTCCATTGCCGCAACCATATGTATCGGCTGTTTGACTGAACAAATTTATCTCGGCCATCGGTATCCATATCAGTGCCGCAACTGTCCATATCGGTGCCGCAACTATCCATATCGGTGCCGCAACTATCCATATCAGTGCCGAAACTGTCCATATCTGTGCCGCAACTGTCCATATCGGTGTCGCAACTCATGCTCTGACTGAAACTCAAAAAAGTATCAGTACGAGGATAACTGTTCGTATGAGTGCCTCAACTGTCCATATCAGTACCGTAACTGTCCATATCGTAGCCGCAACTATCCATATCAGTGCTGCAACTGTCCAAATCAGTGCCGCAACTGTCCATATCGGTGCCGCAACTATCCATATCGGTACCGAAACTCTCCATATCAGTGACGAAACTGTCCATATCGGTGCCGCAACTATCCATATCAGTGCCGAAACTGTCCATATCGGTGCCGCAACTATCCATATCAGTGCCGAAACTGTCCATATCGGTGCCGCAACTGTCCATATCGGTGCCGCAAATGTCCATATCGGTGCCGCAACTATCCATATCAGTGCCGCAACTGTCAATATCAGTGCCGCAACTGTCCAAATCAGTGCCGCAACTGTCCATATCGGTGCCGCAACTATCCATATCGGTACCGAAACTATCCATATCAGTGCTGCAACTGTCCATATCAGTACGAGGATAACTGTTCGTATGAGTGCCGCAACTGTCCATATCAGTACCGCAACTGTCCATATCAGTGCCGCAACTGTCCATATCGGTGCCGCAACTATCCATATCAGTGCCGAAACTGTCCATATCAGTGCTGCAACTGTCCATATCTGTGCCGCAACTGTCCATATCAGTGCCGCAACTGTCCATTTCGGTGCCGCAACTATCCATATCAGTGCTGCAACTGTCCATATCGGTGCCGCAACTGTCCATATCGGTGCGGCAACTATCCATATCTGTGCCGAAACTGTCCATATCGGTGCCGCAACTGTCCATATCGGTGCTGCAACTGTCCATATCGGTGCCGCAACTGTCCATATCGGTGCCGCAACTATCCATATCAGTGCTGCAACTGTCCATATCAGTGCCGCAAATATCCATATCAGTGCCGAAACTGTCCATATCGGTGCCGCAACTGTCCATATCGGTGCTGCAACTGTCCATATCGGTGCCGCAACTGTCCATATCGGACGCAACTGTACATATCAGTGCCGCAACTCTATATTGGCCGATACCGTATGTATCGGCTATTTGATTGAACAAGCTTATCTCGGCCATGGAAATAGGTTAGATTCATCCTATTTCCATTGCGGCAACCATATGAATCGGCTGTTTGACTGAACAAACTTATCTCGCCCATGGAAATAGGTTAGATTCATCCTATTTCCATTGCCGCAACTCTATATTGGCCGATACCGTATGTATCGGCTATTTGATTGAACAAGCTTATCTCGGCCATGGAAATAGGTTAGATTCATCCTATTTCCATTGCCGCAACCATATGAATCGGCTGTTTGACTGAACAAACTTATCTCGCCCATGGAAATAGGTTAGATTCATCCTATTTCCATTGCCGCAACCATATGTATCGGCTGTTTGACTGAACAAACTTATCTCGGCCATCGGTGTCCATATCGGTGCCGCAACTGTCCATATCGGTGCAGCAACTATCCATATCAGTGCCGAAACTGTCCATATCGTAGACGCAACTAACTTATCTCGGCCATGGAAATAGGTTAGATTCATCCTATTTCCATTGCCGCAACCATATGTATCGGCTGTTTGACTGAACAAACTTATCTCGGCCATCGGTGTCCATATCAGTGCCGCAACTGTCCATATCGGTGCCGCAACTATCCATATCAGTGCCGCAACTGTCCATATCAGTGCCGCAACTGTCCATATCGGTGCCGCAACTGTCCATATCAGTGCTGCAACTGTCCATATCGGTGCCGCAACTGTCCATATCGGTGCCGCAACTGTCCATATCGGTGCCGCAACTGTCCATATCGGTGCCGCAACTGTCTCTATCGGTGCCGCAACCGTCCATATCGGTGCCGCAACTATCCATATCAGTGCCGCAACTGTCAATATCAGTGCCGCAACTGTCCATATCAGTGCCGCAACTCAATATTGGTCGATACCGTATGTATCGGCTATTTGATTGAACAAGCTTATCTCGGCCATGGAAATAGGTTAGATTCATCCTATTTCCATTGCCGCAACCATATGAATCGGCTGTTTGACTGAACAAACTTATCTCGGCCATGGAAATAGGTTAGATTCATCCTATTTCCATTGCCGCAACCATATATATCGGCTGTTTGACTGAACAAACTTATCTCGGCCATCGGTGTCCATATCAGTGCCGCAACTGTCCATATCGGTGCCGCAACTATCCATATCAGTGCCGCAACTGTCCATATCAGTGCCGCAACTGTCCATATCGGTGCCGCAACTATCCATATCAGTGCCGCAACTGTCCATATCGGTGCCGCAAATGTCCATATCGGTGCCGCAACTATCCATATCAGTGCCGCAACTGTCAATATCAGTGCCGCAACTGTCCATATCAGTGCCGCAACTCAATATTGGTCGATACCGTATGTATCGGCTATTTAATTGAACAAGCTTATCTCGGCCATGGAAATATTTTAGATTCATCCTATTTCCATTGCCGCAACCATATGAATCAGCTGTTTGACTGAACAAACTTATCTCGGCCATGGAAATAGGTTAGATTCATCCCATTTCCATTGCCGCAACCATATGTATCGGCTGTTTGACTGAACAAACTTATCTCGGCCATCGGTATCCATATCAGTGCCGCAACTGTCCATATCGGTGCCGCAACTGTCCATATCGGTGCCGCAACTATCCATATCAGTGCCGCAACTGTCCATATCAGTGCCGCAACTATCCATATCAGTGCCGCAACTGTCCATATCGGTGCCGCAAATGTCCATATCAGTGCCGCAACTATCCATATCAGTGCCGCAACTGTCAATATCAGTGCCGCAACTGTCCATATCAGTGCGGCAACTTAATATTGGCCGATACCGTATGTATCGGCTATTTGATTGAACAAGCTTATCTCGGCCATGGAAATATTTTAGATTCATCCTATTTCCATTGCCGCAACCATATGAATCAGCTGTTTGACTGAACAAACTTATCTCGGCCATGGAAATAGGTTAGATTCATCCCATTTCCATTGCCGCAACCATATGTATCGGCTGTTTGACTGAACAAACTTATCTCGGCCATCGGTATCCATATCAGTGCCGCAACTGTCCATATCGGTGCCGCAACTATCCATATCGGTGCCGCAACTATCCATATCAGTGCTGCAACTGTCCAAATCAGTGCCGCAACTGTCCATATCGGTACCGAAACTATCCATATCAGTGCTGCAACTGTCCATATCAGTACGAGGATAACTGTTCGTATGAGTGCCGCAACTGTCCATATCGGTGCCGCAACTGTCCATATCAGTGCCGCAACTGTCCATATCAGTGCCGCAACTGTCCATATCAGTGCCGCAACTGTCCATATCAGTGCCGCAACTGTCCATATCGGTGCCGCAACTGTCCATATCAGTGCCGCAACTGTCCATTTCGGTGCCGCAACTATCCATATCAGTGCTGCAACTGTCCATATCGGTGCCGCAACTGTCCATATCGGTGCGGCAACTATCCATATCTGTGCCGAAACTGTCCATATCGGTGCCGCAACTGTCCATATCGGTGCTGCAACTGTCCATATCGGTGCCGCAACTGTCCATATCGGTGCCGCAACTATCCATATCAGTGCCGCAACTATCCATATCAGTGCTGCAACTGTCCATATCAGTGCCGCAACTGTCCATATCGGTGCCGCAACTATCCATATCAGTGCCGCAACTGTCCATATCGGTGCCGCAAATGTCCATATCGGTGCCGCAACTATCCATATCAGTGCCGCAACTGTCAATATCAGTGCCGCAACTGTCCATATCAGTGCCGCAACTTAATATTGGCCGATACCGTATGTATCGGCTATTTGATTGAACAAGCTTATCTCGGCCATGGAAATAGGTTAGATTCATCCTATTTCCATTGCCGCAACCATATGAATCGGCTGTTTGACTGAACAAACTTATCTCGGCCATGGAAATAGGTTAGATTCATCCTATTTCCATTGCCGCAACCATATGTATCGGCTGTTTGACTGAACAAACTTATCTCGGCCATCGGTATCCATATCAGTGCCGCAACTGTCCATATCGGTGCCGCAACTATCCATATCGGTGCCGCAACTATCCATATCAGTGCCGCAACTGACCATATCGGTGCCGCAACTATCCATATCAGTGCTGCAACTGTCCATATCGGTGCCGCAAATGTCCATATCGGTGCCGCAACTATCCATATCAGTGCCGCAACTGTCAATATCAGTGCCGCAACTGTCCATATCAGTGCGGCAACTTAATATTGGCCGATACCGTATGTATCGGCTATTTGATTGAACAAGCTTATCTCGGCCATGGAAATAGGTTAGATTCATCCTATTTCCATTGCCGCAACCATATGAATCAGCTGTTTGACTGAACAAACTTATCTCGGCCATGGAAATAGGTTAGATTCATCCTATTTCCATTGCCGCAACCATATGTATCGGCTGTTTGACTGAACAAACTTATCTCGGCCATCGGTATCCATATCAGTGCCGCAACTGTCCATATCGGTGCCGCAACTATCCATATCGGTGCCGCAACTATCCATATCAGTGCTGCAACTGTCCAAATCAGTGCCGCAACTGTCCATATCGGTGTCGCAACTCATGCTCTGACTGAAACTCAAAAAAGTATCAGTACGAGGATAACTGTTCGTATGAGTGCCTCAACTGTCCATATCAGTACCGTAACTGTCCATATCGTAGCCGCAACTATCCATATCAGTTCTGCAACTGTCCAAATCAGTGCCGCAACTGTCCATATCGGTGCCGCAACTATCCATATCGGTACCGAAACTATCCATATCAGTGACGAAACTGTCCATATCGGTGCCGCAACTATCCATATCAGTGCTGCAACTGTCCATATCAGTGCCGAAACTGTCCATATCGGTGCCGCAACTATCCATATCAGTGCCGAAACTGTCCATATCGGTGCCGCAACTGTCCATATCGGTGCCGCAAATGTCCATATCGGTGCCGCAACTATCCATATCAGTGCCGCAACTGTCAATATCAGTGCCGCAACTGTCCAAATCAGTGCCACAACTGTCCATATCGGTGCCGCAACTATCCATATCGGTACCGAAACTATCCATATCAGTGCCGAAACTGTCCATATCGGTGCCGCAACTATCCATATCAGTGCTGCAACTGTCCATATCGGTGCCGCAACTGTCCATATCGGTGCCGCAACTATCCATATCGGTGCCGCAACTGTCCATATCGGTGCCGCAACTGTCCATATCGGTGCCGCAAATGTCCATATCGGTGCCGCAACTATCCATATCAGTGCCGCAACTGTCAATATCAGTGCCGCAACTGTCCATATCAGTGCCGCAACTTAATATTGGCCGATACCGTATGTATCGGCTATTTGATTGAACAAGCTTATCTCGGCCATGGAAATAGGTTAGATTCATCCTATTTCCATTGCCGCAACCATATGAATCGGCTGTTTGACTGAACAAACTTATCTCGGCCATGGAAATAGGTTAGATTCATCCTATTTCCATTGCCGCAACCATATGTATCGGCTGTTTGACTGAACAAACTTATCTCGGCCATCGGTATCCATATCAGTGCCGCAACTGTCCATATCGGTACCGCAACTATCCATATCGGTGCCGCAACTATCCATATCAGTGCCGAAACTGTCCATATCTGTGCCGCAACTGTCCATATCGGTGTCGCAACTCATCCTCTGACTGAAACTCAAAAAAGTATCAGTACGAGGATAACTGTTCGTATGAGTGCCTCAACTGTCCATATCAGTACCGTAACTGTCCATATCGTAGCCGCAACTATCCATATCAGTGCTGCAACTGTCCAAATCAGTGCCGCAACTGTCCATATCGGTGCCGCAACTATCCATATCGGTACCGAAACTATCCATATCAGTGACGAAACTGTCCATATCGGTGCCGCAACTATCCATATCAGTGCTGCAACTGTCCATATCAGTGCCGAAACTGTCCATATCGGTGCCGCAACTATCCATATCAGTGCCGAAACTGTCCATATCGGTGCCGCAACTGTCCATATCGGTGCCGCAAATGTCCATATCGGTGCCGCAACTATCCATATCAGTGCCGCAACTGTCAATATCAGTGCCGCAACTGTCCAAATCAGTGCCGCAACTGTCCATATCGGTGCCGCAACTATCCATATCAGTGCTGCAACTGTTCATATCGGTGCCGCAACTGTCCATATCGGTGCCGCAACTATCCATATCGGTGCCGCAACTGTCCATATCGGTGCCGCAACTGTCCATATCAGTGCTGCAACTGTCCAAATCAGTGCCGCAACTGTCCATATCGGTGCCGCAACTATCCATATCGGTACCGAAACTATCCATATCAGTGACGAAACTGTCCATATCGGTGCCGCAACTATCCATATCAGTGCTGCAACTGTCCATATCAGTGCCGAAACTGTCCATATCGGTGCCGCAACTATCCATATCAGTGCCGAAACTGTCCATATCGGTGCCGCAACTGTCCATATCGGTGCCGCAAATGTCCATATCGGTGCCGCAACTGTCCAAATCAGTGCCGCAACTGTCCATATCGGTGCCGCAACTATCCATATCGGTACCGAAACTATCCATATCAGTGCCGAAACTGTCCATATCGGTGCCGCAACTATCCATATCAGTGCTGCAACTGTCCATATCGGTGCCGCAACTGTCCATATCGGTGCCGCAACTATCCATATCGGTGCCGCAACTGTCCATATCGGTGCCGCAACTATCCATATCGGTACCGAAACTATCCATATCAGTGCCGAAACTGTCCATATCGGTGCCGAAACTGTCCATATCGGTGCCGCAACTATCCATATCAGTGCTGCAACTGTCCATATCGGTGCCGCAACTGTCCATATCGGTGCCGCAACTATCCATATCGGTGCCGCAACTGTCCATATCGGTGCCGCAACTGTCCATATCGGTGCCGCAAATGTCCATATCGGTGCCGCAACTATCCATATCAGTGCTGCAACTGTCCAAATCAGTGCCGCAACTGTCCATATCGGTGCCGCAACTTAATATTGGCCGATACCGTATGTATCGGCTATTTGATTGAACAAGCTTATCTCGGCCATGGAAATAGGTTAGATTCATCCTATTTCCATTGCCGCAACCATATGAATCGGCTGTTTGACTGAACAAACTTATCTCGGCCATGGAAATAGGTTAGATTCATCCTATTTCCATTGCCGCAACCATATGTATCGGCTGTTTGACTGAACAAACTTATCTCGGCCATCGGTATCCATATCAGTGCCGCAACTGTCCATATCGGTACCGCAACTATCCATATCGGTGCCGCAACTATCCATATCAGTGCCGAAACTGTCCATATCTGTGCCGCAACTGTCCATATCGGTGTCGCAACTCATCCTCTGACTGAAACTCAAAAAAGTATCAGTACGAGGATAACTGTTCGTATGAGTGCCTCAACTGTCCATATCAGTACCGTAACTGTCCATATCGTAGCCGCAACTATCCATATCAGTGCTGCAACTGTCCAAATCAGTGCCGCAACTGTCCATATCGGTGCCGCAACTATCCATATCGGTACCGAAACTATCCATATCAGTGACGAAACTGTCCATATCGGTGCCGCAACTATCCATATCAGTGCTGCAACTGTCCATATCAGTGCCGCAACTGTCCATATCGGTGCCGCAACTATCCATATCGGTACCGAAACTATCCATATCAGTGCCGAAACTGTCCATATCGGTGCCGAAACTGTCCATATCGGTGCCGCAACTATCCATATCAGTGCTGCAACTGTCCATATCGGTGCCGCAACTGTCCATATCGGTGCCGCAACTATCCATATCGGTGCCGCAACTGTCCATATCGGTGCCGCAACTGTCCATATCGGTGCCGCAAATGTCCATATCGGTGCCGCAACTATCCATATCAGTGCTGCAACTGTCCAAATCAGTGCCGCAACTGTCCATATCGGTGCCGCAACTTAATATTGGCCGATACCGTATGTATCGGCTATTTGATTGAACAAGCTTATCTCGGCCATGGAAATAGGTTAGATTCATCCTATTTCCATTGCCGCAACCATATGAATCGGCTGTTTGACTGAACAAACTTATCTCGGCCATGGAAATAGGTTAGATTCATCCTATTTCCATTGCCGCAACCATATGTATCGGCTGTTTGACTGAACAAACTTATCTCGGCCATCGGTATCCATATCAGTGCCGCAACTGTCCATATCGGTACCGCAACTATCCATATCGGTGCCGCAACTATCCATATCAGTGCCGAAACTGTCCATATCTGTGCCGCAACTGTCCATATCGGTGTCGCAACTCATCCTCTGACTGAAACTCAAAAAAGTATCAGTACGAGGATAACTGTTCGTATGAGTGCCTCAACTGTCCATATCAGTACCGTAACTGTCCATATCGTAGCCGCAACTATCCATATCAGTGCTGCAACTGTCCAAATCAGTGCCGCAACTGTCCATATCGGTGCCGCAACTATCCATATCGGTACCGAAACTATCCATATCAGTGACGAAACTGTCCATATCGGTGCCGCAACTATCCATATCAGTGCTGCAACTGTCCATATCAGTGCCGAAACTGTCCATATCGGTGCCGCAACTATCCATATCAGTGCCGAAACTGTCCATATCGGTGCCGCAACTGTCCATATCGGTGCCGCAAATGTCCATATCGGTGCCGCAACTATCCATATCAGTGCCGCAACTGTCAATATCAGTGCCGCAACTGTCCAAATCAGTGCCGCAACTGTCCATATCGGTGCCGCAACTATCCATATCAGTGCTGCAACTGTTCATATCGGTGCCGCAACTGTCCATATCGGTGCCGCAACTATCCATATCGGTGCCGCAACTGTCCATATCGGTGCCGCAACTGTCCATATCAGTGCTGCAACTGTCCAAATCAGTGCCGCAACTGTCCATATCGGTGCCGCAACTATCCATATCGGTACCGAAACTATCCATATCAGTGACGAAACTGTCCATATCGGTGCCGCAACTATCCATATCAGTGCTGCAACTGTCCATATCAGTGCCGAAACTGTCCATATCGGTGCCGCAACTATCCATATCAGTGCCGAAACTGTCCATATCGGTGCCGCAACTGTCCATATCGGTGCCGCAAATGTCCATATCGGTGCCGCAACTGTCCAAATCAGTGCCGCAACTGTCCATATCGGTGCCGCAACTATCCATATCGGTACCGAAACTATCCATATCAGTGCCGAAACTGTCCATATCGGTGCCGCAACTATCCATATCAGTGCTGCAACTGTCCATATCGGTGCCGCAACTGTCCATATCGGTGCCGCAACTATCCATATCGGTGCCGCAACTGTCCATATCGGTGCCGCAACTATCCATATCGGTACCGAAACTATCCATATCAGTGCCGAAACTGTCCATATCGGTGCCGAAACTGTCCATATCGGTGCCGCAACTATCCATATCAGTGCTGCAACTGTCCATATCGGTGCCGCAACTGTCCATATCGGTGCCGCAACTATCCATATCGGTGCCGCAACTGTCCATATCGGTGCCGCAACTGTCCATATCGGTGCCGCAAATGTCCATATCGGTGCCGCAACTATCCATATCAGTGCTGCAACTGTCCAAATCAGTGCCGCAACTGTCCATATCGGTGCCGCAACTATCCATATCGGTACCGAAACTATCCATATCAGTGACGAAACTGTCCATATCGGTGCCGCAACTATCCATATCAGTGCTGCAACTGTCCATATCAGTGCCGAAACTGTCCATTTCGGTGCCGCAACTATCCATATCAGTGCCGAAACTGTCCATATCGGTGCCGCAACTGTCCATATCGGTGCCGCAAATGTCCATATCGGTGCCGCAACTATCCATATCAGTGCCGCAACTGTCAATATCAGTGCCGCAACTGTCCAAATCAGTGCCGCAACTGTCCATATCGGTGCCGCAACTATCCATATCAGTGCTGCAACTGTTCATATCGGTGCCGCAACTGTCCATATCGGTGCCGCAACTATCCATATCGGTGCCGCAACTGTCCATATCGGTGCCGCAACTGTCCATATCAGTGCTGCAACTGTCCAAATCAGTGCCGCAACTGTCCATATCGGTGCCGCAACTATCCATATCGGTACCGAAACTATCCATATCAGTGACGAAACTGTCCATATCGGTGCCGCAACTATCCATATCAGTGCTGCAACTGTCCATATCAGTGCCGAAACTGTCCATATCGGTGCCGCAACTATCCATATCAGTGCCGAAACTGTCCATATCGGTGCCGCAACTGTCCATATCGGTGCCGCAAATGTCCATATCGGTGCCGCAACTGTCCAAATCAGTGCCGCAACTGTCCATATCGGTGCCGCAACTATCCATATCGGTACCGAAACTATCCATATCAGTGCCGAAACTGTCCATATCGGTGCCGCAACTATCCATATCAGTGCTGCAACTGTCCATATCGGTGCCGCAACTGTCCATATCGGTGCCGCAACTATCCATATCGGTGCCGCAACTGTCCATATCGGTGCCGCAACTGTCCATATCGGTGCCGCAAATGTCCATATCGGTGCCGCAACTATCCATATCAGTGCCGCAACTGTCAATATCAGTGCCGCAACTGTCCATATCAGTGCCGCAACTTAATATTGGCCGATACCGTATGTATCGGCTATTTGATTGAACAAGCTTATCTCGCCATGGAAATAGGTTAGATTCATCCTATTTCAATTACCGCAACCATATGAATCGGCTGTTTGACTGAACAAACTTATCTCGGCCATGGAAATAGGTTAGATTCATCCTATTTCCATTGCCGCAACCATATGTATCGGCTGTTTGACTGAACAAACTTATCTCGGCCATCGGTGTCCATATCAGTGCCGCAACTGTCCATATCGGTGCCGCAACTATCCATATCAGTGCTGCAACTGTCCATATCAGTGCCGCAACTGTCCATATCGGTGCCGCAACTATCCATATCAGTGCTGCAACTGTCCATATCGGTGCCGCAACTGTCCATATCGGTGCAGAAACTATCCATATCAGTGCCGAAACTGTCCATATCGGTGCCGCAACTATCCATATCAGTGCCGAAACTGTCCATATCTGTGCCGAAACTGTCCATATCAGTGCCGCAACTTAATATTGGCCGATACCGTATGTATCGGCTATTTGATTGAACAAGCTTATCTCGGCCATGGAAATAGGTTAGATTCATCCTATTTCTATTGCCGCAACCATATGAATCGGCTGTTTGACTGAACAAACTTATCTCGGCCATGGAAATAGTTTAGATTCATCCTATTTCCATTGCCGCAACCATATGTATCGGCTGTTTGACTGAACAAACTTATCTCGGCCATCGGTGTCCATATCAGTGCCGCAACTGTCCATATCGGTGCCGCAACTATCCATATCAGTGCTGCAACTATCCATATCAGTGCCGCAACTGTCCATATCGGTGCCGCAACTATCCATATCAGTGCTGCAACTGTCCATATCGGTTCCGCAAATGTCCATATCGGTGCCGCAACTATCCATATCAGTGCCGCAACTGTCAATATCAGTGCCGCAACTGTCCATATCAGTGCCGCAACTTAATATTGGCCGATACCGTATGTATCGGCTATTTGATTGAACAAGCTTATCTCGGCCATGGAAATAGGTTAGATTCATCCTATTTCTATTGCCGCAACCATATGTATCGGCTGTTTGACTGAACAAACTTATCTCGGCCATCGGTATCCATATCAGTGCCGCAACTGTCCATATCGGTGCCGCAACTATCCATATCGTTGCCGCAACTATCCATATCAGTGCCGAAACTGTCCATATCTGTGCTGCAACTGTCCATATCGGTGTCGCAACTCATGCTCTGACTGAAACTCAAAAAAGTATCAGTACGAGGATAACTGTTCGTATGAGTGCCTCAACTGTCCATATCAGTACCGTAACTGTCCATATCGTAGCCGCAACTATCCATATCAGTGCTGCAACTGTCCAAATCAGTGCCGCAACTGTCCATATCGGTGCCGCAACTATCCATATCGGTACCGAAACTATCCATATCAGTGACGAAACTGTCCATATCGGTGCCGCAACTATCCATATCAGTGCTGCAACTGTCCATATCAGTGCCGAAACTGTCCATATCGGTGCCGCAACTATCCATATCAGTGCCGAAACTGTTCATATCGGTGCCGCAACTGTCCATATCGGTGCCGCAAATGTCCATATCGGTGCCGCAACTATCCATATCAGTGCCGCAACTGTCCAAATCAGTGCCGCAACTGTCCATATCGGTGCCGCAACTATCCATATCGGTACCGAAACTATCCATATCAGTGCCGAAACTGTCCATATCGGTGCCGCAACTATCCATATCAGTGCTGCAACTGTCCATATCGGTGCCGCAACTGTCCATATCGGTGCCGCAACTATCCATATCGGTGCCGCAACTGTCCATATCGGTGCCGCAACTGTCCATATCGGTGCCGCAAATGTCCATATCGGTGCCGCAACTATCCATATCAGTGCCGCAACTGTCAATATCAGTGCCGAAACTTAATATTGGCCGATACCGTATGTATCGGCTATTTGATTGAACAAGCTTATCTCGCCATGGAAATAGGTTAGATTCATCCTATTTCAATTACCGCAACCATATGAATCGGCTGTTTGACTGAACAAACTTATCTCGGCCATGGAAATAGGTTAGATTCATCCTATTTCCATTGCCGCAACCATATGTATCGGCTGTTTGACTGAACAAACTTATCTCGGCCATCGGTGTCCATATCAGTGCCGCAACTGTCCATATCGGTGCCGCAACTATCCATATCAGTGCTGCAACTGTCCATATCAGTGCCGCAACTGTCCATATCGGTGCCGCAACTATCCATATCAGTGCTGCAACTGTCCATATCGGTGCCGCAACTGTCCATATCGGTGCAGAAACTATCCATATCAGTGCCGAAACTGTCCATATCGGTGCCGCAACTATCCATATCAGTGCCGAAACTGTCCATATCTGTGCCGAAACTGTCCATATCAGTGCCGCAACTTAATATTGGCCGATACCGTATGTATCGGCTATTTGATTGAACAAGCTTATCTCGGCCATGGAAATAGGTTAGATTCATCCTATTTCTATTGCCGCAACCATATGAATCGGCTGTTTGACTGAACAAACTTATCTCGGCCATGGAAATAGTTTAGATTCATCCTATTTCCATTGCCGCAACCATATGTATCGGCTGTTTGACTGAACAAACTTATCTCGGCCATCGGTGTCCATATCAGTGCCGCAACTGTCCATATCGGTGCCGCAACTATCCATATCAGTGCTGCAACTGTCCATATCAGTGCCGCAACTGTCCATATCGGTGCCGCAACTATCCATATCAGTGCTGCAACTGTCCATATCGGTTCCGCAAATGTCCATATCGGTGCCGCAACTATCCATATCAGTGCCGCAACTGTCAATATCAGTGCCGCAACTGTCCATATCAGTGCCGCAACTTAATATTGGCCGATACCGTATGTATCGGCTATTTGATTGAACAAGCTTATCTCGGCCATGGAAATAGGTTAGATTCATCCTATTTCTATTGCCGCAACCATATGTATCGGCTGTTTGACTGAACAAACTTATCTCGGCCATCGGTATCCATATCAGTGCCGCAACTGTCCATATCGGTGCCGCAACTATCCATATCGTTGCCGCAACTATCCATATCAGTGCCGAAACTGTCCATATCTGTGCCGCAACTGTCCATATCGGTGCCGCAAATGTCCATATCGTTGCCGCAACTATCCATATCAGTG
This sequence comes from Rhizoglyphus robini, assembly GCA_023373905.1. Lineage (NCBI taxonomy): Eukaryota > Metazoa > Arthropoda > Arachnida > Sarcoptiformes > Acaridae > Rhizoglyphus > Rhizoglyphus robini. Next base: position 290,232 of record JAKIJQ010000092.1, on the reverse strand, counting down.
CCGCAACTGTCAATATCAGTGCCGCAACTGTCCATATCAGTGCCGAAACTGTCCATATCGGTGCCGCAACTGTCCATATCGGTGCCGCAACTGTCCATATCGGTGCCGCAAATGTCCATATCGGTGCCGCAACTATCCATATCAGTGCCGCAACTGTCCATATCAGTGCCGCAACTGTCCATATCGGTGCAGCAACTATCCATATCAGTGCCGAAACTGTCCATATCGGTGCCGCAACTGTCCATATCGGTGCCGCAACTGTCCATATCGGTGCCGCAAATGTCCATATCGGTGCCGCAACTGTCCATATCAGTGCCGCAACTGTCCATATCAGTGCCGCAACTTAATATTGGCCGATACCGTATGTATCGGCTATTTGATTGAACAAGCTTATCTCGGCCATGGAAATAGGTTAGATTCATCCTATTTCCATTGCCGCAACCATATGTATTGGCTGTTTGACTGAACAAACTTATCTCGGCCATCGGTATCCATATCAGTGCCGCAACTGTCCATATCGGTGCCGCAACTATCCATATCGGTGCCGCAACTATCCATATCAGTGCCGAAACTGTCCATATCTGTGCCGCAACTGTCCATATCGGTGTCGCAACTCATGCTCTGACTGAAACTCAAAAAAGTATCAGTACGAGGATAACTGTTCGTATGAATGCCTCAACTGTCCATATCAGTACCGTAACTGTCCATATCGTAGACGCAACTATCCATATCGGTACCGAAACTATCCATATCAGTGCCGAAACTGTCCATATCGGTGCCGCAACTATCCATATCAGTGCTGCAACTGTCCATATCAGTAACGCAACTGTCCATATCGGTGCCGCAACTGTCCATATCGATGCCGCAACTATCCATATCAGTGCTGCAACTGTCCATATCGGTGCCGCAAATGTCCAAATCAGTGCCGCAACTGTCCATATCGGTGCCGCAACTATCCATATCGGTACCGAAACTATCCATATCAGTGCCGAAACTGTCCATATCGGTGCCGCAACTATCCATATCAGTGCTGCAACTGTCCATATCAGTAACGCAACTGTCCATATCGGTGCCGCAACTGTCCATATCGATGCCGCAACTATCCATATCAGTGCTGCAACTGTCCATATCGGTGCCGCAAATGTCCATATCAGTGCCGCAACTGTCCATATCGGTGCCGCAACTATCCATATCAGTGCCGCAACTTAATATTGGCCGATACCGTATGTATCGGCTATTTGATTGAACAAACTTATCTCGGCCATCGGTGTCCATATCAGTGCCGCAACTGTCCATATCGGTGCCGCAACTATCCATATCAGTGCTGCAACTATCCATATCAGTGCCGCAACTGTCCATATCGGTGCCGCAACTATCCATATCAGTGCTGCAACTGTCCATATCGGTTCCGCAAATGTCCATATCGGTGCCGCAACTATCCATATCAGTGCCGCAACTGTCAATATCAGTGCCGCAACTGTCCATATCAGTGCCGCAACTTAATATTGGCCGATACCGTATGTATCGGCTATTTGATTGAACAAGCTTATCTCGGCCATGGAAATAGGTTAGATTCATCCTATTTCTATTGCCGCAACCATATGTATCGGCTGTTTGACTGAACAAACTTATCTCGGCCATCGGTATCCATATCAGTGCCGCAACTGTCCATATCGGTGCCGCAACTATCCATATCGTTGCCGCAACTATCCATATCAGTGCCGAAACTGTCCATATCTGTGCTGCAACTGTCCATATCGGTGTCGCAACTCATGCTCTGACTGAAACTCAAAAAAGTATCAGTACGAGGATAACTGTTCGTATGAGTGCCTCAACTGTCCATATCAGTACCGTAACTGTCCATATCGTAGCCGCAACTATCCATATCAGTGCTGCAACTGTCCAAATCAGTGCCGCAACTGTCCATATCGGTGCCGCAACTATCCATATCGGTACCGAAACTATCCATATCAGTGACGAAACTGTCCATATCGGTGCCGCAACTATCCATATCAGTGCTGCAACTGTCCATATCAGTGCCGAAACTGTCCATATCGGTGCCGCAACTATCCATATCAGTGCCGAAACTGTTCATATCGGTGCCGCAACTGTCCATATCGGTGCCGCAAATGTCCATATCGGTGCCGCAACTATCCATATCAGTGCCGCAACTGTCCAAATCAGTGCCGCAACTGTCCATATCGGTGCCGCAACTATCCATATCGGTACCGAAACTATCCATATCAGTGCCGAAACTGTCCATATCGGTGCCGCAACTATCCATATCAGTGCTGCAACTGTCCATATCGGTGCCGCAACTGTCCATATCGGTGCCGCAACTATCCATATCGGTGCCGCAACTGTCCATATCGGTGCCGCAACTGTCCATATCGGTGCCGCAAATGTCCATATCGGTGCCGCAACTATCCATATCAGTGCCGCAACTGTCAATATCAGTGCCGAAACTTAATATTGGCCGATACCGTATGTATCGGCTATTTGATTGAACAAGCTTATCTCGCCATGGAAATAGGTTAGATTCATCCTATTTCAATTACCGCAACCATATGAATCGGCTGTTTGACTGAACAAACTTATCTCGGCCATGGAAATAGGTTAGATTCATCCTATTTCCATTGCCGCAACCATATGTATCGGCTGTTTGACTGAACAAACTTATCTCGGCCATCGGTGTCCATATCAGTGCCGCAACTGTCCATATCGGTGCCGCAACTATCCATATCAGTGCTGCAACTGTCCATATCAGTGCCGCAACTGTCCATATCGGTGCCGCAACTATCCATATCAGTGCTGCAACTGTCCATATCGGTGCCGCAACTGTCCATATCGGTGCAGAAACTATCCATATCAGTGCCGAAACTGTCCATATCGGTGCCGCAACTATCCATATCAGTGCCGAAACTGTCCATATCTGTGCCGAAACTGTCCATATCAGTGCCGCAACTTAATATTGGCCGATACCGTATGTATCGGCTATTTGATTGAACAAGCTTATCTCGGCCATGGAAATAGGTTAGATTCATCCTATTTCTATTGCCGCAACCATATGAATCGGCTGTTTGACTGAACAAACTTATCTCGGCCATGGAAATAGTTTAGATTCATCCTATTTCCATTGCCGCAACCATATGTATCGGCTGTTTGACTGAACAAACTTATCTCGGCCATCGGTGTCCATATCAGTGCCGCAACTGTCCATATCGGTGCCGCAACTATCCATATCAGTGCTGCAACTGTCCATATCAGTGCCGCAACTGTCCATATCGGTGCCGCAACTATCCATATCAGTGCTGCAACTGTCCATATCGGTTCCGCAAATGTCCATATCGGTGCCGCAACTATCCATATCAGTGCCGCAACTGTCAATATCAGTGCCGCAACTGTCCATATCAGTGCCGCAACTTAATATTGGCCGATACCGTATGTATCGGCTATTTGATTGAACAAGCTTATCTCGGCCATGGAAATAGGTTAGATTCATCCTATTTCTATTGCCGCAACCATATGTATCGGCTGTTTGACTGAACAAACTTATCTCGGCCATCGGTATCCATATCAGTGCCGCAACTGTCCATATCGGTGCCGCAACTATCCATATCGTTGCCGCAACTATCCATATCAGTGCCGAAACTGTCCATATCTGTGCCGCAACTGTCCATATCGGTGCCGCAAATGTCCATATCGTTGCCGCAACTATCCATATCAGTGCCGCAACTGTCAATATCAGTGCCGCAACTGTCCATATCAGTGCCGAAACTGTCCATATCGGTGCCGCAACTGTCCATATCGGTGCCGCAACTGTCCATATCGGTGCCGCAAATGTCCATATCGGTGCCGCAACTATCCATATCAGTGCCGCAACTGTCCATATCAGTGCCGCAACTGTCCATATCGGTGCAGCAACTATCCATATCAGTGCCGAAACTGTCCATATCGGTGCCGCAACTGTCCATATCGGTGCCGCAACTGTCCATATCGGTGCCGCAAATGTCCATATCGGTGCCGCAACTGTCCATATCAGTGCCGCAACTGTCCATATCAGTGCCGCAACTTAATATTGGCCGATACCGTATGTATCGGCTATTTGATTGAACAAGCTTATCTCGGCCATGGAAATAGGTTAGATTCATCCTATTTCCATTGCCGCAACCATATGTATTGGCTGTTTGACTGAACAAACTTATCTCGGCCATCGGTATCCATATCAGTGCCGCAACTGTCCATATCGGTGCCGCAACTATCCATATCGGTGCCGCAACTATCCATATCAGTGCCGAAACTGTCCATATCTGTGCCGCAACTGTCCATATCGGTGTCGCAACTCATGCTCTGACTGAAACTCAAAAAAGTATCAGTACGAGGATAACTGTTCGTATGAATGCCTCAACTGTCCATATCAGTACCGTAACTGTCCATATCGTAGACGCAACTATCCATATCGGTACCGAAACTATCCATATCAGTGCCGAAACTGTCCATATCGGTGCCGCAACTATCCATATCAGTGCTGCAACTGTCCATATCAGTAACGCAACTGTCCATATCGGTGCCGCAACTGTCCATATCGATGCCGCAACTATCCATATCAGTGCTGCAACTGTCCATATCGGTGCCGCAAATGTCCAAATCAGTGCCGCAACTGTCCATATCGGTGCCGCAACTATCCATATCGGTACCGAAACTATCCATATCAGTGCCGAAACTGTCCATATCGGTGCCGCAACTATCCATATCAGTGCTGCAACTGTCCATATCAGTAACGCAACTGTCCATATCGGTGCCGCAACTGTCCATATCGATGCCGCAACTATCCATATCAGTGCTGCAACTGTCCATATCGGTGCCGCAAATGTCCATATCAGTGCCGCAACTGTCCATATCGGTGCCGCAACTATCCATATCAGTGCCGCAACTTAATATTGGCCGATACCGTATGTATCGGCTATTTGATTGAACAAACTTATCTCGCCAATGGTAATAGGTTAGATTCATCCTATTTCCATTGCTGGTGCATGGTGCCGCAACTGTCCATATCGGTGCCTCAACTATCCATATCAGTGCCGAAACTGTCCATATCGGTGCTGCAACTGTCCATATCGGTGCCGCAACTGTCCATATCGGTGCCGCAACTATCCATATCAGTGCCGCAACTTAATATTGGCCGATACCGTATGTATCGGCTATTTGATTGAACAAGCTTATCTCGGCCATGGAAATAGGTTAGATTCATCCTATTTCCATTGCCGCAACCATATAAATCGGCTGTTTGACTAAACAAACTTATCTCGGCCATGGAAATAGGTTAGATTCATCCTATTTCCATTGCCGCAACCATATGTGTCGGCTGTTTGACTGAACAAACTTATCTCGGCCATGGAAATAGGTTAGATTCATCCTATTTCCATTGCTGGTGCCGCAACTGTCCATATCGGTGCCAAAACTGTCCATATCGGTGCCGCAACTATCCATATCAGTGCCGCAACTGTCAATATCAGTGCCGCAACTGTCCATATCAGTGCCGCAACTTAATATTGGCCGATACCGTATGTATCGGCTATTTGATTGAACAAGCTTATCTCGGCCATGGAAATAGGTTAGATTCATCCTATTTCTATTGCCGCAACCATATGTATCGGCTGTTTGACTGAACAAACTTATCTCGGCCATCGGTATCCATATCAGTGCCGCAACTGTCCATATCGGTGCCGCAACTATCCATATCGTTGCCGCAACTATCCATATCAGTGCCGAAACTGTCCATATCTGTGCCGCAACTGTCCATATCGGTGCCGCAAATGTCCATATCGTTGCCGCAACTATCCATATCAGTGCCGCAACTGTCAATATCAGTGCCGCAACTGTCCATATCAGTGCCGAAACTGTCCATATCGGTGCCGCAACTGTCCATATCGGTGCCGCAACTGTCCATATCGGTGCCGCAAATGTCCATATCGGTGCCGCAACTATCCATATCAGTGCCGCAACTGTCCATATCAGTGCCGCAACTGTCCATATCGGTGCAGCAACTATCCATATCAGTGCCGAAACTGTCCATATCGGTGCCGCAACTGTCCATATCGGTGCCGCAACTGTCCATATCGGTGCCGCAAATGTCCATATCGGTGCCGCAACTGTCCATATCAGTGCCGCAACTGTCAATATCAGTGCCGCAACTGTCCATATCAGTGCCGCAACTTAATATTGGCCGATACCGTATGTATCGGCTATTTGATTGAACAAGCTTATCTCGGCCATGGAAATAGGTTAGATTCATCCTATTTCCATTGCCGCAACCATATGTATTGGCTGTTTGACTGAACAAACTTATCTCGGCCATCGGTATCCATATCAGTGCCGCAACTGTCCATATCGGTGCCGCAACTATCCATATCGGTGCCGCAACTATCCATATCAGTGCCGAAACTGTCCATATCTGTGCCGCAACTGTCCATATCGGTGTCGCAACTCATGCTCTGACTGAAACTCAAAAAAGTATCAGTACGAGGATAACTGTTCGTATGAATGCCTCAACTGTCCATATCAGTACCGTAACTGTCCATATCGTAGACGCAACTATCCATATCGGTACCGAAACTATCCATATCAGTGCCGAAACTGTCCATATCGGTGCCGCAACTATCCATATCAGTGCTGCAACTGTCCATATCAGTAACGCAACTGTCCATATCGGTGCCGCAACTGTCCATATCGATGCCGCAACTATCCATATCAGTGCTGCAACTGTCCATATCGGTGCCGCAAATGTCCAAATCAGTGCCGCAACTGTCCATATCGGTGCCGCAACTATCCATATCGGTACCGAAACTATCCATATCAGTGCCGAAACTGTCCATATCGGTGCCGCAACTATCCATATCAGTGCTGCAACTGTCCATATCAGTAACGCAACTGTCCATATCGGTGCCGCAACTGTCCATATCGGTGCCGCAACTATCCATATCAGTGCCGCAACTGTCCATATCGGTGCCGCAACTGTCCATATCAGTGCCGCAACTGTCCATATCGGTGCCGCAACTATCCATATCAGTGCCGCAACTTAATATTGGCCGATACCGTATGTATCGGCTATTTGATTGAACAAACTTATCTCGCCAATGGTAATAGGTTAGATTCATCCTATTTCCATTGCTGGTGCATGGTGCCGCAACTGTTTATATCGGGGCCGCAACTATGCATATCATTGCCGGGACTGTCCATATCGGTGCCGCAACCGTCCATATCGTTGCCGCAACTATCCATATCAGTGCCGCAACTGTCAATATCAGTGCCGCAACTTAATATTGGCCGATACCGTATGTATCGGCTATTTGATTGAACAAGCTTATCTCGGCCATGGAAATAGGTTAGATTCATCCTATTTCCATTGCCGCAACTCATATAAATCGGCTGTTTGACTAAACAAACTTATCTCGGCCATGGAAATAGGTTAGATTCATCCTATTTCCATTGCCGCAACCGTATGTATCGGCTATTTGATTGAACAAGCTTATCTCGGCCATGGAAATAGGTTAGATTCATCCTATTTCCATTGCTGGTGCCGCAACTGTCCATATCGGTGCCGCAACCGTCCATATCGTTGCCGCAACTATCCATATCAGTGCCGCAACTGTCAATATCAGTGCCGCAACTGTCCATATCAGTGCCGCAAGTTATCCTCTGACTGATACTCAAAAAAGTATCAGTACGAAGATAACTGTTCGTATGAGTGCCGCAACTGTCCATATCAGTGCCGCAACTGTCCATATCAGTGCCGAAACTGTCCATATCGGACGCAACTATCCATATCAGTGACGAAACTGTCAATATCAGTGCCGCAACTGTCCATATCAGTGCCGCAACTGTCCATATCGGTGCCGCAACTGTCCATATCCGTGCCGCAAATGTCCATATCGGTGTCGCAACTATCCATATCAGTGCCGCAACTGTCCATATCGGTGCCGCAACTATCCATATCAGTGCCGCAACTGTCAATATCAGTGCCGCAACTGTCCATATCAGTGCCGCAACTCTATATTGGCCGATACCGTATGTATCGGCTATTTGATTGAACAAGCTTATCTCGGAAATGGAAATAGGTTAGATTCATCCTATTTCCATTGCGGAAACCATATGAATCGGCTGTTTGACTGAACAAACTTATCTCGCCCATGGAAATAGGTTAGATTCATCCTATTTCCATTGCCGCAACTCTATATTGGCCGATACCGTATGTATCGGCTATTTGATTGAACAAGCTTATCTCGGCCATGGAAATAGGTTAGATTCATCCTATTTCCATTGCCGCAACCAAATGAATCGGCTGTTTAGACGAAACTGTCAATATCAGTGCCGCAACTGACCATATCGGTGCCGCAACTGTCCATATCGGTGCGGCAACTATCCATATCAGTGCTGCAACTGTCCAAATCAGTGCCGCAACTGTCCATATCGGTGCCGCAACTATCCATATCAGTGCCGAAACTGTCCATATCGGTGCCGCAAATGTCCATATCAGTGCCGCAACTGTCAATATCAGTGCCGCAACTGTCCATATCGGTGCCACAACTCATCCTCGGACTGATACTCAAAAAAGTATCAGTACGAGGATAACTGTTCCTATGAGTGCCGCAACTATCCATATCGGTGCCGCAACTGTCCATATCGGTGCCGCAACTGTCCATATCGGTGCCGCAACTGTCCATATCGGTGCCGCAACTATCCATATCAGTGCCGAAACTGTCCATATCGGTGCCGCAACTGTCCATATCGGTGCCGCAACTGTCCATATCGGTGCCGCAACTGTCCATATCGGTGCCGCAACTGTCCATATCAGTGCCGCAACTGTCCATATCAGTGCCGCAACTGTCCATATCGGTACCGCAACTATCCATATCAGTGCCGAAACTGTCCATATCGGTGCCGCAACTGTCCATATCCGTGCCGCAACTGTCCATATCGGTGCCGCAACTGTCCATATCAGTGCAGCAACTGTCCATATCAGTGCCGCAACTCTATATTAGCCGATACCGTATGTATCGGCTATTTGATTGAACAAGCTTATCTCGGCCATGGAAATAGGTTAGATTCATCCTATTTCCAATGCGCCAACCATATGAATCGGCTGTTTGACTGAACAAACTTATCTCGCCCATGGAAATAGGTTAGATTCATCCTATTTCCATTGCCGCAACTCTATATTGGCCGATACGTATGTATCGGCTATTTGATTGAACAAGCTTATCTCGGCCATGGAAATAGGTTAGATTCATCCTATTTCCATTGCTGGTGCATGGTGCCGCAACTGTCCATATCGGTGCCGCAACTGTCCATATCGGTGCCGCAACTGTCCATATCGGTGCCGCAACTGTCCATATCAGTGCCGCAACTGTCCATATCGGTGCCGCAACTGTCCATATCGGTGCCGCAACTATCCATATCAGTGCCGCAACTGTCCATATCGGTGCCGCAACTGTCCATATCAGTGCCGCAACTGTCAATATCAGTGCCGCAACTGTCCATATCGGTGCCGCAACTCATTCTCGGACTGACACTCAAAAAAGTATCAGTACGAGGATAACTGTTCGTATAAGTGCGGCAACTGTCCATATCGGTGCCGCAACTGTCCATATCGGTGCCGCAACTGTCCATATCGGTGCCGCAACTGTCCATATCGGTGCCGCAACTATCCATATCAGTGCCGAAACTGTCCATATCGGTGCCGCAACTGTCCATATCGGTGCCGCAACTGTCCATATCGGTGCCGCAACTGTCCATATCGGTGCCGCAACTATCCATATCAGTGCCGCAACTATCCATATCAGTGCCGCAACTGTCCATATCGGTGCCGCAACTATCCATATCAGTGCCGAAACTGTCCATATCGGTGCCGCAACTGTCCATATCGGTGCCGCAACTGTCCATATCGGTGCCGCAACTGTCCATATCGGTGCCGCAACTGTCCATATCAGTGCCGCAACTGTCCATATCAGTGCCGCAACTGTCCATATCAGTGCCGCAACTTAATATTGGCCGATACCGTATGTATTGGCTATTTGATTGAACAAGCTTATCTCGGCCATGGAAATAGGTTAGATTCATCCTATTTCCATTGCCGCAACCATATGTATCGGCTGTTTGACTGAACAAACTTATCTCGGCCATCGGTATCCATATCAGTGCCGCAAATGTCCATATCAGTGCCGCAACTCATCCTCGGACTGATACTCAAAAAAGTATCAGTACGAGGATAACTGTTCGTATGAGTGCCGCAACTGTCCATATCAGTGCCGCAACTGTCCATATCGGTGCCGCAACTGTCCATATCGGTGCCGCAACTGTCCATATCAGTGCCGCAACTGTCCATATCAGTGCCGCAACTCTATATTGGCCGATACCGTATGTATCGGCTATTTGATTGAACAAGCTTATCTCGGCCATGGAAATAGGTTAGATTCATCCTATTTCCATTGCGGCAACCATATGAATCGGCTGTTTGACTGAACAAACTTATCTCGCCCATGGAAATAGGTTAGATTCATCCTATTTCCATTGCCGCAACTTCTATATTGGCCGATACCGTATGTATCGGCTATTTGATTGAACAAGCTTATCTCGGCCATGGAAATAGGTTAGATTCATCCTATTTCCATTGCCGCAAGCAAATGTATCGGCTGTTTAGACGAAACTGTCCATATCAGTGCCGCAACGGTCCATATCAGTGCCGCAACTGTCCATATCAGTGCCGCAACTATCCATATCAGTGCCGCAACTGTCCATATCAGTGCCGCAACTGTCCATATCAGTGCCGCAACTGTCCATATCAGTGCCGCAACTGTCCATATCAGTGCCGCAACTGTCCATATCAGTGCCGCAACTCTATATTGGCCGATACCGTATGTATCGGCTATTTGATTGAACAAGCTTATCTCGGCCATGGAAATAGGTTAGATTCATCCTATTTCCATTGCCGCAACCATATGTATCGGCTGTTTGACTGAACAAACTTATCTCGGCCATCGGTATCCATATCAGTGCCGCAACTATCCATATCAGTGCCGCAACTCATCCTCAGGCTGATACTCCAAAAGTATCAGTCCGAAGATAACTGTTCCTATCAGTGCCGCAACTGTCCATATCAGTGCGGCAACTGTCCATATCAGTGCCGCAACTGCCCATATCAGTGCCGCAACTGTCCATATCAGTGCGGAACTGTCCATATCAGTGCCGCAACTCTATATTGGCCGATACCGTATGTATCGGCTATTTGATTAAACAAGCTTATCTCGGCCATGGAAATAAGTTAGATTCATCCTATTTCCATTGCCGCAACCATATGAATCGGCTGTTTGACTGAACAAACTTATCTCGGCCATGGAAATAGGTTAGATTCATCCTATTTCCATTGCCGCAACTCTATATTGGCCGATACCGTATGTATCGGCTATTTGATTGAACAAGCTTATCTCGGCCATGGAAATAGGTTAGATTCATCCTATTTCCATTGCCGCAACCAAATGTATCGGCTGTTTAGACGAAACTGTCAATATCAGTGCCGCAACTGACCATATCGGTGCCGCAACTGTCCATATCGGTGCCGCAACTATCCATATCAGTGCTGCAACTGTCCATATCGGTGCCGCAACTGTCCATATCGGTGCAGCAACTATCCATATCAGTGCCGAAACTGTCCATATCGGTGCCGCAACTATCCATATCAGTGCCGAAACTGTCCATATCTGTGCCGCAACTGTCCATATCGGTGTCGCAACTCATGCTCTGACTGATACTCAAAAAAGTATCAGTACGAGGATAACTGTTCGTATGAGTGCCGCAAGTGTCCATATCAGTGCCGAAACTGTCCATATCGTAGCCGCAACTATCCATATCAGTGCCGCAACTGTCCATATCGGTGCCGCAACTATCCATATCAGTGCCGAAACTGTCCATATCGGTGCCGCAACTGTCCATATCGGTGCCGCAACTGTCCATATCGGTGCCGCAACTATCCATATCAGTGCCGCAACTATCCATATCAGTGCCGCAACTGTCCATATCAGTGCCGCAACTGTCCATATCGGTGCCGCAACTATCCATATCAGTGCCGAAACTGTCCATATCGGTGCCGCAACTGTCCATATCGGTGCCGCAACTGTCCATATCGGTGCCGCAACTATCCATATCAGTGCCGCAACTGTCCATATCAGTGCCGCAACTGTCCATATCGGTGCCGCAACTGTCCATATCAGTGCCGCAACTTAATATTGGCCGATACCGTATGTATTGGCTATTTGATTGAACAAGCTTATCTCGGCCATGGAAATAGGTTAGATTCATCCTATTTCCATTGCCGCAACCATATGTATCGGCTGTTTGACTGAACAAACTTATCTCGGCCATCGGTATCCATATCAGTGCCGCAACTGTCCATATCAGTGCCGCAACTCATCCTCAGACTGATACTCAAAAAAGTATCAGTACGAGGATAACTGTTCGTATGAATGCCTCAACTGTCCATATCAGTACCGTAACTGTCCATATCGTAGACGCAACTATCCATATCAGTGCCGCAACTGTCCATATCGGGGCCGCAACTATCCATATCAGTGCCGCAACTCTATATTGGCCGATACCGTATGTATCGGCTATTTGATTGAACAAGCTTATCTCGGCCATGGAAATAGGTTAGATTCATCCTATTTCAATTGCCGCAACCAAATGTATCGGCTGTTTAGATGAACAAACTTATCTCGCCAATGGTAATAGGTTAGATTCATCCTATTTCCATTGCTGGTGCATGGTGCCGCAACTGTCCATATCGGTGCCGCAACTATCCATATCAGTGCCGAAACTGTCCATATCGGTGCCGCAACTGTCCATATCGGTGCCGCAACTGTCCATATCGGTGCCGCAACTATCCATATCAGTGCCGCAACTCTATATTGGCCGATACCGTATGTATCGGCTATTTGATTGAACAAGCTTATTTCGGCCATGGTGATAGGTTAGATTGATCCTATTTCCATTGCTGGTGCATGGTGCCGCAACTATTCATATCGGTACCGCAACTGTCCATATCAGTGCCGCAACTGTCCATATCGGTGCCGCAACTGTCCATATCGGTGCCGCAACTGTCCATATCGGTGCCGCAAATGTCCATATCGGTGCCGCAACTGTCCATATCAGTGCCGCAACTGTCAATATCAGTGCCGCAACTGTCCATATCAGTGCCGCAACTTAATATTGGCCGATACCGTATGTATTGGCTATTTGATTGAACAAGCTTATCTCGGCCATGGAAATAGGTTAGATTCATCCTATTTCCATTGCCGCAACCATATGTATCGGCTGTTTGACTGAACAAACTTATCTCGGCCATCGGTATCCATATCAGTGCCGCAACTGTCCATATCGGTGTCGCAACTCATGCTCTGACTGAAACTCAAAAAAGTATCAGTACGAGGATAACTGTTCGTATGAATGCCACAACTGTCCATATCAGTACCGTAACTGTCCATATCGTAGACGCAACTATCCATATCAGTGCCGCAACTGTCCATATCGGTGCCGCAACTATCCATATCAGTGCCGCAACTCTATATTGGCCGATACCGTATGTATCGGCTATTTGATTGAACAAGCTTATCTCGGCCATGGAAATAGGTTAGATTCATCCTATTTCCATTGCCGCAACCAAATGTATCGGCTGTTTAGATGAATAAACTTATCTCGCCAATGGTAATAGGTTAGATTCATCCTATTTCCATTGCTGGTGCATGGTGCCGCAACTGTCCATATCGGTGCCGCAACTATCCATATCAGTGCCGCAACTGTCCATATCGGTGCTGCAACTGTCCATATCGGTGCCGCAACTGTCCATATCGGTGCCGCAACTATCCATATCAGTGCCGCAACTCTATATTGGCCGATACCGTATGTATCGGCTATTTGATTGAACAAGCTTATTTCGGCCATGGTGATAGGTTAGATTGATCCTATTTCCATTGCTGGTGCATGGTGCCGCAACTATTCATATCGGTACCGCAACTGTCCATATCGGTGCCGCAAATGTCCATATCGGTGCCGCAAATTTTCATATCGGTGCCGCAACTATCCATATCAGTGCCGCAACTCATCCTCGGACTGATACTCAAAAAAGTATCAGTAAGAGGATAACTGTTCGTATGAGTGCCGCAACTGTCCATATCTGTACCGAAACTGTCCATATCGTAGCCGCAACTATCCATATCAGTGCTGCAACTGTCCAAATCAGTGCCGCAACTGTCCATATCGGTGCCGCAACTATCCATATCAGTGCCGCAACTCTATATTGGCCGATACCGTATGTATCGGCTATTTGATTGAACAAGCTTATCTCGGCCATGGAAATAGGTTAGATTCATCCTATTTCCATTGCCGCAACCAAATGTATCGGCTGTTTAGATGAACAAACTTATCTCGCCAATGGTAATAGGTTAGATTCATCCTATTTCCATTGCTGGTGCATGGTGCCGCAACTGTCCATATCGGTGCCTCAACTATCCATATCAGTGCCGAAACTGTCCATATCGGTGCTGCAACTGTCCATATCGGTGCCGCAACTGTCCATATCGGTGCCGCAACTATCCATATCAGTGCCGCAACTCTATATTGGCCGATACCGTATGTATCGGCTATTTGATTGAACAAGCTTATTTCGGCCATGGTGATAGGTTAGATTGATCCTATTTCCATTGCTGGTGCATGGTGCCGCAACTATTCATATCGGTACCGCAACTGTCCATATCGGTGCAGCAACTGTCCATATCGGTGCTGCAACTGTCCATATCTGTGCCGCAACTATCCATATCGGTGCCGCAACTCATGCTCGGACTGAAACTCAAAAAAGTATCAGTACGAGGATAACTGTTCGTATGAGTGCCTCAACTGTCCATATCTGTACCGCAACTGTCCATATCAGTGCCGCAACTGTCCATATCAGTGCCGCAACTTAATATTGGCCGATACCGTATGTATCGGCTATTTGATTGAACAAGCTTATCTCGGCCATGGAAATAGGTTAGATTCATCCTATTTCCATTGCCGCAACCCTATGTATCGGCTGTTTGACTGAACAAACTTATCTCGGCTATGGAAATAGGTTAGATTCATCCTATTTCCATTGCTGTTGCATGGTGCCGCAACTGTCCATATCGGTGCCGAAACTGTCCATATCGGTGCCGCAACTGTCCATATCGGTGCCGCAACTATCCATATCAGTGCCGAAACTGTCCATATCGGTGCTGCAACAGCCCATATCGGTGCCGCAACTGTCCATATCGGTGCCGCAACTATCCATATCGGTGCCGCAACTCATGCTCGGACTGAAACTCAAAAAAGTATCAGTACGAGGATAACTGTTCGTATGAGTGCCTCAACTGTCCATATCAGTACCGCAACTGTCCATATCGGTGCCGCAACTGTCCATATCGGACGCAACTATCAATATCAGTGACGCAACTGTCAATATCAGTGTCGCAACTGTCCATATCGGTGCCGCAACTATCCATATCAGTGCCGAAATTGTCCATATCGGAGCCGCAACTATCAATATCAGTGCCGCAACTTAATATTGGCCGATACCGTATGTATCGGCTATTTGATTGAACAAGCTTATCTCGGCCATGGAAATAGGTTAGATTCATCCTATTTCTATTGCCGCAACCATATGAATCGGCTGTTTGACTGAACAAACTTATCTCGGCCATGGAAATAGGTTAGATTCATCCTATTTCCATTGCCGCAACCATATGTATCGGCTGTTTGACTGAACAAACTTATCTCGGCCATGGAAATAGGTTAGATTCATCCTATTTCCATTGCTGGTGCATGGTGCCGCAACTGTCCATATCGGTGC
Organism: Rhizoglyphus robini; assembly: GCA_023373905.1. NCBI lineage: Eukaryota > Metazoa > Arthropoda > Arachnida > Sarcoptiformes > Acaridae > Rhizoglyphus > Rhizoglyphus robini. Next base: position 274,319 of record JAKIJQ010000092.1, on the reverse strand, counting down.
CGAAACTGTCCATATCGGTGCCGCAACTGTCCATATCGGTGCCGCAACTATCCATATCAGTGCCGAAACTGTCCATATCGGTGCCGCAACTGTCCATATCGGACGCAACTATCAATATCAGTGCCGCAACTGTCAATATCAGTGCCGCAACTGTCCATATCAGTGCCGCAACTTTATATTGGCCGATACCGTATGTATCGGCTATTTGATTGAACAAGCTTATCTCGGCCATGGAAATAGGTTAGATTCATCCTATTTCCATTGCCGCAACCAAATGTATCGGCTGTTTAGATGAACAAACTTATCTCGCCAATGGTAATAGATTAGATTCATCCTATTTCCATTGCTGGTGCATGGTGCCGCAACTGTGCATATCGGTGCCGAAACTGTCCATATCGGTGCCGCAACTGTCCATATCGGTGCCGCAACTATCCATATCAGTGCCGCAACTGTCCATATCGGTGCCGCAACTGTCCATATCAGTGCCGCAACTGTCCATATCGGTGCCGCAACTATCCATATCAGTGCTGCAACTGTCCATATCGGTGCCTCAACTATCCATATCAGTGCCGAAACTGTCCATATCGGTGCTGCAACTGTCCATATCGGACGCAACTATCCATATCGGACGCAACTGTCAATATCAGTGGCGCAACTGTCAATATCAGTGCCGCAACTGTCCATATCAGTGCCGCAACTCTATATTGGCCGATACCGTATGTATCGGCTATTTGATTGAACAAGCTTATCTCGGCCATGGAAATAGGTTAGATTCATCCTATTTCCATTGCCGCAACCAAATGTATCGGCTGTTTAGATGAACAAACTTATCTCGCCAATGGTAATAAATTAGATTCATCCTATTTCCATTGCTGGTGCATGGTGCCGCAACTGTCCATATCGGTGCCTCAACTATCCATATCAGTGCCGCAACTGTCCATATCGGTGCCGCAACTGTCCATATCGGACGCAACTATCCATATCAGTGACGCAACTGTCAATATCAGTGGCGCAACTGTCCATATCAGTGCCGCAACTCTATATTGGCCGATACCGTATGTATCGGCTATTTGATTGAACAAGCTTATCTCGGCCATGGAAATAGGTTAGATTCATCCTATTTCCATTGCGGCAACCATATGAATCGGCTGTTTGACTGAACAAACTTATCTCGCTCATGGAAATAGGTTAAATTCATCTTATTTCTATTGCCGCAACTCTATATTGGCCGATACCGTATGTATCGGCTATTTGATTGAACAAGCTTATCTCGGCCATGGAAATAGGTTAGATTCATCCTATTTCCATTGCCGCAACCAAATGTATCGGCTGTTTAGATGAACAAACTTATCTCGCCAATGGTAATAGGTTAGATTCATCCTATTTCCATTGCCGCAACTCTATATTGGCCGATACCGTATGTATCGGCTATTTGATTGAACAAGCTTATCTCGGCCATGGAAATAGGTTAGATTCATCCTATTTCCATTGCCGCAACTCTATATTGGCCGATACCGTATGTATCGGCTATTTGATTGAACAAGCTTATCTCGGCCATGGAAATAGGTTAGATTCATCCTATTTCCATTGCCGCAACCAAATGTATCGGCTGTTTAGATGAACAAACTTATCTCGCCAATGGTAATAGGTTAGATTCATCCTATTTCCATTGCTGGTGCATGGTGCCGCAACTGTCCATATCGGTGCCGCAACTATCCATATCAGTGCCGAAACTGTTCATATCGGTGCTGCAACTGTCCAAATCGGTGCCGCAACTGTCCATATCAGTGCCGCAACTCTATATTGGCCGATACCGTATGTATCGGCTATTTGATTGAACAAGTTATCTCGGCCATGGAAATAGGTTAGATTTATCCTATTTCCATTACCGCAACTCTATGTATCGGCTGTTTGACTGAACAAACTTATCTCGGCCATGGAAATAGGTTAGATTCATCCTATTTCCATTGCTGTTGCATGGTGCCGCAACTGTCCATATCGGTGCCGAAACTGTCCATATCGGTGCCGCAACTGTCCATATCGGTGCCGCAACTATCCATATCGGTGCCTCAACTGTCCATATCAGTACCGCAACTGTCCATATCGGTGCAGCAACTGTCCATATCGGTGCTGCAACTGTCCATATCGGAGCCGCAACTATCAATATCAGTGCTGCAACTCTATATAGGCCGATACCGTATGTATCGGCTATTTGATTGAACAAGCTTATCTCGGCCATGGAAATAGGTTAGATTTATCCTATTTCCATTACCGCAACTCTATGTATCGGCTGTTTGACTGAACAAACTTATCTCGGCCATGGAAATAGGTTAGATTCATCCTATTTCCATTGCTGTTGCATGGTGCCGCAACTGTCCATATCGGTGCCGAAACTGTCCATATCGGTGCCGCAACTGTCCATATCGGTGCCGCAACTATCCATATCGGTGCCGCAACTGTCCATATCGGTGCCGCAACTGTCCATATCGGTGCCGCAACTATCCATATCGGTGCCTCAACTGTCCATATCAGTACCGCAACTGTCCATATCGGTGCAGCAACTGTCCATATCGGTGCTGCAACTGTCCATATCGGAGCCGCAACTATCAATATCAGTGCTGCAACTCTATATAGGCCGATACCGTATGTATCGGCTATTTGATTGAACAAGCTTATCTCGGCCATGGAAATAGGTTAGATTTATCCTATTTCCATTACCGCAACTCTATGTATCGGCTGTTTGACTGAACAAACTTATCTCGGCCATGGAAATAGGTTAGATTCATCCTATTTCCATTGCTGTTGCATGGTGCCGCAACTGTCCATATCGGTGCCGAAACTGTCCATATCGGTGCCGCAACTGTCCATATCGGTGCCGCAACTATCCATATCGGTGCCGCAACTGTCCATATCGGTGCCGCAACTGTCCATATCGGTGCCGCAACTATCCATATCGGTGCCGCAACTCATGCTCGGACTGAAACTCAAAAAGTATCAGTACGAGGATAACTGTTCGTATGAGTGCCTCAACTGTCCATATCTGTACCGCAACTGTCCATATCAGTGCCGCAACTGTCCATATCAGTGCCGCAACTTAATATTGGCCGATACCGTATGTATCGGCTATTTGATTGAACAAGCTTATCTCGGCCATGGAAATAGGTTAGATTCATCCTATTTCCATTGCCGCAACCATATGAATCGGCTGTTTGACTGAACAAACTTATCTCGGCAATGGAAATAGGTTAGATTCATCCTATTTCCATTGCCGCAACCCTATGTATCAGCTGTTTGACTGAACAAACTTATCTCGGCTATGGAAATAGGTTAGATTCATCCTATTTCCATTGCTGTTGCATGGTGCCGCAACTGTCCATATCGGTGCCGAAACTGTCCATATCGGTGACGCAACTGTCCATATCGGTGCCGCAACTATCCATATCAGTGCCGAAACTGTCCATATCGGTGCTGCAACAGCCCATATCGGTGCCGCAACTGTCCATATCGGTGCCGCAACTATCCATATCGGTGCCGCAACTCATGCTCGGACTGAAACTCAAAAAAGTATCAGTACTAAGATAACTGTTCGTATGAGTGCCTCAACTGTCCATATCAGTACCGCAACTGTCCATATCGGTGCCGCAACTGTCCATATCGGTGCCGCAACTGTCCATATCGGTGCCGCAACTATCCATATCATTGCCGAAACTGTCCATATCGGTGCCGCAACTATCCATATCAGTGCCGCAACTGTCAATATCAGTGCCGCAACTGTCCATATCAGTGCCGCAACTAATCCTCGGACTGATACTCAAAAAAGTATCAGTACGAGAATAACTGTTCGTATGAGTGCCGCAACTGTCCATATCGGTGCCGCAACTGTCCATATCGGTGCCGCAACTATCCATATCAGTGCCGAAACTGTCCATATCGGTGCTGCAACAGCCCATATCGGTGCCGCAACTGTCCATATCGGTGCCGCAACTATCCATATCGGTGCCGCAACTAATCCTCGGACTGATACTCAAAAAGTATCAGTACCGCAACTGTCCATATCGGTGCCGCAACTATCCATATCAGTGCCGAAACTGTCCATATCGGTGCCGCAACTGTCCATATCGGTGCCGCAACTTTCCATATCGGTACCGCAACTATCCATAACAGTGCCGAAACTGTCCATATCGGTGCCGCAACTGTCCATATCGGTGCCGCAACTCATGCTCGGACTGAAACTCCAAAAGTATCAGTACGAGGATAACTGTTCGTATGAGTGCCGCAACTGTCCATATCAGTGCCGCAACTATCCATATCAGTGCCGCAACTGTCCATATCGGTGCCGCAACTGTCCATATCGGTGCCGCAACTATCCATATCAGTGCCGCAACTGTCAATATCAGTGCCGCAACTGTCCATATCAGTGCCGCAACTCTATATTGGCCGATACCGTATGTATCGGCTATTTGATTGAACAAGCTTATCTCGGTCATGGAAATAGGTTAGATTCATCCTATTTCCATTGCGGCAACCATATGAATCGGCTGTTTGACTGAACAAATTTATCTCGCTCATGGAAATAGGTTAGATTCATCCTATTTCCATTGCCGCAACTCTATATTGGCCGATACCGTATGTATCGGCTATTTGATTGAACAAGCTTATCTCGGCCATGGAAATAGGTTAGATTCATCCTATTTCCATTGCCGCAACCAAATGTATCGGCTGTTTAGATGAACAAACTTATCTCGCCAATGGTAATAGGTTAGATTCATCCTATTTCCATTGCTGGGGCATGGTGCCGCAACTGTCCATATCGGTGCCGCAACTATCCATATCAGTGCCGCAACTGTCCATATCGGTGCCGCAACTGTCCATATCGGTGCCGCAACTGTCCATATCAGTGCCGCAACTGTCCATATCAGTGCCGCAACTGTCCATATCAGTGCCGCAAATCATCCTCAGACTGATACTCAAAAAAGTATCAGTACGAGGATAACTGTTCGTATGAGTGCCGCAACTGTCCATATCAGTGCCGCAACTGTCCATAACAGTGCCGCAACTGTCCATATCGGTGCCGCAAATGTCCATATCAGTGCCGCAAATCATCCTCAGACTGATACTCAAAAAAAGTATCAGTACGAGGATAACTGTTCGTATGAGTGCCGCAACTGTCCATATCAGTGCCGCAACTGTCCATAACAGTGCCGCAAATCATCCTCAGACTGATACTCAGAAAAGTATCAGTACGAGGATAACTGTTCGTATGAGTGCCGCAACTGTCCATATCAGTGCCGCAACTGTCCATATCAGTGCCGCAACTATCCATATCGGTGCCGCAACTGTCCATATCGGTGCCGCAACTGTCCATATCGGTGCCGCAACTGTCCATATCGGTGCCGCAACTATCCATATCAGTGCCGCAACTGTCAATATCAGTGCCGCAACTGTCCATATCAGTGCCGCAACTGTCCATATCGGTGCCGCAACTATCCATATCAGTGCCGCAACTGTCCATATCGGTGCCGCAACTATCCATAACGGTGCCGCAACTGTCCATATCAGTGCCGCAACTGTCCATATCGGTGCCGCAACTATCCATATCAGTACCGCAACTGTCCATATCGGTGCCGCAACTGTCCATATCGGTGCCGCAACTATCCATATCAGTACCGCAACTGTCCATATCGGTGCCGCAACTATCCATATCAGTGCCGCAACTGTCCATATCAGTGCCGCAACTCTATATTGGCCGATACCGTATGTATCGGCTATTTGATTGAACAAGCTTATTTCGGCCATGGAAATAGGTTAGATTCATCCTATTTCCATTGCCGCAACCATATGAATCGGCTGTTTGACTGAACAAACTTATCTCGGCCATGGAAATAGGTTAGATTCATCCTATTTCCATTGCCGCAACCAAATGTATCGGCTGTTTAGATGAACAAACTTATCTCGCCAATGGTAATAGGTTAGATTCATCCTATTTCCATTGCTGGTGCATGGTGCCGCAACTGTCCATATCGGTGCCGCAACTATCCATATCAGTGCCGAAACTGTCCATATCGGTGCTGCAACTCTATATTGGCCGATACCGAATGTATCGGCTATTTGATTGAACAAGCTTATCTCGGCCATGGAAATAGGTTAGATTCATCCTATTTCCATTGCCGCAACCAAATGTATCGGCTGTTTAGATGAACAAACTTATCTCGCCAATGGTAATAGGTTAGATTCATCCTATTTCCTTGCGGCAACCATATGAATCGGCTGTTTGACTGAACAAACTTATCTCGGCATGGAAATAGGTTAGATTCATCCTATTTCCAGTGCCGCAACCATATGTATCGGCTGTTTGACTGAACAAATGTCCATATCAATGCCGCAACTCATCCTCGGACTGATACTCAAAAAAGTATCAGTACGAGGATAACTGTTCGTATGAGTGCCGCAACTGTCCATATCGGTGCCGCAACTGTCCATATCGGTGCCGCAACTCATCCTCGGACTGATACTCAAAAAAGTATCAGTACGAGGATAACTGTTCGTATGAGTGCCGCAACTGTCCATATCGGTGCCGCAACTGTCCATATCGGTGCCGCAACTGTCCATATCGGTGCCGCAACTATCCATATCAGTGCCGCAACTGTCCATATCGGTGCCGCAACTATCCATATCAGTGCCGAAACTGTCCATATCAGTGCCGCAACTGTCCATATCAGTGCCGCAACTCATGCTCGGACTGAAACTCAAAAAAGTATCAGTACGAGGATATCTGTTCGTATGAGTGCCTCAACTGTCCATATCAGTACCGCAACTGTCCATATCGGTACCGCAACTATCCATATCAGTGCCGAAACTGTCCATATCGGTGCCGCAACTGTCCATATCGGTGCCGCAACTGTCCATATCGGTGCCGCAACTATCCATATCAGTGCCGCAACTGTCCATATCAGTGCCGCAACTGTCCATATCAGTGCCGCAACTCATGCTCGGACTGAAACTCAAAAAAGTATCAGTACGAGGATAACTGTTCGTATGAGTGCCGCAACTGTCCATATCAGTGCCGCAACTATCCATATCAGTGCCGAAACTGTCCATATCGGTGCCGCAACTGTCCATATCGGTGCCGCAACTATCCATATCAGTGCCGCAACTGTCCATATCGGTGCCGCAACTGTCCATATCAGTGCCGCAACTCTATATTGGCCGATACCGTATGTATCGGCTATTTGATTGAACAAGCTTATCTCGGCCATGGAAATAGGTTAGATTCATCCTATTTCCATTGCCGCAACCATATGAATCGGCTGTTTGACTGAACAAATTTATCTCGCTCATGGAAATAGGTTAGATTCATCCTATTTCCATTTGCCGCAACTCTATATTGGCCGATACCGTATGTATCGGCTATTTGATTGAACAAGCTTATCTCGGCCATGGAAATAGGTTAGATTCATCCTATTTCCATTGCCGCAACCAAATGTATCGGCTGTTTAGATGAACAAACTTATCTCGCCAATGGTAATAGGTTAGATTCATCCTATTTCCATTGCTGGGGCATGGTGCCGCAACTGTCCATATCGGTGCCGCAACTATCCATATCAGTGCCGCAACTGTCCATATCGGTGCCGCAACTGTCCATATCGGGGCCGCAACTATCCATATCAGTGCTGCAACTGTCTATATCGGTGCCGCAACTGTCCATATCGGTGCCGCAGCTCATCCTCGGACTGATACTCAAAAAAATATCAGTACGAGGATAACTGTTCGTATGAGTGTCGCAACTGTCCATATCGGTGCCGCAAATGTCCATATCAGTGCCGCAAATCATCCTCAGACTGATACTCAAAAAAGTATCAGTACTAGGATAACTGTTCGTATGAGTGCCTCAACTGTCCATATCAGTACCGCAACTGTCAATATCAGTGCCGCAACTGTCCATATCAATGCCGCAACTCATCCTCGGACTGATACTCAAAAAAATATCAGTACGAGGATAACTGTTCGTATGAGTGTCGCAACTGTCCATATCGGTGCCGCAAATGTCCATATCAGTGCCGCAAATCATCCTCAGACTGATACTCAAAAAAGTATCAGTACGAGGATAACTGTTCGTATGAGTGCCTCAACTATCCATATCAGTGCTGCAACTGTCCAAATCAGTGCCGCAACTGTCCATATCTGTGCCGCAACTATCTTTATCAGTGCTGCAACTGTCCATATCGGTGCCGCAACTTTCCATATCGGTGCCGCAACTATCTTTATCAGTGCTGCAACTGTCCATATCAGTGCTGCAACTGTCCATATCGGTGCCGCAACTTTCCATATCGGTACCGCAACTATCCATAACAGTGCCGAAACTGTCCATATCGGTGCCGCAACTGTCCATATCGGTGCCGCAAATGTCCATATCAGTGCCGCAACTGTCAATATCAGTGCCGCAACTATCCAAATCAGTGCCGCAACTGACCATATCGGTGCCGCAACTGTCCATATCGGTGCCGCAATGGGGGGGCTATCCATATCAGTGCCGCAACTGTCCATATCGGTGCCGCAAATGTCCATATCAGTGCCGCAACTGTCAATATCAGTGCCGCAACTGTCCATATCGGTGCCGCAAATGTCCATAACAGTGCCGCAACTGTCCATATCGGTGCCGCAACTCATCCTCGAACTGATACTAAAAAAAGTATCAGTACGAAGATAACTGTTCGTATGAGTGCTGCAACTGTCGATATCGGTGCCGCAACTATCCATATCAGTGCCTCAACTGACCATATCGGTGCCTCAACTGTCCATATCGGTGCCGCAAATGTCCATATCGGGGCCGCAACTATGCATATCAGTGCCGGAACTGTCCATATCGGTGCCGCAACTGTCCATATCGGACGCAACTATCAATATCAGTGACCCAACTGTCAATATCAGTGACGCAACTGTCCATATCGGTGCCGCAACTGTCCATATCGGTGCCGCAACTGTCCATATCGGTGCCGCAACTGTCCATATCGGACGCAACTATCAATATCAGTGACGCAACTGTCAATATCAGTGCCGCAACTGTCCATATCGGGGCCGCAACTATCCATATCAGTGCCGAAACTGTCCATATCGGAGCCGCAACTATCCATTTCAGTGCCGCAACTGTCAATATCAGTGCCGCAACTGTCCATATCAGTGCCGCAACTCTATATTGGCCGATACCGTATATATCGGCTATTTGATTGAACAAGCTTATCTCGGCCATGGAAATAGGTTAGATTCATCCTATTTCCATTGCCGCAACCATATGTATCGGCTGTTTGATTGAACAAGCTTATCTCGCAAATGGAAATAGGTTAGATTAATCCTATTTCCTTGCGGCAACCATATGAATCGGCTGTTTGACTGAACAAACTTATCTCGGCATGGAAATAGGTTAGATTCATCCTATTTCCAGTGCCGCAACCATATGTATCGGCTGTTTGACTAGACAAATGTCCATATCAATGCCGCAACTCATCCTCGGACTGATACTCAAAAAAGTATCAATACGAGGATAACTGTTCCTATGAGTGCCGCAACTGTCCATATCGGTGCCGCAAATGTCCATATCGGTGCCGCAACTCATCCTCGGACTGATACTCAAAAAATATCAGTACGAGGATAACTGTTCGTATGAGTGCCTCAACTGTCCATATCAGTGCCGCAACTGTCCATATCGGTGCCGCAACTGTCCATATCGGTGCCGAAACTGTCCATATCGGTGCCGCAACTATCCAAATCAGTGCCGCAACTGTCCATATCGGTGCCGCAACTGTCCATATCAGTGCCGCAACTCATCCTCGGACTGATACTCAAAAAAGTATCAGTACGAGGATAACTGTTCGTATGAGTGCCTCAACTGTCCATATCAGTACCGCAACTGTCCATATCGGTGCCGCAACTGTCCATATCGGTGCCGCAACTGTCCATATCGGTGCCGCAACTGTCCATATCGGTGCCGCAACTGTCCATATCGGTGCCGCAACTATCCATATCAGTGCCGCAACTGTCCATATCGGTGCCGCAACTGTCCATATCAGTGCCGCAACTCATCCTCGGACTGATACTCAAAAAAAGTATCAGTACGAGGATAACTGTTCGTATGAGTGCCTCAACTGTCCATATCAGTGCTGCAACTGTCCATATCAGTGCCGCAACTGTCCATATCGGTGCCGCAACTGTCTATATCGGTGCCGCAACTGTCCATATCGGTGCCGCAACTTTCCATATCGGTGCCGCAACTATCTTTATCAGTGCTGCAACTGTCCATATCAGTGCTGCAACTGTCCATATCGGTGCCGCAACTGTCCATATCGGTGCCGCAACTATCCATATCAGTGCCGAAACTGTCCATATCGGTGCCGCAACTGTCCATATCGGTGCCGCAAATGTCCATATCAGTGCCGCAACTGTCAATATCAGTGCTGCAACTGTCCAAATCAGTGCCGCAACTGTCCATATCGGTGCCGCAACTGTCCATATCGGTGCCGCAACTATCCATATCAGTGCCGCAACTGTCCATATCGGTGCCGCAAATGTCCATATCAGTGCCGCAACTGTCAATATCAGTGCCGCAACTGTCCATATCAATGCCGCAACTCATCCTCGGACTGATAATCAAAAAAGTATCAGTACGAGGATAACTGTTCGTATGAGTGCCGCAACTGTCCATATCGGTGCCGCAACTGTCCATATTGTAAAGGGGACCAGTAGGTACTCGGTACAAACTGGGGCCTTCAACGAGTTTAAGGAGATAATTGAGAACGAACGGTAAAGTATAATGTGATTTAATAGTAGAGAGAAAGATCGTGTACTTGTCACATCGACGATCAAACGGAAAGTGAATGTAGATGACAGAGTACATGGTTGATATACAGAGAGGCAGCACGAGTAGTGACGACAGTGTACACGTACTCGTGCTGGAATGTTCAGTTAGGGAAATAGTTCCCCTAGATGGCAATACTTGTGAAGGTACTGACTATCCATAGGAGGGATCTTTACATTCTTCCCAGGTATTTTGATATTAGACCCCGGTATGAGGGCTAATATGGAAAAAAATAAAAGTATGGCATATTGACGGAAACCTAAAGGAATACCATACAAGTAAAACTAATCAATGTGAAGGGAACCAGTGGGTATTGGGTACAGACTGGGGCTTCAACAAGGAGAGGAGAATATGGAAACAGGAAAAAAAATGAAACGGACCTAATGTCCAATCATCAGATACGGGATAACATGAAATATATGGGCTTTGGCTCGGGTCGTAATGGGAGCACAATATATGAAAAGGTCAAGTTCAACGGTGACTTGATGTTGGGGTCCGAAGCAATAGGAGGTTGCGGCAACGAAAGGGCGCAACAGATGAGACCATAAAGAACCAAAATGGAAGAAAGCAGTTCATGCAGTGTGTCCGTATGTGTCGTCTGTTTCGATGAGAAAATAGTCGATACCAGTGCCATTATGACAATAGAACTTGTCACTGTTGATGATGACGAAATGGACAATGACCAATCAATTGGGTCAATGCTTGTCATTTGCAAATTTTCAAGGGTTGAACAGTTGGAGACCGGAAATTCGTTTGAGCCAACTTGTGGATCAAGAATGTCCAGGTTTGGGACAATTTCCGTGTAAAGAATTACTGGACCAGAGTCAGGAGAGTTCGACGAAGTTGACCATGGTGAATTGGTCAGTTGCTGTTCAATCAGATGGTTTTTGAGAGGAAGAATTGGCTCAACGACTGTCATTCGGGAATTTTCAAGAATCGAACAGTCAAAAAGAAGTAAATCAGTTGAACTAATAGGAGGATCGAGAATGTCGAGAAATGGAGCAATTGCCGGGCAGAGTTCTGCACGGTCAGAATTAAAAGAATTCGACGAAGTAGAGAGATCAGGGGCATTGGTCGATTGATGTTCCATCAAATGGTCATTGGAAAGCAGAATTGGCTCAGGTCGATTCAATCGGGACGAGTCCAGAGTTGAACAGTCAAAATTCGGTAATACAGTTGAGCCAATTGGTGGATCAAGAATACCGGGACTTGGCACAATAGCGGAGCAAAGATCCACTGGTGCATAGACAAGTGAGCCACCATCCAAGGGCAAAATCGGTTCCAAAACCATCACGTCGGAATTCAATTTCTGGACAAGAGAATTCTCGGTGACCAGAGGACCAGCAACGGTTGGTTGTGGTCGAGCGTGTTCAAACAAAGTTGAAACACAATCCTCATTGACGAAAATAGACAATTTTGAGTCGGTTTCGTCAGAATTTGCAACGACAACTTGAGTGTCGAGAGAATCGCCAATTGAAATAATAGCAAGTTGAACATTGCTAGCTAGATCTCTAGAATCAGAAAAAGAATTAGATTTAGGATCGTCAATTGGGGTTTGGTCGGTAATGTCCGTTTTGTTGGACAAAACCGTGTGGACGGATTCATCAACGTCCGAGGCAACCAATTGGGAAGAAAGTTTGACTTGATCAACGCCAGGTTGCACAGATGTGTCGAGCACCAATGGTGCCACATTTTGGGACAAACAATCAGTTTCAGGTGTGTTCAATGATCCACATTTTGTAGATGCATTAGGACTCAATGATTCATCGGAAGATGTTGATTCAGCAATGTTGAATGGGTGATCAGAAATGACGATTTGAGTTGAACTAGATGAATCATCTGTACAGATTTCAACTTGATGATTGCTCAATGCTTCATCTGGGCCAACTGATTCATCAGAAACGACTGGAATGTCAGATTTGACGACTTTAATGTTGGTTGGTTCATCGGTATTTTCTGATTCATCGACGATGGTTGAGTCAGGAACAGCATGGTGATTGTTTAAAGTAGAATCACGAAGACTAGGTAATTCATCGAAAGAGATTTCGATTTTGTTGGCGACATCCGGAGTGACGATTGTAGATTTGTCTGATTGATCGAGAGAGAAGTGCACCAGTTGTGCCACAACAGGGTAAGTGTGACATGGGTTGCTGAAACCGGGCATGTCTTCGCACTTGATATGGCGAGCAAAGAAAGTAACTGTTTTGCCTTTATGGCAGTAGGTACGCCATATACCATCGGCCGGAGGCCTAGAATTGACAGATGAATTGTCTGTTTGATGTTGTGAATCTCGAGAATTGATCAAAGAATGAGTAGACATTTTAGGAGAAGATGAACTGGAGTATTCGTTTGTAGAATTACCAAGCCCATCAGAATCGTCGGCCATTTGGTTAGAATTGCCATTGCACGAATAATTGTCATCATAATCATTGCGCGCGGGACGATTGTTGTTGCGATTGCGTCTTTTTCTAGACTTTTTGGGTCTGTGAAGATCAGGATCGTTGAATAGCTGCATTCGTTGTTCAGCAAACACTGCAGCATCTATCAGATCGTCATAAGATTCTGGATCGCATTTTTGCAGAATCCGCGTGAGTAACGGGAGATCTATCTTGGAAGAAGCCAATGCGACATAACTATCTTCAGATTTGTTGGGAAACGCTTGCTTTAAGAAATTGCGAATCCTCACGAGGTATTCCTTAATTCCCTCGTATTCGAAACGGGAAATTAAACTAAATTCAAATCTTGCTTGTGCCATTTTCAAAATGACGCAACTCCGATAGGAAGAGAATTGTTGACAGTCATAAATCAAAAATGTTCATCATTGAGCGCAATTAGCTCATTAGGGTGATTAGACGGCGAGGAATGCGGTGACTAATCGAGGCAGAGTGAAAGACTACTAACTAACTAAATAGTCTAGAACAGTCACTGTCAGGGGGTGACGTCACCTAAATGCCTTTGCAATGACAATAGGATGACAAAAGTGAATCGCAATGTTCCGGGAATGCAATCGCGGAAAAATGACAAATGTTACTCTAATGCTAAAAGCACGCAGCCACAAATGTACAGAAATTTGACAAGAAAATACTTAAATCAAATAGTTAAGCGGGTGATCAATCGAAGAGTCACGCGGCTAAAGAGAGAAGGAGACTGGAATGTCTAGCTTCGAATTGCGGATTCGGTGCGATAGTGGTTTGGCAGGCCACAATTTCGCGATGACGGGCTCGTAATGATACGTAGACGGTCGGTTTCTGACTGCCAAATGTTGAATTCGATGAACGATGAATGTACTGAACGCAAAAATGCTTCACTTCGGTCGAATCGGAGAAAGAAATGAATGGACGAGATGTCGAGTGCCAGTTAGAACAGGATTCGCGGGAAATGGCGAATATGTTGAGCAGATGAACAGTCGGGGTTTTCAAGTGCCGGTTCTGGGACTTGTCGACGTGTTGGGCATCTGATGAATCGTCGGGAAATGACGAAAAGTTCGTTGTCTTGAGCAATCGATGAGCAAAAGAACAAGAAGACTGGCAAAATTACGTTTTTGTGAAAAAACGGACTTCCGAATCACAATTAATAGAGAATCTTGACCGCAAGGTTCGTAAAGCTGACCGCGCCAAATGTAAAGGGGACCAGTAGGTACTCGGTACAAACTGGGGCCTTCAACGAGTTTAAGGAGATAATTGAGAACGAACGGTAAAGTATAATGTGATTTAATAGTAGAGAGAAAGATCGTGTACTTGTCACATCGACGATCAAACGGAAAGTGAATGTAGATGACAGAGTACATGGTTGATATACAGAGAGGCAGCACGAGTAATGACGACAGTGTACACGTACTCGTGCTGGAATGTTCAGTTAGGGAAATAGTTCCCCTAGATGGCAATACTTGTGAAGGTACTGACTATCCATAGGAGGGATCTTTACAATATCGGTGCCGCAAATGTCCATATCGGGGCCGCAACTATGCATATCAGTGCCGGAACTGTTCATATCGGTGCCGCAACCGTCCATATCGGTGCCGCAACTATCCATATCAGGGCTGCAACTGTCAATATCAGTGCCGCAACTGTCCATATCAGTGCCGCAACTCAATATTGGCAGATACCGTATGTATCGGCAATTTGATTGAACAAGCTTATCTCGGCCATGGAAATAGGTTAGATTCATCCTATTTCCATTGCCGCAACCATATGAATCGGCTGTTTGACTGAAAAAACTTATCTCGGCCATGGAAATAGGTTAGATTCATCCTATTTCCATTGCCGCAACCATATGTATCGGCTGTTTGACTGAACAAACTTATCTCGGCCATGGAAATAGGTTAGGTTAAAAAAAGTATCAGTACGAGGATAACTGTTCGTATGAGTGCTGCAACTGTCCATTAGAGCGGTCCATGGTGAGGTCATGTCTTAGTTTCAAAAAAGGCTGGGTGCCAAACGCTTCCATGTGATGCAAAAAGAGATTCCCGCCTCATGGGGGAACCATATGTTGCAACATGAATCCGCACATCGAACTCAAAATTTCGCGCTTAAATGACAGGAGTTTTGAGTGCTTTGTGAAAAATATGATTTATGAGCGATTAAGAGCTGCAAACTTGTTTCAAAATTGTTCTGATCTTGTTCAGCACAAAATTTTGAACAAAATAGGATGTTTCAAAAATTTTCTAAGTGCGTCCTGGTAGGTTCTGGGCGTCTTGAAAAGTGACCAAAGTGTGAATCTATGTATTTGTATAAACGTAATATGCATTGCCCCTAATCTGAATCTTATTATCGAACCAAACCAAGACATATAAGGCATTAAAATTCTTGAAATTTCAAAGAGAATCCGATGACGCAATCGACATCTCAATTTAGACTACCAGAATCGATCCAGAATTGGGCGTCATGCTGGATTTGACAATGTGTGGTATCAAAATGGCAGTATTGATTGGAATATCAAAGAGTATGCGAAAATCTGCGATGTTCCAATAAACGGTCAAATTATGGATACCAGAATCTCACCAGAATTGGGCGCAAAGTTGAATTTTCGCTTGTGGGGTGTCAAAGTGCTCGTATTAACATGGATATCAAAGAAAACATTAATGATGTTCATGTAATGAGTTATCAAAACAATTGAATAAGAATCAGAGACATATCGAATATGCCATGTCAAATGTTTTCAATTGCAAAAATAAAAAACACAGTTATTACGATACATGCCTTGTCTGACATGATCTGAAAATTTTATCAATTGGTTGATTTGAAAACAAACATTTATAAACCTCCGATGACTATCAATGTTGAAGACCTGATGTACTTTGAAATTCCAAAATTGCCAAATAACAATCTCAAGGTGCGGAATTTTTTGTTCAAGAGGTGCATTCTGAAAGTAGTAAAGTTACCAAAGATATTGCTAGAAATGCAAATGTAATCATTAAAGATTATATAAGAAAAGTCATTAAAACGAAAAAGAATTATCAAGAGATATTCTGAAAAATTATTCGACCTTCCAAATGATAGTAAAGATTTAATTGAGAAATATTTTCCAGTCATTTAATAAATTTTACTCAAATGTTAAAGAATATTAAAGTTAAATAAAAATTATTATTAAAGACTAATGTCTTAATCAGTGTTTACATCATGATATTTTAATTATAATTTGTTCCAAATTCATTAAAACGCCAATTCTGTTACGATTCTGGTTGTTTGGATTAAATTGTTGATCATCAGATTCTCCTTTGGGTCCTCAAATTGCGGAAATATCCAAATAAATTATTTGGGGAATATATTCGACTCGTAAATTTTTGGTTAAAATCCATAAACATGAATTGGAATTTCCAATTCCATAGCGATTCTGTCCATTAAAATTGTAGAAATTACTTAATTTTTTACAATATCTTGATATATTCGCCATCACATTAATTTTTACATCACTTAAGCTTATAATCTTCAAGGCTTCAAATTCTTGACGATTCTGGTTACCAGAATTTGAAAATTCCATAGAATGAGTTATTTTTTGTGTTTCACTTTGATACACAAGTCATTACGAGTATTTTGACACCCCACATGACCAAATCCAGGATGACGCCCAATTCTGGATCGATTCTGGTATTCTGAATTAATTTGATGATTGCGTCATCGTATTCTACTTGACATTTCAAGAATTTTGGTGCCACACATGGCGGGGTTTGGTAAAATAACAAAGCCATTATAAATGTTTCATTAATTATATGCTCGAATTTATAGTCGATTCACTTTATTGTCCCCTTTCAAGAAGCCCAACGCCCACCAGGAACTATCTGGAAAATTTTTGAAAGGTGCTAATTTATTCAGAATTTTGTGCTGAACAAGATAGAAACAATTTTGCCTAGGGTATTAGACGTTAAAACGCTCAAAAAATTATTTTTCAGAAAAAACTCAAAACTCCCATCTTTTAAAGGGGGAATTTTGAGCTCGATGTGCAAGTTTGTGTTGCAACATATGGTTCCCCCATGGCGCGGGAATCTCTTTTGGCATCACATGGAAGCGTTTGGCACCCAGGCTTTTTAGAAACTAAGACATGACTTTACCATGGACCGCTCTACTGTCCATATCAGTACCGCAACTGTCCATATCGGTGCCGCAACTATCCATATCAGTGCTGCAACTGTCCATATCAGTGCCGCAACTGTCCATATCGGTGCCGCAACTGTCCATATCGGTGCCGCAACTATCCATATCAGTGCTGCAACTGTCCATATCGGTGCCGCAACTATCCATATCAGTGCCGCAACTGTCCATATCGGTGCCGCAACTGTCTATATCGGTGCCGCAAATGTCCATATCGGTGCCGCAACTATCCATATCAGTGCCGAAACTGTCCATATCGGTGCCGCAACTGTCCATATCGGTGCCGCAACTATCCATATCAGTGCCGCAACTGTCCATATCAGTGCCGCAACTGTCCATATCAGTGCCGCAACTCAATATTGGCAGATACCGTATGTATCGGCAATTTGATTGAACAAGCTTATCTCGGCCATGGAAATAGGTTAGATTCATCCTATTTCCATTGCCGCAACCATATGAATCGGCTGTTTGACTGAACAAACTTATCTCGGCCATGGAAATAGGTTAGATTCATCCTATTTCCATTGCCGCAACCATATGTATCGGCTGTTTGACTGAACAAACTTATCTCGGCCATGGAAATAGGTTAGATTCATCCTATTTCCATTGCCGCAACCATATGTATCGGCTGTTTGACTGAACAAACTTATCTCGGCCATGGAAATAGGTTAGATTCATCCTATTTCCATTGCCGCAACCATATGTATCGGCTGTTTGACTGAACAAACTTATCTCGGCCATGGAAATAGGTTAGATTCATCCTATTTCCATTGCTGGTGCATGGTGCCGCAACTGTCCATATCGGTGCCGCAACTATCCATATCAGTGCCGCAACTGTCAATATCAGTGCCGCAACTGTCCATATCAGTGCCGCAACTCATCCTCGGACTGATACTCAAAAAAGTATCAGTACGAGGATAACTGTTCGTATGAGTCCCGCAACTGTCCATATCAGTGCCGCAACTGTCCATATCGGTGCCGCAAATGTCCATATCAGTGCCGCAACTCATCCTCGGACTGATACTAAAAAAAGTATCAGTACGAGGATAACTGTTCGTATGAGTGCTGCAACTGTCCATATCGGTGCCGCAACTGTCCATATCGGTGCCGCAACTATCCATATCAGTGCCGCAACTGTCCATATCGGTGCCGCAACTGTCCATATCGGTGCCGCAACCGTCAATATCGGTGCAGCAACTGTCCATATCGGAGCCGCAACTGTCCATATCAGTGCCGCAACTCTATATTGGCCGATACCGTATATATCGGCTATTTGATTGAACAAGCTTATCTCGGCCATGGAAATAGGTTAGATTTATCCTATTTCCATTGCCGCAACCATATGTATCGGCTGTTTGACTGAACAAATTTATCTCGGCCATGGAAATAGTTTAGATTCATCCTATTTCCATTGCCGCAACCATATGTATCGGCTGTTTGACTGAACAAACTTATCTCGGCCATGGAAATAGGTTAGATTCATCCTATTTCCATTGCTGGTGCATGGTGCCGCAACTGTCCATATCGGTGCCGCAACTATCCATATCAGTGCCGCAACTGTCCATATCAGTGCCGCAACTGTCCATATCAGTGCCGCAACTCATCCTCGGACTGATACTCAAAAAAGTATCAGTACGAGGATAACTGTTCGTATGAGTGCCGCAACTGTCCATATCGGTGCCGCAACTGTCCATATCGGTGCCGCAACTGTCCATATCAGTGCCGCAACTCATCCTCGGACTGATACTCAAAAAAGTATCAGTACGAGGATAACTGTTCGTATGAGTGCTGCAACTGTCCATATCGGTGCCGCAACTGTCCATATCGGTGCCGCAACTATCCATATCAGTGCCGAAACTGTCCATATCGGTGCCGCAACTGTCCATATCGGTGCCGCAACTGTCCATATCGGTGCCGCAACTATCCATATCAGTGCCGCAACTGTCAATATCAGTGCCGCAACTCTATATTGGCCGATACCGTATGTATCGGCTATTTGATTGAACAAGCTTATCTCGGCCATGGAAATAGGTTAGATTCATCCTATTTCCATTGCGGCAACCATATGAATCGGCTGTTTGACTGAACAAACTTATCTCGGCCATGGAAATAGGTTAGATTCATCCTATTTCCATTGCCGCAACCATATGAATCGGCTGTTTGACTGAACAAACTTATCTCGGCCATGGAAATAGGTTAGATTCATCCTATTTCCATTGCCGCAACCATATGTATTGGCTGTTTGACTGAACAAACTTATCTCGGCCATGGAAAAAGGTTTGATTCATCCTATTTCCATTGTCGCAACCAAATGTATCGGCTGTTTAGATGAACAAACTAATTTCGCAAATGGAAATAGGTTAGATTCATCCTATTTCCATTGCTGGTGCATGGTGCCGCAACTGTCCATATCGGTGCCGAAACTGTCCATATCGGTGCCGCAACTGTCCATATCGGTGCCGCAACTGTCCATATTAATGCCGCAACTCATCCTCGGACTGATGTGGTTTACAATCTAACGGTCAACTGCACGCGTACAGATGGATTCACCAAGAGGAAAGTAACATCAAGCAGATGGGCACTATCGTCAACTCGTCGGAGGGTGTTTCAACTGAACAACCAAGTATAGTCACTGAACAGGAAGATAAATCAAGTGCAAGTAACAACAACTCAAGTGACCAGACTGAACAAGATGATTTGCTATCTCTTAATTCTGGTCTAGAACGTGAACAGTTCGAGCAAGATGAGAAGGATGAGATTCAAGTAGAAACTGACTTGTCTACATCACCAGAAAGCTCGGGTGATCACTACGCAGCCCCTATCCAGAGACGATCTGAACGTGTGAGGCAAGCACAAGAACGAATTGAGTATGATGTGGACAGGCAACAAGTAGTCACCCGAAAGACAAGACCAGGTGGTCCCATTGATTGTAGCAAAGCTGGCATGGTGGCTCAGCACTTAGCAAGCGAAGACTCCTGTGGTACAAGGATCATGTCTAACCCACCATCTTATGGGCGCAGTCGGGGTGGATTCGATGGTCGTAGCTGCAATAGTCATGAACAAGCTAATACTGAAATCGGCGATGGCCGTGGCAATTGTAAATGTGAATCTAGTCCTACTCGTACGCTGACTGAGAGTTTGTTAAGGTGGCCAAGTGTTTTGAGACAAGCAACTGAAAGAGGCCAAGGAGCTGTCTGCTATCAAGCCGAAAGAGGACGATCCGAAAACAGAGGAGAAACAGAAGACACCGTCACCGTCAAATGTGACCGAGAACCCGAATGCCGTACCGCTAGTACAAAACAGAACTTCAGTTGCTCACAGACAGTTGCCAATGTGCCGAACAAGAAGCCACGAGAGAAGTGAAGCTGTGCAAAGAAGTTTCGAGAACCGAGAACCGAGAACCGAGAACAAAGAATCGAGAACTGAGAACCAAAAAAAACAACGAGAATGAACGGACTCTTTAACAGTGTATCGAAATCGAAATCGATCGAGCCAATTCTGCGAGTACTCAAGTGGAGAACCTACTACAGAACTGAAACCTGAAGTCGAAGTGCAAGAACAGGGGAGGAGTATACAATTACCAAGAAATTGATGGACTTATCAATGTACGTTCCCTGAACCGTTCTATGTCTGGAAAGTCTGGAAAACGCAAGAGTCGTTCGAAGAAGAACCAACTCCAAGGTGCACCTCCAGAAGGCGTGTCATCTGTCCATGGCTCTTCACTAACTGGTCGCATCCCTTCGAGCATAGGCGCTATAACTAAAGTCAGGATTCGAGCCCAAAGACGCCCATCAACTCCTAGGCCAACCGCCATGCAAGTGTCACAAAATCGGAGGGTGTGTTGGAAAAGAAGATTTGTGTGCCCCTTGAACTGACATTCGAATGTCGAATGTTCGAGCAACGTCTCAACAGAGAACTTTATTTGTGCTCATATATCGCTGCACTTGCTCTGTCCTATGCAGTACTATGTTTGTTCTTGTTCTCTAATAAAGAACTTTTACTTTCTCGTGTGCCTACCTGTTTGCTCTTGTGGACCAGTCACAGCTTGGACTTCCCCGAGACCTGTTCTGCTCTCCGTGGTCGAGTCAGCCGCTTGGATTCCCCGAGACCTGTTCTGCTCTCCGTGGTCGAGTCAGCCGCTTGGATTCCCCGAAACCTGGTTGTATCTTCGTGGACGAGTCACCCGCTTGGACTTCCACAAGACGTTTGTTCTAACATCTTTTGTTTCTATATTTATTTTGTATCCTTTAACTCATGTCAATTTGTTTAGAAGGCTATTCATAATAAATTGATTTCTATATTAAGATTATGATTCTGGGGACGGTGTAAAATAATTCTAATATAAATTTCTAGCAGTTGGGCATGTGTCTTCACAGCCCCGAATTTAATAGAATTCAAATACAAAGATTGGAATATCGAGTACACTAAAATGGCAATGTCTGATTGTTCCTTTGACAATATAGCTAATGTCTTTTAAGATTATGATTCTCGGGACGGTGTAAAATAATCCTGACATAAATTTCTAGCAGTTGTGCATGTGTCTTCACAGTCCCGAATTTAATAGGATTCAAATACCAAGATTGGAATATCGAGTACACTAAACAACCTTCATATACCAAATGCTCAATGGACACACACTCACTCACTCAATGATGTGGTGATGATGACTGTTGTGCATTGTGAACAACCTGACAAAGGTCGTTTTAAACAACCTTCATATACCAAATGCTCATTGGACACACACTCACTCACTCAAGGATGTGGTGATGATTACTGTTGTACATTGTGACCAACCTGAAAAAGGTCGTTTTAAACAACCTTAATATACCAAATGCTAATTGCACACAGACACACACTCACTCACACAATGATGTGGTGATGATGACTGTTGTGCATTGTGAACAACCTGACAAAGGTCGTTTTAAACAACCTTCATATACCAAATGCTCATTGGACACACACTCACTCACTCAATGATGTGGTGATGATGACTGTTGTGCATTGTGAACAACCTGACAAAGGTCGTTTTAACAACCTTCATATACCAAATGCTAATTGGACACACACTCACTCCCTCAATGATGTGGTGATGATGACTGTTGTGCATTGTGAACAACCTGACAAAGGTCGTTTTAACTACCTTCATATACCAAATGCTAATTGGACACACACTCACTTACTCAATGAAGTGGTGATGATGACTGTTGTGCATTGTGAACAACCTGACAAAGGTAGTTTTAAACAACCTTCATATACCAAATGCTAATTGGACACACACTCACTTACTCAATGAAGTGGTGATGATGACTGTTGTGCATTGTGAACAACCTGACAAAGGTAGTTTTAAACAACCTTCATATACCAAATGCTCAATGGACACACTCACTCACTCAATGATGTGGTGATGATGACTGTTGTGCATTGTGAACAACCTGACAAAGGTCGTTTTAAACAACCTTCATATACCAAATGCTCATTGGACACACACTCACTCACTCACTCAATGATGTGGTGATGATGACTGTTGTGCATTGTGAACAACCTGACAAAGGTTGTTTTAAACAACCTTCATATACCAAATGCTCATTGGACACACACTCACTCACTCACTCAATGATGTGGTGATGATGACTGTTGTGCATTGTGAACAACCTGACAAAGGTCGTTTTAAACAACCTTCATATACCAAATGCTCATTGGACACACACTCACTCACTCAATGATGTGGTGATGATGACTGTTGTGCATTGTGAACAACCTGACAAAGGTCGTTTTAAACAACCTTCATATACCAAATGCTCATTGGACACACACTCACTCAATGATGTGGTGATGATGACTGTTCTGCATTGTGAACAACCTGACAAAGGTCGTTTTAAACAACCTTCATATACCTAATTCTCATTGGAAACAGACACACACTCACTCACTAAAATGGCAAAATGGTAAAATGGCAATGTCTGATTGTTCCTTTGACAATATAGCTAATGTCTTTTAAGATTATGATTCTGGGGACTAGAAAAAAACCCTGACATAAATTTCTAGCATTTGTGCATGTGTCTTCACAGCCACGAATTTAATAGGATTCTAATACCAAGATTGGAATATCGAGTACCCTAAAATGGCAATGTCTGATTGTTCCTTTGACAATATAGCTAATGTCTTTTAAGATTATGATTCTGGGGACGGTGTAAAATAATCCTGACATAAATTTCTAGCAGTTGTGCATGTGTCTTCAAAGTCCCGAATTTAATAGGATTCAAATGTTGAAGATTATGACATTTACGAATACGACCAAAGCAAAGAATGAACTTGCTGTCACCAACGATGAAGTGGCAACAACTAAGTGAGGTCGCTCTATTCTCACCATGCGTGCGACTGGTCAACTGGTCATCTCGACAGTATATAAGCCTCAACCATACCATTAGCCATTTGTACAGTTTGACTGACAGCAGGCTTATTGTCATTTGTAAGTCTGGTTGTGTGCTCCATTTACCGTGAGTTACTAACTTGTCTTTCTCTTCTGTCCCTACATAGGTTTGTTGACTTGTCAGTCTCTAGGCCAATCTGGTCATATTGTCTCAGTCTATCGAAGCACCTTTTATATTGTTTTTACCTATATTTATTCTATGTTATATTTGCGCTTGATTAGTCAATAAATCTTGTAACTTTGAACATCAAATACCAAGATTTGAACATCGAGTACATTAAACAACCTGACAAAGGTCGTTTTAAACAACCTTCATATACCAAATGCTCAATGGACACACACTCACTCACTCAATGATGTGGTGATGATGACTGTTGTGCATTGGGAACAACCTGACAAAGGTCGTTTTAAACAACCTTCATATACCAAATGCTAATTGGACACACACTCACTCACTCTATGATGTGGTGATGATGACTGTTGTGCATTGTGAACAACCTGACAAATGTCGTTTTAAACAACCTTCATATACCTAAATCTCATTGGAAACAGACACACACTCACTCACTAAATGATGTGGTGATGATGACTGTTGGGCATTGTGTGGCCAACCTGAAAAAGGTCGTTTTAAACAATCTTCATATACCAAATGCTCAATGGACACACACTCACTCACTTAAGGATGTGGTGATGATTACTGTTGTACATTGTGACCAACCTGAAAGAGGTCGTTTTAAACAACCTTCATATACCAAATGCTAATTGCACACAGACACACACTCACTCACACAATGATGTGGTGATGATGACTGTTGTGCATTGTGAACAACCTGACAAAGGTCGTTTTAAACAACCTTTATATACCAAATGCTAATTGGACACAGACACACACTCAATCAATGAAGTGGTGATGATGACTGTTGTGCATTGTGAACAACCTGACAAAGGTAGTTTTAAACAACCTTCATATACCAAATGCTAATTGGACACAGACACACACTTACTCAATGAAGTGGTGATGATGACTGTTGTGCATTGTGAACAACCTGACAAAGGTAGTTTTAAACAACCTTCATATACCAAATGCTAATTGGACACACACTCACTCACTCAATGATGTGGTGATGATTACTGTTGTGCATTGTGAACAACCTGACAAAGGTCGTTTTAAACAACCTTCATATACCAAATGCTAATTGGACACACACTCACTCACTCAATGATGTGGTGATGATGACTGTTGTGCATTGTGAACAACCTGACAAAGGTAGTTTTAAACAACCTTCATATACCAAATGCTAATTGGACACACACTCACTCACTCAATGATGTGGTGATGATGACTGTTGTGCATTGTGAACAACCTGACAAAGGTAGTTTTAAACAACCTTCATATACCAAATGCTAATTGGACACACACTCACTCACTCAATGATGTGGTGATGATGACTGTTGTGCATTGTGAACAACCTGACAAAGGTAGTTTTAAACAACCTTCATATACCAAATGCTAATTGGACACAAACACACTTACTCAATGAAGTGGTGATGATGACTGTTGTGCATTGTGAACAACCTGACAAAGGTAGTTTTAAACAACCTTCATATACCAAATGCTAATTGGACACACACTCACTCACTCAATGATGTGGTGATGATTACTGTTGTGCATTGTGAACAACCTGACAAAGGTCGTTTTAAACAACCTTCATATACCAAATGCTAATTGGACACAGACACACTTACTCAATGAAGTGGTGATGATGACTGTTGTGCATTGTGAACAACCTGACAAAGGTCGTTTTAAACAACCTTCATATACCAAATGCTAATTGGACACAGACACACTTACTCAATGAAGTGGTGATAATTACTGTTGTGCATTGTGAACAACCTGACAAAGGTAGTTTTAAACAACCTTCATATACCAAATGCTAATTGGACACAGACACACTTACTCAATGAAGTGGTGATGATGACTGTTGTGCATTGTGAACAACCTGACAAAGGTAGTTTTAAACAACCTTCATATACCAAATGCTAATTGGACACAGACACACTTACTCAATGAAGTGGTGATGATGACTGTTGTGCATTGTGAACAACCTGACAAAGGTAGTTTTAAACAACCTTCATATACCAAATGCTAATTGGACACAGACACACTTACTCAATGAAGTGGTGATGATGACTGTTGTGCATTGTGAACAACCTGACAAAGGTAGTTTTAAACAACCTTCATATACCAAATGCTAATTGGACACAGACACACTTACTCAATGAAGTGGTGATAATTACTGTTGTGCATTGTGAACAACCTGACAAAGGTAGTTTTAAACAACCTTCATATACCAAATGCTAATTGGACACAGACACACTTACTCAATGAAGTGGTGATGATGACTGTTGTGCATTGTGAACAACCTGACAAAGGTAGTTTTAAACAACCTTCATATACCAAATGCTAATTGGACACAGACACACTTACTCAATGAAGTGGTGATGATGACTGTTGTGCATTGTGAACAACCTGACAAAGGTAGTTTTAAACAACCTTCATATACCAAATGCTAATTGGACACAGACACACTTACTCAATGAAGTGGTGATGATGACTGTTGTGCATTGTGAACAACCTGACAAAGGTAGTTTTAAACAACCTTCATATACCAAATGCTAATTGGACACACACTCACTCACTCAATGATGTGGTGATGATTACTGTTGTGCATTGTGAACAACCTGACAAAGGTCGTTTTAAACAACCTTCATATACCAAATGCTAATTGGACACACACTCACTCACTCAATGATGTGGTGATGATTACTGTTGTGCATTGTGAACAACCTGACAAAGGTAGTTTTAAACAACCTTCATATACCAAATGCTAATTGGACACAGACACACTTACTCAATGAAGTGGTGATGATGACTGTTGTGCATTGTGAACAACCTGACAAAGGTAGTTTTAAACAACCTTCATATACCAAATGCTAATTGGACACAGACACACTTACTCAATGAAGTGGTGATGATGACTGTTGTGCATTGTGAACAACCTGACAAAGGTAGTTTTAAACAACCTTCATATACCAAATGCTAATTGGACACAGACACACTTACTCAATGAAGTGGTGATGATGACTGTTGTGCATTGTGAACAACCTGACAAAGGTAGTTTTAAACAACCTTCATATACCAAATGCTAATTGGACACAGACACACTTACTCAATGAAGTGGTGATGATGACTGTTGTGCATTGTGAACAACCTGACAAAGGTAGTTTTAAACAACCTTCATATACCAAATGCTAATTGGACACAGACACACTTACTCAATGAAGTGGTGATGATGACTGTTGTGCATTGTGAACAACCTGACAAAGGTAGTTTTAAACAACCTTCATATACCAAATGCTAATTGGACACAGACACACTCACTCAATGATGTGGTGATGATGACTGTTGTGCATTGTGAACAACCTGACAAAGGTCGTTTTAAACAACCTTCATATACCAAATGCTCATTGGACACACACTCACTCACTCAATGATGTGGTGATGATGACTGTTGTGCATTGTGAACAACCTGACAAAGGTCGTTTTAAACAACCTTCATATACCAAATGCTCATTGGACACACACTCACTCACTCAATGATGTGGTGATGATGACTGTTGTGCATTGTGAACAACCTGACAAAGGTAGTTTTAAACAACCTTCATATACCAAATGCTAATTGGACACAGACACACTTACTCAATGAAGTGGTGATGATGACTGTTGTGCATTGTGAACAACCTGACAAAGGTCGTTTTAAACAACCTTCATATACCAAATGCTCATTGGACACACACTCACTCACTCAATGATGTGGTGATGATGACTGTTGTGCATTGTGAACAACTTGACAAAGGTAGTTTTAAACAACCTTCATATACCAAATGCTTATTGGACACACACTCACTCACTCAATGATGTGGTGATGATGACTGTTGTGCATTGTGAACAACCTGACAAAGGTCGTTTTAAACAACCTTCATATACCAAATGC
Source organism: Rhizoglyphus robini (assembly GCA_023373905.1). Lineage (NCBI taxonomy): Eukaryota > Metazoa > Arthropoda > Arachnida > Sarcoptiformes > Acaridae > Rhizoglyphus > Rhizoglyphus robini. The sequence goes on along the minus strand of JAKIJQ010000092.1, from coordinate 246,398 downwards.
TTATTGGACACACACTCACTCACTCAATGATGTGGTGATGATGACTGTTGTGCATTGTGAACAACCTGACAAAGGTCGTTTTAAACAACCTTCATATACCTAAATCTCATTGGAAACAGACACACACTCACTCACTAAATGATGTGGTGATGATGACTGTTGTGCATTGTTAACAACCTGACAAAGGTCGTTTTAAACAACCTTCATATACGAAATGCTCATTGGACACACACTCACTCACTCAATGATATGGTGATGATGACTGTTGTGCATTGTGAAAAAGCTGACAAAGGTCGTTTTAAACAACCTTCATATACCAAATTCTTATTGGACACACACTCACTCACTCAATGATGTGGTGATGATGACTGTTGTGCATTTTGAACAACCTGACAAAGGTCGTTTTAAACAACCTTCATATACCAAATGCTCAATGGACACACACTCACTCACTCAACAAACAAACACACAATGTGCTCTCTCCATCAGTCAACTCACAGTGAGTGGGGAACACAAAAGGTTTGTAGAGCATTAGAAAACGGATGCAAAAGTTGGTAGAGCATGATGGGTTACCTTCATGGGATCGGTATCTACAGATTAGACACTTTAATTAGCCAAAATGATCAAATCCTCGACCAATAGGATTAAAAAAAACAAACACACAATGTGCTCTCTCCATCAGTCAACTCACAGTGAGTGGGGAACACAAAAGGTTTGTATACAACTTTCGAGCATTGCTGTAGCAAAATATATGCGTGGGCCTATTGAATTTACTTGGGGATTATTTAGTTGGACCGTTTAACTTCAATACTAGCCCAAATGGAACACTGATATGTCCTTCCAAATACTAATGGAATTAAAAAAACGAAAACACACAATGTGCTCTCTCCATAAGTCAACTCACAGTGAGTGGGGGAAAACAAAAAGATTGTAGAGCATTAGAAAACGGATGCAAAAGTTGGTAGAGCATGATGGGTTACCTTCATGGGATCGGTATCTACAGATTAGACACTTTAATTAGCCAAAATGATCAAATCCTCGACCAATGGGGTTAAAAAACATATTGACCAAACATACGCGCAGCAGGCTAGATTCAGCCAATTTCCATTGCCGATACATTGGAAATTGGCTAGATTCAGCCAATTTCCATGGCCGATACCAATTGTATCGGCTATTTTGATTAACAAGCGAATTTGGTATCGGCAATGGAAATTGGCTGAATCTAGCCAATTTCCATTGCCGAGCTAAGCTTGTTCATCAAATAGCCGATACAATTGGTATCGGCCATGGAAATTGGCTGAATCTAGCCTATTTCCATGTACGAGATAAGTTTGTTCATCACATAGCCGATACATTTGGTATCGGCAATGGAAATTGGCTGAATCTAGCCAATTTCCATTGCCGAGCTAAGCTTGTTCATCAAAATAGCCGATACAATTGGTATCGGCCATGGAAATTGGCTGAATCTAGCCAATTTCCAATGTATCGGCAATGGAAATTGGCTGAATCTAGCCAATTTCCAAGGTATCGGCAATGGAAATTGGCTAATTGGAAATCATCATCACCACATCCACATCAGTTTGTGTGTGAGTGTGTGTCTGTGTCCAATGAGCATTTGGCATATGAAGGTAGTGTTACACAACCTTTGTCAGGTTGGTCACAATGCACAACAGTCATCATCACCACATCAGTGAGTGAGTGAGTGTGTGTCTGTGTCCAATGAGCATTTGGTATTTGGTATTTCACTTTTATAGTGCAAATGTTGTCCTAAATTGTTAATTTGCTTATGAATTAAAAGATCCACTCTCTAAATTGGGTGTTGGCCGCGTGAAAATAAGATCCACGTTGTCCAAAGTTTTCCACACCCAGGGCACCGTGTATGATTAGGTGAGCAGAGTGTGTGTTTTTGTTTTTTGAATCCTATTGGTCGAGGATTTGATCATTTTGGCTAATAAAAGTGTCTAATCAGTAGATACCGATCCCATGAAGGTAATTGTTGTTGTTCATCATTCATCAATTCATCAATTCATCATTGTTGTTCATCAAACATCCGATACATTTGGTTTCGGCAATGGAAATAGGATGAATCTAACCTATTGCCATAGGCGAGATAAGCTTGGTCATCACATAGCCGATACTTTTGGAATCGGCCATAGCCGATACTTTTGGTATCGGCCATAGCCGATACATTTGGTATCGGCATTGGAAATAGGATTAATCTAACCTATTTCTATAGACGAGTTAAGTTTGGTCATCACATAGCCGATACTTTTGGTTGCATCAATGGAAATAAGATAAATCTAACCTAATTCCATGTACGAGATAAGCTTAGTTATCAAACAGTTGATAATTTTGGTATCGGCCATAGCCGATACATTTGGTATAGGCATTGGAAATAGGATTAATCTAACCTATTTCTATAGACGAGTTAAGTTTGGTCATCACATAGCCGATACTTTTGGTTGCATCAATGGAAATAGGATGAATCTAACCTAATTCCATGTACGAGATAAGCTTGGTTATCACATAGCCGATACTTTTGGTATCGGCCATAGCCGATTCATTAGGTATCGGCATTGGAAATAGGATGAATCTAACCTATTTCCATAGACGAGATAAGCTTGGTCATCACATAGCCGATACTTTTGGTATCGGCCATAGCCGATACATTTGGTATCGGCATTGGAAATAGGATGAATCTAACCTATTTCCATAGGCGAGATAAGCTTGGTCATCACATAGCCGATACTTTTGGTATCGGCAATAGCCGATACATTTGGTATCGGCCATAGCCGATACATTTGGTATCGGCATTGGAAATAGGATGAATCTAATCTTTTTCCATGTACGAGATAAGCTTGTTCATCAAACAGCTGATAATTTTTGGTTGCATCAATGGAAATAGGATGAATCTAACCTATTTCCTTAGCCGAGATAAGCTTGGTCATCACATAGCCGATACTTTTGGTATCGGCCATAGCCGATACATTTGGTATCGGCATTGGAAATAGGATGAATCTAACCTATTTCCATAGACGAGATAAGCTTGGTCATCACATAGCCGATACTTTTGGTATCGGCATTAGAAATAGGATGAATCTAACCTATTTCCATAGCCGAGATAAGCTTGGTCATCACATAGCCGATACTTTTGGTATCGGCAATAGCCGATACTTTTGGTATCGGCAATAGCCGATACATTTGGTATCGGCATTGGAAATAGGATGAATCTAACCTATTTCCATAGACGAGATAAGCTTGGTCATCACATAGCCGATACTTTTGGTATCGGCCATAGCCGATACATTTGGTATCGGCATTGGAAATAGGATGAATCTAACCTATTTCCATAGCCGAGATAAGCTTGGTCATCACATAGCCGATACTTTTGGTTGCGGCAATGGAAATAGGATGAATCTAACCTATTTCCATGTACGAGATAAGCTTGGTTATCACATAGCCGATACATTTGGTATCGGCATTGGAAATAAGATTAATCTAACCTATTTCCATAGCCGAGATAAGCTTGGTCATCACATAGCCGATACTTTTGGTATCGGCATTGGAAATAGGATGAATCTAACCTATTTCCATAGCCGAGATAAGCTTGGTCATCACATAGCCGATACTTTTGGTATCGGCATTGGAAATAGGATGAATCTAACCTATTTCCATAGACGAGATAAGCTTGGTCATCACATAGCCGATACTTTTGGTATCGGCATTGGAAATAGGATGAATCTAACCTATATGGAAATCAATTTATTAAATTGACATGGGAAAAGGATACAAAATATATCGATAATACAGATAAGGTTACACAATGCTACAAAAAGAAATTAATACAAATAAAATAATTAAAAACAAAATCTAGTGAATATACACAGAGTGAAATTATCATACTAATACTTCGTCGGGTGATTCAGCCATATGAAAAATCTTATAGATGCGAAGAGATTCGAAGCCAATCAGATCGACAATGGCACCAATTCTCAGATCGCTGAAATTTGCGTTCTTGAGTAGGTTCAAAGTGACGCTGTGAATGGCTCCTCGAGAACCAAAAATCAATCCATAATATTCGATTTTCTGAACATTTGGGAAGAAAAGCCTGACGTAGTCCTGAATAGCTTTGTCAAATTGCTGATATTTCGCTCTTTTCTCTGTGTCTCGACTTGGAAGTGAGTCTTTGTTAAACTCATAACCGATTCGAACATCAAAACAGAATGCAGTCGACTCATCGGGCATGATAGCTATTAGATCTGGCTTGATGTGACGTGTCCTGTTCACGGGAATTCGGTATTCGCGCAGTACATTTCAACCTTTCGCCACCAGCGTGTTGTAGATCATATCGCGGACTTTATCATGTTGAATCGTATACATTCCGTCCATTTTATGGCAGTGATTCAAAATATGTGGGAGAGATTCTGGAATTTCCAACAAACAGCGATGGCAAGTGGGTTGGTTTGGAGCACCGTAAATTGAGCCAAGAGTGCCGCTCCGAAGACGAATTAGGCTTACCAGATTCCGACCTGAAATTCCCGTCCACCCGGTGAAATGTCGATTGACTATGCTTCCTCCAATGCTAAAACAAAGATGACCTCTGTTTGCTGGATTAGTTGTCACCTCATTCAAGAGTCTCTGTTCGTAGTCCAGTTTGTTCGGTGCCAGAATGCAGATTCTGGTCATCTCTGACAGGTACTCAGGTGTTGATGTTAGGTATTGTACCACTTTACAGCTCGAGGTTCTTAGTCTAGCCATTCTCCTGAAAGCCAACGCGGGAATGAACCACCGATGTTGAACAATACCCAGACCACCGTTCCGAACCTTTAGATGGAGGAAGAAGTTTGGTATACCGTCGACTTGGTGTAGAAATTCTTTTGCTGCTTTTCTGACAGCCAGGTCTATCTCTTCTAGCGTTCGACCAATAAATCTCTCGTGAATCAATCTGTGAGTAAAGGTGGGAATCAGATGAGCTCGTAGAAAATAGAGCTTCTGTATAGGCTTCAACCGAGCACAGGTTATTTTCCTCAGCAAGGGCAAAAAGTCAGCAGCACTGGTTGATGGCTTGTCCTTCTTATTGATCTGCACACCCAGGTACTTGAATGACTCAACCACTTGGAGAGTTTCTCCTTCAATCACAATCGGACTGTCCGTTCCCATTACTACTGACTTAGAAAGATTCAGTGCGAGGCCAACTTCGTCAAGGGTGGACCAGGTGATGTCGATCAGGCGTTGAAGACGTTCGTCTGACGGAGCAGCCAAAGCCAAGTCGTCCGCATAGGCAAGCACAGAAAAGTTCGTATCGCCAAGATCGACTCCGAGAATGGATTGGTTTAGCTTCTCAAGGAGATAATCCATGACGATATTGAACAAAACTGGCGAGAGTGGATCGCCCTGTTTGACACCGCAGGTCACGCTAATGGACTCACTTTTCACACCGTTGAGTTCGATTCTTGTTGTACAGTCAATGTACATATTCCGTAATAGCTGGATACTAGTTTCGTCTAGGCCTTTTCTTTTACACGCCACAAAGATGGCTTCTTGGCTAACAGAGTCAAATGCCTTGCGAACATCCAGTGCAGCGACCCGGGTTGACCTCTTATGCTTCAGTAACAATCTTAGGGAAGAGATTGCCTCGTGGATGCCGTCGCCTTCCTTGAATCCCTTTTGATTCGAGCTCAGCTGGATTGATGAGTTGAGGCGGGTTGCCAGTACTGCACTCAGGCAACGATAGAGAATCGATCCGATTGTAATTGGACGAAAGTCTGTTGGATCAGATGCATTGTCCTTCTTAGCAATCAGGATTGTACGAGACTCTCTCCACTGATCAGGAATGTCACCGAAATAAATGCAGCAGTTGAGTAGAACTACGAATTCGTCCATCCGATCCAGTATTTGCTTGGCAGTCACTCCATCAGGGCCAGGACTTGACTTGAGTTTGGCCATCACAAATTTCTCAACTTCTTCTCTGGTGATGAATCTGGTGATGGATACTGGTGGCACAGAAGTATGCTCGTTAACTGGAATCGTGCATCTTTTTTCTTGTGTAAAGATTTCTTTGTAGAAATCAAAAAACTTCTGTTCATTTCCTAAAGTATTCGAGCGCGTTACACCATTCTTTATGACGTCCCAGAGGTGCCTCTTGTCGACGGTCCACAGGTCCTGCATCAGTGCAAACTCACTTGCTCTATTTTGGTCACTCTCGGTTGCATTCGTTGTGTCTCGCTTTTTCTTATTCTTTTTCCTTCTTTTCCTTCTTCCTCGTGACTTCTTCCTTGGAAGCAATTTCAGAAATTCATTTAGTAGCTCACTTAGCGTAGATTTCTCGGAAAGTAAGTCGAAACATTTAGCTTTAAAATCAGATGTCGAAAGCTTAAAAACATTGGTTAAAATCTCGTAACGAAATAGAGAAGCCGATGGAATTGATGGGCTCAGTTGATGTCGAAATGATGAGTTGTTTGTCGATGAGTCCGGAGGAAGCAAAGCAAGCGTCTGAGTGAGTCGACCATCGCATACTTTCATATGAGAAGACGTTTTGCCAAGCGAACTGCTCGAGTGACCACATTGAAAGTGGCACTGGAACTCGGTGGTAACCTGGTGAGTCGTCAGAAGATGAGATACAAGTCGAGTTGCACTGTTTTGCCGCTGATTACACTTAACACAAAGCATTTGCTTATATCTGCGCTCGGTGTCAAATGGTTTGGGAATCAAAGTTAAATGAGAGAAGTGGTGGCACTCCGCGAGACTTGAACAACCGATTGTACACTGAGCAGTAACCAAAAAGTTCACAATTTGATGCGATAGATTGCAGGTTCTGGTGCTCTGGCGGATCTAACCTATTTCCATAGACGAGATAAGCTTGGTCATCACATAGCCGATACTTTTGGTATCGGCATTGGAAATAGGATGAATCTAACCTATTTCCATAGCCGAGATAAGCTTGGTCATCACATAGCCGATACTTTTGGTATCGGCATTGGAAATAGGATTAAACTAACCTATTTCCATAGCCGAGATAAGCTTGGTGATCACATAGCCGATACTTTTGGTATCGGCCATAGCCGATACATTTGGTATCGGCAATGGAAATATGATGAATCTAACCTATTTCCATAGGCGAGATAAGCTTGGTCATCACATAGCCGATACTTTTGGTATCGGCATTGGAAATAGGATGAATCTAACCTATTTCCATAGCCGAGATAAGCTTGGTCATCACATAGCCGATACTTTTGGTATCGGCCATAGCCGATACATTTGGTATCGGCAATGGAAATAGGATGAATCTAACCTATTTCCATGTTCGAGATAAGCTTGTTCATCAAAACAGCCGATACATTTGGTATCGGCAAAGGAAATAGGATGAATCTAACCTATTTCCATTAGCGAGATAAGCTTGTTCATCACATAGCCGATACATTTGGTATCGGCCATAGCCGATAGATTTGGTATCGGCCAAAGCCGATAGATTTGGTATCGGCTATTGCGGAGTTGCGGCTGTTAAGACACTATGTTTATTTAGTAAAGCATAAAGAACGACTAACCATCAACAGCAATACAGCATGGTTATAATGACAGTGATTGGGGGTCATACACAGAGTATGTAACACATTCATATAGTACGGTCAACATTCCCGGGGTTTTTTGAAAAATTAGTGAGGCCCAGATAACGCCATGGATCTATGGTTATCACTTTAGTTAAGGCGTCAGCGGCTTGTAGTGCACTTTCCTGGTATGTGATCAACTTGATGTCGCCTGCTTCGATTCTATCACGGATATAGTCTGATTTTACTTCGAGTTTCTTGTTTTTGGGTCTTTCAATTATTGCGATAGCAGCTTGGTTGTCCTCGAGTATCTTTGGACTAGTTTCAATTCCCATGTCTTGAAGCATTGGCTTAATCCACTCGATTTCCTCGCATGCGGATGTGACAGCACACAGTTCAGCTTCGGCTGTTGAGAGTGCCTGAATGTCTTGCACTTGTGAACGCCAGAAAATAGGCGATCCAAACAATTTTATCAAACAGCCACTGCGAGATCGACTTCTAGCTTCCTGCTTGAAACTTGCGTCCACAGAGATGACCAAATCTTCCTTTTCAACATCTCCCAGGCAAAGAGCCAACTTCTTAGTACCTTTCAAGTATCGCCACACGCCCTTTACTGCATTGGCGAGATGTACTGTTGATGATTGCACTTCTTGGCTTACGACCAGATGGTTTGTATGCGGACTCTCAGATCCCAATGAAAAATTTACAGGACGTTTAGGACCACGTGAATAAGATATATTTCAATTTTCATGACTGAATGGCCATAGGTTCTCGAGTTATAAAATTCCAAAGTTTGTTATAAGCGCTATTCTTGGTGCGCTTTTCACTGTGGCACACTCGTCAATTCGAGTGTGTACGACCGCAGATCAAAAGAGTAAACGCATACCCGAATCCTTACCCTAAAGCAAATTGTGTTTATGATTTCCAACGCTTCCTCGTACTTTTTTAACATATTGGTTCTGGTTTGTGCTTTTTAACTGGAGGGGAGAGAATATATGATGAAACTGGAGCCTGGGATTCTTGAGTGCAAGAAGAAGACGACATTTGCTAGAATGATTGTGAAAGCCATTAGTTTCTTCGATTTGATTTGATGAAATATTACCCAAATATCATCACCAAACATCTCTTCATTCACATTATCATTGTCATCTTCAGTTGATAGTCATCATTATCGTATTAATCAAGAATTTTGGTGTAATCACCATCGAAGAAATCATCAAGTCCGGTAACAAACACAGTCTGCAGTTCTTAAGCGGTGGCCTCTCCGTTGACATTCGCGTTGTACTCCTTGTAGAGACGCAGAATGAGTTCTCGAATCACTCGTTTCTTATCCATATTCGCTTTTTATTCAAATTTTGTATTTCAAAGTAAATGTAAAAAAGTGGAGAATTTAACTCGCAAAATAACTTTGCCTACTTACAAGCAGCAGCTGTCATGACTGGCTACGAAAACATTTGTATAACTAAACATCAACAATGTTACTTCGAAAAACTCAACAAAATATTACAATTGTCTGAAAAATAATTAAAATTTGAATATATGAATTATTTTTTCTTTATGCCAACAACAAGACACCGAGTGAACACTGCACACTGGACACTGTGGAGCTGTTAGGTGGATAGCAGGAGTGGAGTTTTGATGCGCGCTTAGCTGCACTGAAAATTGACGCGCATAATAAACTTTGGAATTTCATAACTCGAGAACCTATGGCCATTCAGTCGTGAAAATTGAAATCAACACTATTCACGTGGTCCTAAAAGTCCTGTTAATTTTTCATTGGGATCTGAGAGTCCGCATACAAACCATCTGGTCGTTAATCGGTTAACTATGCAAACGATGTCAGGCCTAGATTTGCATGCGAGGTATTGAAGGCAACCTAGCATTTCTTGAAGGAGTCTTTTGTTGAATGTTTTATTGTTTTCTGTTTGTGGATCGAACTTCTCGAGTCGGTCTGTTTCACGAGCGTTTGCAAGACCAATCCTTTCTAATACCTTTTCGATGTACTTCTGTTGAGTCAAGTAAATAAGTTTGTTTGGACGGTCTCGATGAAGGCCAACTCCCAAAAACCGTTTCGGTTCTCCCAATTTATGCACTTTAAATTTTGATTCTATTTCATTTATTACAGCTTCAATTTTTTCTATTGTTTTTGCAGCTATTAATGCATCATCCACGTAGATCACCAAGGTGACATCGTCTCGCTTGAATATACAACGTTCACCTTTTATACGTTTGAAGCCAATAGTTTTAAGAAAGTCCGACATTGTATTTTCCCATTCGCGACTTGATTGCTTCAATCCATAAACTGCCTTTTTCATCTTCCATATTTTCCCATCAATTCGGAATCCAGGCGGAGGAAACATGTAGATGGTCTCCTTTAAGTCAGCATTCAAAAAGGCAGATTTAATATCAATCTGAGACAGCTCAAGGTCGTTTTTAGCCACTAAAGTAAGGAAGGCACGAACTGACGTTGGATGAGCAACATGAGCATAAGTCTTGTCATAGTCGATGCCTTTGGTCTGCGTAAAGCCTTGTGCAACGAGTCTTGCTTTATATTTGCGGTCCTTTCCTTCATCATGCTTGGTGTCGAATACCCATTTTGATCCAATAATTGATGTGGCTTCGTTATCATCTACCCATTCAAAAGTGCCCAATTCTTCGAAAGTACTAATTTCCTTTTGCATGGCGAGTTGAAAATTGGGGTCACTATATTCGGGTGGAATCGATTCACCTGGTCGGAGTCTCAGTCCTGAGTCATAACTCAAATCCTTGCTTCTTTTTAATTTACGAGCGTCTGTCGATTCGTCATCGTCGTGAAAGGTCAAGAAACTTATTTCAATTTCATACTTTCGAAGTTCGGTTAAAGAATTTTCAAATATTTCTGTGTTGGTATTTCTTTCTAATTGTTCAATCTCATTAGAGTTATTTTGAATCAAGCCTTCATCAGTTGTATTAATTTCATTTATATGTTCATTTGAAATCAATTCGTTTTCAGTATTTATTGTCTGGTTTTCCGGATAACCTGAATCGTTTGTAATTGAGTTTCTTGCTGCTTCGGCTTGAATTTCATTGGATAGGTCGTTGAATTCCTCTTCCGAATCACTAGAATCTGAGGAATCACTTAAAATTGTTGCTTTTGCTGCTTTTGGGCTTATTTTCCTCTGTTGAAACTTCCTCTATGCTGGACATTGGACTAACAGTCTTTGGATCGTACTTGTTTGAAGGAAATTCATCCTCAAAGAAAACAATATTTTCACTTGTGACTGTAGTTACTGTTCGTCTTTTTGTCGATCATAACACGATATTTCTTTAGCGTTAAATCATATCCCAAAAATATTGCACTCAGTCCTCTGTGGTCCAATTTGGAAGTACGTCGATTGTTGTAGACATAGCATCTGCATCCGAATGGGCGAAGGTGGTCTAGACTTGGTTTTCCTTCTTCAAACCAACGTTCATAAGGGCTTTCATTAGTTGTATCACAAATTATCCGATTTGTAGTATGAGTTGCATTTCCAATTGCTTCTGCCCAGTATGTCATGCTCGGTCCACTTTGATTTATCATTGTTCGCATTGCGTCTTGTAGGGTGCGATGTTTTCTTTCAGCGACGCCATTTTGATGAGACGAATAGGCGGCCGTTCGTTCATGGATTAGTCCCATCCGAGTTATAACTTCTTCCATTTGTTCTTTACAGAACTCCAAACCATTATCGGTACGAATTCGAAGCAATGGCCATTGACTCATTTGCCTTTCCACGAATTTAATGAACGATATCATTTTATCAATAGCTTCATCCTTCGTTCTGATGAAATAAACTGTAGTATATCGCGAGTAATCGTCTACAAGGGTTAAGAAATACCTTTTCTTGCCAAGTGACAATTGTTTAATATCACATAAATCAGAATGGACCAATTGAAGAGGTCGAATAGATTTGATCACAGTAATTGGTTTCGGTATGCTCTTTGTCATTTTTTCAGCTACACAACAATGACATTTTCCATCAATGCCACTTAAGAAGGGATAAGATTGCTTCATATTGTTCATTTTATCGTTGCAAGGGTGACATAATCGATCGTGCCAATTAATTTTATCAGGCATCGAAGCAATCATAGCCTTGGGTTGGTTTAAGATTTCAAAATTAGCAGGATATAAACCTTCTTCATTTGCTTGAGTAATCAACGTTATATCACCATATTCATCTCGAATTATGCACTTGTTATTTTCGAATAACACAGAATTTCCACGTTTAGTTATTTGTCTTACTGAAATCAAGTTTGCTGCAAGTTCTTCGACATATTCCACATTATGCAACACTAGTTCTTGGTTACGCGATTTGACTGTGACTTGGCCTTTAGATGTAGCATCAATCGTGTGGTCATTTGCTGTGTGAACTTTACGCGGTTGTTCAAGTTCAATGATTGATGAAAAGGCGTCCTTGTTGTTGCACATGTGGACACTAGCAGCACTATCGATGAACCATTCGTCAATAGATTTCCGAGCGGAATAAACTCGGTATCGCGCGATCCAACTACGGTTTCCACGTCTATTAGGTCCTCCTCTATAATTTCCGCGGTAATTCTTATTACGGTTATCCGGACATTCTCGGATGAAGTGGCCGGTTTGCCCACAATTATAGCAAGCAGGTTGGTTTCGGCCTTGATGCTTGTATCGAGCAGCAAAAACTTGTTCATCCTTTTCCTCATCGTCCGAATCAGTATCATTTGCTTCTTTATTTACTTCTGACAAGTTCTTGGACCGATTTATCATTTCCTCTTGAGCAATGATATGGTGCTTCGTTTCATGTAATTTAATATCACCATTCTGCTTAACTAATTTTCCTAAAATTCCATCAAACTCCTCGGGCATATTCACCAGAAAGGCAACACTTTGATAAGTTTCTGGTAGATCCAGACCATGACCTTTCAAATCCTCGATTAATGCAGTCATTTTGGCAATGTACGATTTCATTTTGCCCACTTTCCCTTTGAGGCTGCACATTTTCCTCAGCGTTAAGGCTTGCATAATAACATCGGGAGCTGAGAAATTGGCTTTAAAGGTTTCAAAAATTTTCTTTGGACTGTCATCTTCGCCTGTCAATCGAAGAGCATCGGCATCAACACTATCGAGTATGAAGCCACGCGTTCGTGAAAAGTTCAGTTCGGCTGTTGGGTCATTGGACGGTGCAGTGTCGATGTCAATATACTTTTTCAGTCCATGCTTATCCAAGGTAGCCAGTATTTGCCTTCTCCACGTATTGTACGTTCCGGCCGACAATGTTGTCTTCTCTTTGCCCATCTTCTTCGTAGCTCGTTAGTTCAGAGTTTCAGTGGAGAACAGCAAAATTTCAGCGCTTTCTCATAATCTGTTAAGACACTATGTTTATTTAGTAAAGCATAAAGAACAACTAACCATCAACAGCAATACAGCATGGTTATAATGACAGTGATTAGGGGTCATACACAGAGTATGTAACACATTCATATAGTACGGTCAACAGCGGCAATGGAAATAGGATGAATCTAACCTATTTCCATTGTCGAGATAAGCTTGTTCATCAAAACAGCCGATACATTTGGTTGCGGCAATGGAAATAGGATGAAACTAACCTATTTCCATTGTCGAGATAAGCTTGTTCATCAAAACAGCCGATACATTTGGTTGCGGCAATGGAAATAGGATGAATCTAACCTATTTCCATTGTCGAGATAAGCTTGTTCATCACATAGCCGATACATTTGGTATCGGCCATAGCCGATAGATTTGGTATCGGCCAAAGCCGATAGATTTGGTATCGGCTATTGCGGAGTTGCGGCAATGGAAATAGGATGAATCTAACTTATTTCCATGTACGAGATAAGCTTGTTCATCAAAACAGCCGAGACATTTGGTTGCGGCAATGGAAATAGGATGAAACTAACCTATTCCCATTGTCGAGATAAGCTTGTTCATCACATAGCCGATACTTTTGGTATCAGCCATAGCCGATAGATTTAGTATCGGCCAAAGCCGATAGATTTGGTATCGGCTATTGCGGAGTTGCGGCAATGGAAATAGGATGAATCTAACCTATTCCCATTGTCGAGATAAGCTTGTTTATCAAACATCCGATACTTTTAGTTGCGGCAATGGAAATAGGATGAATCTAACCTATTTCCATGTACGAGATATGCTTGTTCATCACATAGCCGATACATTTAGTTGCGGCAATGGAAATAGGATGAATCTAACCTATTTCCATTTACGAGATAAGCTTGTTCATCACATAGCCGATACATTTGGTATCGGCCATAGCCGATACATTTGGTTGCGGCAATGGAAATAGGATGAATCTAACCTATTTCCATTGCCGAGATAAGCTTGTTCATTAAACAGCCGATACATTTGGTTGCGGCAATGGAAATAGGATGAATCTAACCTATTTCCATTAGCGAGATAAACTTGTTCATCAAAACATCCGATACATTTGGTTGCGGCATTGGAAATAGGATGAATCTAACCTATTTCCATTAGCGAGATAAACTTGTTCATCAAAACATCCGATACATTTGGTTGCGGCATTGGAAATAGGATGAATCTAACCTATTTCCATTGCGAGATAAGCTTGTTCATCAAAACATCCGATACATTTGGTTGCGGCAATGGAAATAGGATGAATCTAACCTATTTCCATTGTCGAGATAAGCTTGTTCATCACATAGCCGATACATTTGGTATCGGCCATAGCCGATAGATTTGGTATCGGCCAAAGCCGATAGATTTGGTATTGGCTATTGCGGAGTTGCGGCAATGGAAATAGGATGTATCCAACCTATTTCCATTGTCGAGATAAGCTTGTTCATCACATAGCCGATACTTTTTGGTATCGGCCATAGCCGATAGATTTGGTATCGGCTATTGCGGAGTTGCGGCAATGGAAATAGGATGAATCTAACTTATTTCTATGTACGAGATAAGCTTGTTCATCACATAGCCGATACTTTTGGTATCGGCCATAGCCGATAGATTTGGTATCGGCTATTGCGGAGTTGCGGCAATGGAAATAAGATGAATCTAACCTATTTCCATTGTCGAGATAAGCTTGTTCATCACATAGCCGATACTTTTGGTATCGGCCATAGCCGATAGATTTGGTATCGGCCATAGCCGATAGATTTGGTATCGGCTATTGCGGAGTTGCGGCAATGGAAATAAGATGAATCTAACCTATTTCCATTGTCGAGATAAGCTTGTTCATCACATAGCCGATACTTTTGGTTGCGGCAATGGAAATAGGATGAATCTAATCTATTTCCATTAGCGAGATAAGCTTGTTCATCAAAACTTCCGATACATTTGGTTGCGGCAATGGAAATAGGATGAATCTAACCTATTTCTATGTACGAGATAAGCTTGTTCATCAAAACAGCCGATACATTTGGTTGCGGCAATGGAAATAGGATGAATCTAACTTATTTCCATGTACGAGATAAGCTTGTTCATCAAAACAGCCGATACATTTGGTTGCGGCAATGGAAATAGGATGAATCTAATCTATTTCCATTGGCGAGATAAGCGTGTTCATCAAAACATCCGATACATTTAGTTGCGGCAATGGAAATAGGATGAATCTAACCTATTCCCATTGTCGAGATAAGCTTGTTCATCACATAGCCGATACTTTTGGTATCGGCCATAGCCGATAGATTTGGTATCGGCTATTGCGGGAGTTGCGGCAATGGAAATAAGATGAATCTAACCTATTTCCATTGTCGAGATAAGCTTGTTCATCAAAACTTCCGATACATTTGGTTGCGGCAATGGAAATAGGATGAATCTAATCTATTTCCATTGGCGAGATAAGCGTGTTCATCAAAACATCCGATACATTTTGTAAACGGAATAGGACCATCGGGTGACAATCCGATCGTTTAACGAGTAATTCGAATGATTGGTAGACGAATTTGGGATGAAAGAAGATTTATTGAGAGTCGAGAAAGACAACCAGTTGCACTCAGACTCAAACCGAAAGTGAGTGAGCGAGTGAGCTGATCGAGTACAAGAGAGAGAGGGTCATGCGCACGCAGTGCGATGCCACTCATGAGAGACAGATACAGTGTAACAGTAAAAGGGGGAGGCTACCGTTAGGTACGCTGACTGGAGATGCCAGAGCATTTACACTCTCCCCGGGTAACATTAATTTTAAAGTTACAAAAGTTACAAAGTATAATTTTGAAAATTTAAAATTGAAAATAAAATATAATATATCAAAATAATAAAATCAAAATGTTAGAGAAAAGAAAAAGAATTGGAAATGTCATAAGGACATCCAAACAGGTGTGTACAAAAAAAAATGTAATCGAAAGTGAGTTGGAGCCCTAATGTGGAAAGAAGAACCTATTACCAACTCATGTGTGTCCAACCAGAAAGGCGATTTCAGAGGTGGCGGTTGCGGTGGAAGCGTTGGCCGGCCGCGTTGAGACGAAGGCTAGCTGGGTCGTGGGCTGGAGGTGGTGCATCCCAATTTGTAAACATAGTTGGGTTGTCAAAGTGAATTTCGCTCGGTAAGAAGCGAGCGATGGGATGACCAGTCCCATGGGTTTGTGCAAATTCGTGGAATTGTAGGGCCATCATTTCCAGACGGACCATGGTGGCTGTTTCGGGGGCCGTAAAAACGCGCCCGATATTTTGACGCATGTTGCGCACCTCAGTAGCCATTCCAACAATATGGTCACGACGGGCGACGAGGTCGGGCCGTGACAAGCCTGCGATGGCTTCGGGAGTTGTAGCCACGCGCCATAAATTTGCAACCGTATAGGCTATTTCGGCCAAACGCGTGCCATAATGCATCTGCCGGTTCAGCAGAATTTGACGAGGCATGAATCCCCGTTGTGCGGGTTGGTTGCCTTGATTTCGGTTGTAACGTCGCGGAATGGCGATGACACGAGGCGGCTGAACCGGTATTGGTGGAGATGGAGATCGAACCACCCTCTGAGGTGGGGGAGGCGATGGTGAACGCACCTGCCCGAGTTCTTCTTGTCGAAACATGGCCGAGTAAGATGGGCTCGGCGTGGACTGGCTTGTTGGACCACAGAACTCTCCGGCATCGGGTGCCGAAGTGCCAACAGGAGTCCAAATTATTCGTCCGTTTCCTGCACTTCCTGTAGATGTCGATCCGAATGCGGAAGGGTAATCCCGCATAGTAGAGTCAAACGAGCCGGTCATTGCTCGGAGCGTCACGACATCATCCGGAAGTTGCGCGGGTGGCATCAGTGGATCGGTCCGTGATGGGCCGGGAGCCTGAAAGTCGATGGCCATCCGAGACTCATCATCTGACATCGATACATCCTGCAAGTTCGGGACAGCAGGAGGCGAAACCACGGCCCCAAGGGAAGACGGGATCGCATCGATGTTTGCAGAAGCACTCAAGTCCAAAACTTGTTCGATGAATTGGACATCAGAGCCAGAAGACACAGTTGGAGATGGCGGCTGTGAATTGGACATCGTGTAGGCAGAACAGAACGATAAAACGACAAGGCAGGTTGGTGATGCAGAATGGAGTGAAGATTGAGGTCTGGTATTGGACTTAATATACTAAATTGGAAAGGATGAAGGTGTGGGCAAGGGATTAAGAGGTATGGATCATAGGCAAACCCGATAGATAGAGATAATGAAAAGATCGAAAACAAACTAACCGAAAGGCCGCCTTCGATGGCCAGGCTCGAGTCCAAAGAGGGCCGAGACCAAATGATGAAAACAAAAGAAGCTTTCTCACGACCACCGAAGGACGGAAACCGCAGTTAGCATGAAGAAAACTGCGGTGGCTTGAAGATGTGACCAAAGGTCTCGAAGACCTAATATGGAAAAGTTTGTATTAGGATGTATACCTCTGTGGTGCCGACAACCAAAATTGGAAGTCGGTTCGATGAGAAAGTTTGCCAAACGATGAAACCTGTGAAGGAAATGACAAGCCGCACACGATGGGTAAAGATGAAATCGGACGACGTATCGACCGAATAAAACCCAAACAAAGGGCACGATAACGCAATCATAGGGTTAGATGAAAGAGCGTGCCGATGAAATGTTTGGAACCTCAATTTAGATCGTGGCCACCTTGACTGGCGTTTGAAATATGCCAGTAGGCAGCAGGATCATCCGATAAATGGCCTCGAGGAGAGGGGAAAGGCGATAAGTGTGATGCCGATCGACTCGAAGGCCGTAAATCAACCAGGGGGAGATCACCCAGGTTGGACCTAACGCGCGATTTGCGAAACCAGAAAGTGGCAAAGGCCACCGCCAGTGCCAAAACGAGCGAAAGGCAAACGTACGCAATGTAGTGTGGAGCATCGTTAACGAAGATGTCCGAAAACGTGACTGAGCGCCACTTGTGTGATTCATGCAAAATAGCTTCGATCTGTCGATGGCTCTCCGATGGAAGGATGCCCGACTGGTGATGAGGGAACAATTGGCTGTTGATAATGCCAGATTGATCCATATTCACATTAAGTTCTATTTTCTTAGTGACATTAGATGCTGGAAAGGGTAGATCGCCGATAGAGAAGGAGATCGAGCGTGCCAGTTTGAACACGCGACCGTCACAAGGAGTAGTGACGCCCTTGATCGTAATGTTCAAGACAGAACAGTGAACCACGCGGTAAGCATTTGAAGCCACGACCTGATATAATTCCTCTGCGGCCGTGTCCGAAGCCGATTTGCACGAGTGCACAGTCCACAGAGATTTTTGGTCTACGTGTGACTTACAAAGAATAGGTCGATCAGACGTGACATATTCTTCGGCTTCTGTGATTGGGTTGAAAGAGATCACGTTTGGACACTGACTGACAGAGTCGTCAATCAGAAATCTAGGGCCGGTATACTTCAAGAAACAAAATTTGTCACCATGCGGTTTAACCAGGTTAAAAGGTACCGCTTCGAGAATGGACTTAGTTTGTGAAGTCTTTTTAGTCCAAAAACGCAAAGTAAGCAAACGCTCTGTCGGATTGAAATGACAGCGGTCGATGACAGACCACAGCGATCTTGGACAATCAGTACAAATTTGTGCATCACGAAACAATGAGTCAAAATGGTTATCGAATCTCTTTGAACTATTGTAAGAAATTAAAAATAATTCTAAATCGTGAGCGATGAATTTAAAAGACTCCTCTGCGCGCATAAAGTAACGATCGTGGATAGATTGATTCCGTAAACCTGAATGTACTTCGGAAGCGAGCAAGGCCAGGTGGTCTTGATGCTTCAATAAAATCTTAGAAATAGCCGCCATCTGAGTAAAAGAGGCTGCCATTTCAGTATCAATCTTACCATCATGATGCAGAATCTGAGCACGCAGAGCATCCACATTGTTGTGGTCCTTGAAACTAAGATAAGTTGAGTAGGCCAGAGACGTTACACCAGTCACAATAGATGCAAGAGGTAGTTGACGTTTTGGACGAGAACGAACCGGTAGGTGGATTGGTTGGTCAACGGATTCGCAGTGACGTTTAAGAAGTGGCACAATGTGTTTTGAAAACAGAGTGCGGCAATAGGCGTTCAGGCCAGGGGCACCGTGTGGATCGCGAAAAGCACACGTATCCAATAGTTTCACAATGAGAGTTGTGTCAGTCTCACCCACAGTTGGTAGGTGGGTGGACTGCTTCCATAGGACTGGGTCGACCTCATCAAGTGAAAGCACGGGCACCATAAGGGCCAGTACACAACAGAAGAAGAACATGTTCGAATCCAAATAACCAGAAGAAATCGAAGACAAAGTACGTTTCGCTTTAGTGTTACGTCTGGTCTCGCCTGGCGCACGATAGAAGTGCTTCAATTTTGAAACGTTGACTGTTGACGATTTAGAATCATCAATGCGCATTAAGGCAGGGCCTAAAACCTCTTTAACCTTAAAAGGGCCGAGATATTTGGCCGCCAACTTGTTGTAGTGGCTAGGCGCAACAGTTTTGTCAAAAACAAGTACCTCATCACCGACTTTAAAGTCCGGCACTGTATGATGTTTGTCAAAGTATCTTTTGTTTATAGCGTCACGTTTGTTTTGATTGCGGTTGACCATCTCATGGATCAATTCTAGATTGTCCACAATAGTAACACAATAGTAGTCAACACGCAAATTCACATCCGGAGGCAGAACTGCCTTGCGACCAAAGAAAAGTTCGCAAGGAGTGACGCCGGTGGTTGCGTGGACAGAAGCATTATACGCGTAACACAAGGGAACCAATTTGGTTGCCCAATTTGTTTGGTTTTCATTTGCGTAGTTGCGCAACATGTTAACTAGTGTACCATTGTATCGTTCTACGATGTTAGTGCTGGGTTGGTAACCACTGGTTGTTACCTGTTTAATAGCAAATAGTCTGCACAATTCAGCAATAATATTGTTGATAAAAGATTTTGACTTATCGTGCAACAAACGCTGGGGCACAGCACAGTAAGGGCAGATCAAATCCTCGAAAAGAAATTTAGCGACATTTTTAGCGCTAGTGTCAACGCATGCCTTGGCAATAGCAAATTTCGAGTAACCACAAGTCAAAGTAACAATATACTTGCAGCGTGAGGAAGATTTTATCAAGGGCCCGATGTGGTCAATAGCAACCAGTTCCATAGGAGCTGTAGCTTCAATGTGCTGTAAGTTACCAGGGTTAGGTGTAGGAAGTTTCTTGTTGATTTGGCATTCGTAGCAAGTAGTGAAAAACTTTTTAGTATCCTCATGAATAGATGGCCAAAAGTATTTGCCTGTCAAAATGGGATACAATTTTCGAAAACTCAGGTGACCACCGCAAACAGCTTTGTGTGTGTTAAACAAAAGTTCGTCGCGCATGACCAAAGGGATCACTGTGCGGTAACCGTTGCCGACTTTACGGGAAAGTACACCGGTATCAAGAATTTCATAACTTTTGTATTTGCGGTCATGCAAATTCTCCATGACCTCCTTACAGAATGGGTCACGTGCCTGTTTTGCAAGAAGCAAGGCGAGAGGGTCAGAAGGGTTGACCGCGAGAATAGCATTTACCGAAGACACCTGTTTGAATTCGGGTCGATTGTCTGGATAACGACTAGCAAAATCAGCAAAGAAGTTTTCAGCAGAAGACAAATGTTGTACGGTCATTCTGTAACGATTGAGTGCCTCCAATTGCCGAGCAATGCGAGGACATGGTTTTGGCTGACTTTTCATGTAAGAAAGTGCCTTATTGTCGGTGAAAAGGACAAAAGGTTTGCTCGGGGAGAGCAAGTCCGAGAAAAACTTAATAGTTTCAACAGCACTAAGTGTCTCCAAATCGAAAATTGGGTAGCGTTTCTGAACATTAGTTAAGGCGCGCGAAAAGTAACCGATTGGTCTTTCGACATCGTCCTGAACTTGGGTAAGGCAGCCGCCAATACCGACAGAACTCGCATCACTATAAACGCGTGTCTCGGCATCAGTTTGAAAGTGACCAATGATGGGACGAGAACAAATTAATTTTTTCATCTTTTCAAAGGCCAACTGATGTTGCTCAGTCCAATGAAAAACCACATGTTTCTTGGTAAGTGCCGTAAGTATGGCTACCTCACTGGCAAAGTGAGGCACATGTTTTCGGACATAAGACATAAGACCAAGAATGGACCTAACCTCGTCGGTCTTAGACGGAGGTTGTAAGCCACGAATTTTGGCCACCAGCGAGTCGGCTGGTTTGATGCCTTTTGCAGAGACCGAATAACCAAGAAAAACAACACTTTTAGAAGCAAAAGTGCACTTCGAAAGTTTGACCGTGACATTGTTCTCACAAAGGCGACCAAGGAACCGGTCCAAACGGGCATTATGCTCCTCAAAACTGCGACCGAAGACGATAAAATCGTCACAATAACTGACCATTTCGATCCACTTCAAATCAGAAAGGAACAAGTCAACGGCCCGAGTAAAACCAGTACCCGAGTCGTTAAGACCGAAAGGGATTACGGTCCATTGCAGCAATTTACCCGAAGGGGTTGCAAAGGCAGTAATATACCGCGACTCCTTGGCCAGAGGGACCTGATGGAACGCACTATTCAAATCGATTTGTGAAAAGAAGACACCGTCTTTCAGAGCGCGCATGCACATCGTGGCGTCGGGCGACGGATAAGCATCCGGGATAATGGCCTTGTTGACATTGCGATAGTCCAGACAAATTCTTTTGGTATTGTCCCGTTTAGTAATCATTACTATTCTGGAACACCAGTTGGAATTGCTGGGTTCTACCAGACCTTTAGCCTCGAGCGCCGACATTTCCGTGTCAACGGCCTGGGACTTGTCGATGGCCATGCGGGCCGGGCCGTGCTTGACTGGCTTGACCGAAGGGTCAATAGTCAGAGCATACTCGATGTTTTTGGTGCGACCAAGGCGACCATCAGATGCAGACAAGGCATCAGCGTGACGCTCGAGAATATCGATAATCACCTTCTGCTCATCGTCATTCAAATCGAGGCCGATTCGAATTGGAGTGCCTTGAAAATCAACCACACGAGTATCAGAGTCATCAAGAGAGCGATATGTCTCTAAATCATCTGGATCCTCGTCCTCCAAGGTCTGCACATCTTCGACCGGAGCGAATGTGGCGATAGTTTTGGCACTAGTGTTTGCATCTGAAATGGCACTGATAGAAACCATTGGAAGCAAAGGTTGCGGCGGTGGTGACTCAATAGTGGGCACAGGCACAGTAGGGTGCGCCGGAGAGGGCACCCTATCAGGCAGACGAACGGGAGGACAGGTAATGTCCTCGTCGGATAAGGCCCACGAAAAGGGGGTGATCCGTTCAGGAGGAATTTCCTCAGCATAGCCCACAATTTGACCTTTCGCGATTTCAACAGAAGAATCCGAAAGATTGATCACACTGATCACCGGCGCTTGTTGTGGATTAGTTTTAACCAATGTGTTTTGAATTATACATTTGTTCTTGTTGTAAACCGAGTCAGGAGTGTACACGAATGCCTGATCGGTTTTCTTGGCCAAACGCTTTGACGTGTGAATTTCAATGTCCACGCGTCCGTGAGGGCCAATTGTGGTTGCAGCATTAGCATGAGTGAAACCGACAGAGGGGGCCGTAGCCGGAATTGAAAGCCTCTGACCAGGAAAATCACAAACCACATGATCAAGGAAGTCAATGCCCAACAAGAATTTGTGCACCGAGTTCTCAAGAATCTGAACCGTCAAATTGAATGGAACACGATTGGCAACGATCATGTCAATATTAGCAGCGCCAACAATAGCCAAAGGCTTGTGGTCAGGGCCACACAAAGGTAGCATCAGATCAGGCCGAAGCTTGAGGCCAAGCTCGGAGATCATTGACTTGTCTATGACAGTATTGTCTGCAGCCGAGTCCAAAGTTGCTTCGGTCCATTGACCATTGACACGAACATCGATCCAACGGCGAGTGCCGGTTTTGTTGATTGTCTGATGGATCGTGTTGATTGTACGGCGAACACCAGTTTGTTGGTTGTTCGAATTGTGACGGTTATTGTTGTTGTAATTAGAATTACCACGATTGTTATTGGAATTACTATTATTATTATTCGAATTGTTACCACCTCTACCATTACCACTGTTATTGTGAGAGGAGGAACTAGAATTGCCACCAGAAGAATTGCCACCCGAACCAGAATTGGAGTTCGAGCGGCTCTGGTTGCCAGAATTCTGTTGATTACCTGAACGATTCTGGTAGTTCTGGTTATTTGAACCATTGGAGCGGTTATTGTAACCATTTCCACGGTTATTGTTATTATTACCATTACCACCATTATTACCGCCGTTATTGCGGTTATTTGAACCGTTATTATTATTATGGTTACCATTGAAACGACGGTTATTGTTATTATTGTTGTTATGTCTCGAACGATTACCGCCGCCATTGCCGTTATTGGGCCTTACGGCTTCAAGCGCCTGACTGCGCATGTATTGCTGATCAGTCTCGGCCATAATGGCCGCGCGTTGAAAATCTTTGTATGTAACCATCGTGGATTGGCGAATGCGGTTGACAAGGCCAGGCTCAAGTTTCCCACAAGCGAGAGAAATCTTAGTAGCCTGAGACGAGCCCGATTCAGCGATATCGAGCATTGTTTTCAGCCTATCCAAGTACGCATCAATACGTTCGTTCTTCTTGCGAGTTGCAGAAGCGAATTTGTTGCTCATGTACTGAACATCGGCTGTGTTGCCCCACTGATTGAGAAAATCAGTGTACAACTGCGCCAGATCGGCAGCCTCATACGTCCGAGAAGAGCCACGAGCGGTTTCGTACTCATTATACCAGTCCACTACATTGTCACCTAAAACATTAACAAAGTACTTAAAGCACTTCTCCTCGTTCCAAGCAGCGGCCCCTGCATAGTTTTTGTAGTTGGTCAAGAATTTTCTAGCATTCTCGTCAAGCAAACCCTCAAATTTGGGGAAAGGACATTTTCTAATCAAAGACAACAAATCATCATCGCGAGTTGCCATTGTGAATGTAAGCGAGGTGATGGGAGTGCCAGGTGGCGTAGAGGTTTGTGTAGAAGTAATAGGTGAATTAACACTAGCAGTGGTAGTGGTGTTGGATGTTGTACTAGAAGACTGGCCAGCAGAAGACAGACCAGCTGGAGTGGGGGCAGAAGAAGCCACTGTACCACTATCAGACAGAAGAGGAGCAGGAGGTAACTGCTCAGGCGCGGTGCCTTTGTCGTCTGTTCTAGCGTCAAACAAGTCACACGCGTGCGCAGTAGCCGAACGAGGTTGAACTAGTTCGGTGGCAGATTTGGCGCCAAGTGGTGTATATGTAACACTATGTTGTGTGACTGTAATGTTT
Organism: Rhizoglyphus robini; assembly: GCA_023373905.1. Taxonomy (NCBI): domain Eukaryota; kingdom Metazoa; phylum Arthropoda; class Arachnida; order Sarcoptiformes; family Acaridae; genus Rhizoglyphus; species Rhizoglyphus robini. The sequence goes on along the minus strand of JAKIJQ010000092.1, from coordinate 222,087 downwards.
TGACTAAAATTGAGTATAGAAGAAAAATCGAGATCGAGGCCAGTGTCGTCAGGCACAATCGATTTATCGATATCCTTTTTAGGTGTGCTGAAATCGTCGTCGTCGTCCTTATCGTTACTATCCATCCATGATGCAAGAAGCAGGAAAGGAAAAGTAAACAAAATGCAAGTCTATGTCGAGAGAAGAGATAGAACGAGCACAAAATGGCAATGTGAATCGCGCGTTAACTATAAACACTCATAGACGACAATGCGATCACCAATCAGGATGTTTACCTGTTTTAGTTGTAAACAAATGCACGAGTTACAACGAAAACGCGGCAGCGGCCAACCAAGCGAGCGAATGTCCAACTGCAAGAGCAAAGAAGGACAAAAGGGCAAATGCAATCGAATCGAGGCCAAAAGCAAAGGCAATCGAAAGAGGCAAAAAGAACCCAAAACGCAGCGCAAAATGCAAGCGTGAAGAACAGAATTGTTACTTACAAGGCTTGAAAGAGAAGTAGACACACGGTCTTACTTCAGGAAGGCAGCAAAAGCACGGCGGACCAACGGAACCACAAGTGCGAAAGACAAGCTCAATGGTGAGACAAGTCAAATTCTGATTGAGCCAATAGTCACGGACCACCAAAGAGGTACAGATGACTGAAAGGACTGCCACACCAACAGATTGAACAGGAGTGAGCAGGAATGAGCAAGATGACCACGAAGAGATCGTCTTGACTCGAGAGATAGGACGAGAGCGAGATTGTTCAATGTCTTGCGCGAGCGGAACACAAAACAGAGTAAAATTGGTGGAATTTCGTTCAAAAGATTGACAGAACGGACTTTCGACCACCAGTGGGGGAATCTTGACCGATTAAGTTCGTAAAACCGGAAGACCAGCGCCAATGTAAACGGAATAGGACCATCGGGTGACAATCCGATCGTTTAACGAGTAATTCGAATGATTGGTAGACGAATTTGGGATGAAAGAAGATTTATTGAGAGTCGAGAAAGACAACCAGTTGCACTCAGACTCAAACCGAAAGTGAGTGAGCGAGTGAGCTGATCGAGTACAAGAGAGAGAGGGTCATGCGCACGCAGTGCGATGCCACTCATGAGAGACAGATACAGTGTAACAGTAAAAGGGGGAGGCTACCGTTAGGTATGCTGACTGGATATGCCAGAGCATTTACAATTTAGTTGCGGCAATGGAAATAGGATGAATCTAACCTATTTCCATTGTCGAGATAAGCTTGTTCATCACATAGCCGATACATTTGGTATCGGCCATAGCCGATAGATTTGGTATCGGCCAAAGCCGATAGATTTGGTATCGGCTATTGCGGAGTTGCGGCAATGGAAATAAGATGAATCTAACCTATTTCCATTGCCGAGATAAGCTTGTTCATCAAAACATCCGATACATTTGGTTGCGGCAATGGAAATAGGATGAATCTAACCTATTTCCATTTACGAGATAAGCTTGTTCATCAAAACATCCGATACATTTGGTTGCGGCAATGGAAATAGGATGAATCTAACCTATTTCCATTGCCGAGATAAGCTTGTTCATCAAAACATCCGATACATTTGGTTGCGGCAATGGAAATAGGATGAATCTAACCTATTTCCATGTACGAGATAAGCTTGTTCATCAAATAACCGATACATTTGGTTGCGGCAATGGAAATAAGATGAATCTAACCTATTTCCATTGCCGAGATAAGCTTGTTCATCAAAACATACGATACATTTGGTTGCGGCAATGGAAATAGGATGAATCTAACCTATTTCCATGTACGAGATAAGCTTGTTCATCAAACAGCCGATACATTTGGTTGCGGCAATGGAAATAGGATGAATCTAACCTATTTCCATGTACGAGATAAGCTTGTTCATCAAATCAGCCGATACATTTGGTTGCGGCAATGGAAATAGGATGAATCTAACCTATTTCCATTGGCGAGATAAGCTTGTTCATCAAAACAGCCGATACATTTGGTTGCGGCAATGGAAATAGGATGAATCTAACCTATTTCCATTGTCGAGATAAGCTTGTTCATCAAACAGCCGATACATTTGGTTGCGGCAATGGAAATAGGATGAATCTAACCTATTTCCATTAGCGAGATAAGCTTGTTCATCAAAACATCCGATACATTTGGTTGCGGCAATGGAAATAGGATGAATCTAACTTATTTCCATGTACGAGATAAGCTTGTTCATCACATAGCCGATACATTTAGTATCGGCCATAGCCGATAGATTTAGTATCGGCCAAAGCCGATAGATTTGGTATCGGCTATTGCGGAGTTGCGGCAATGGAAATAGGATGAATCTAACCTATTTCCATTAGCGAGATAAGCTTGTTCATCAAAACATCCGATACATTTAGTTGCGGCAATGGAAATAGGATGAATCTAACCTATTCCCATTGTCGAGATAAGCTTGTTCATCACATAGCCGATACATTTGGTATCGGCCATAGCCGATAGATTTGGTATCGGCCAAAGCCGATAGATTTGGTATCGGCTATTGCGGAGTTGCGGCAATGGAAATAGGATGAATCTAACCTATTTCCATTGTCGAGATAAGCTTGTTCATCACATAGCCGATACATTTGGTTGCGGCAATGGAAATAGGATGAATCTAATCTATTTCCATTAGCGAGATAAGCGTGTTCATCAAAACATCCGATACATTTAGTTGCGGCAATGGAAATAGGATGAATCTAACCTATTTCCATGTACGAGATAAGCTTGTTCATCAAAACAGCCGATACATTTGGTTGCGGCAATGGAAATAGGATGAATCTAACCTATTTCCATTGCCGAGATAAGCTTGTTCATCAAACAGCCAATACATTTGGTGGCGGCAATGGAAATAGGATGAATCTAATCTATTTCCATTAGCGAGATAAGCGTGTTCATCAAAACATCCGATACATTTAGTTGCGGCAATGGAAATAGGATGAACCTAATCTATTTCCATTAGCGAGATAAGCGTGTTCATCAAAACATCCGATACATTTAGTTGCGGCAATGGAAATAGGATGAATCTAACCTATTCCCATTGTCGAGATAAGCTTGTTCATCACATAGCCGATACATTTGGTATCGGCCATAGCCGATAGATTTGGTATCGGCTATTGCGGAGTTGCGGCAATGGAAATAGGATGAATCTAACCTATTTCCATTGTCGAGATAAGCTTGTTCATCAAACAGCCGATACATTTAGTTGCGGCAATGGAAATAGGATGAATCTAACCTATTTCCATGTACGAGATAAGCTTGTTCATCAAAACAGCCGAGACATTTGGTTGCGGCAATGGAAATAGGATGAATCTAACCTATTTCCGTTGTCGAGATAAGCTTGTTCATCAAACAGCCGATACATTTAGTATCGGCCATAGCCGATAGATTTGGTATCGGCCATAGCCGATAGATTTGGTATCGGCTATTGCGGAGATTGCGGCAATGGAAATAGGATGAATCTAACCTATTTCCATGTACGAGATAAGCTTGTTCATCAAAACATCCGATACATTTGGTTGCGGCAATGGAAATAGGATGAATCTAACCTATTTCCATTGTCGAGATAAGCTTGTTCATCACATAGCCGAGACATTTGGTATCGGCCATAGCCGATAGATTTGGTATCGGCCATAGCCGATACATTTGGTATCGGCTATTGCGGAGTTGCGGCAATGGAAATAGGATGAATCTAACCTATTTCCGTTGTCGAGATAAGCTTGTTCATCACATAGCCGAGACATTTGGTTGCGGCAATGGAAATAGGATGAATCTAACCTATTTCCATTGTCGAGATAAGCTTGTTCATCAAAACAGCCGAGACATTTGGTTGCGGCAATGGAAATAGGATGAATCTAACCTATTTCCATTGTCGAGATAAGCTTGTTCATCAAACAGCCAATACATTTGGTGGCGGCAATGGAAATAGGATGAATCTAACCTATTTCCATTGCCGAGATAAGCTTGTTCATCAAACAGCCAATACATTTGGTTGCGGCAATGGAAATAGGATGAATCTAATCTATTTCCATTAGCGAGATAAGCGTGTTCATCAAAACATCCGATACATTTAGTTGCGGCAATGGAAATAGGATGAATCTAACCTATTTCCATTGTCGAGATAAGCTTGTTCATCACATAGCCGATACATTTGGTATCGGCCATAGCCGATACATTTGGTATCGGCTTTTGCGGAGTTGCGGCAATGGAAATAGGATGAATCTAACCTATTTCCATTGTCGAGATAAGCTTGTTCATCACATAGCCGAGACATTTGGTTGCGGCAATGGAAATAGGATGAATCTAACCTATTTCCATTGTCGAGATAAGCTTGTTCATCAAAACAGCCGATACATTTGGTTGCGGCAATGGAAATAGGATGAATCTAACCTATTCCCATTGTCGAGATAAGCTTGTTCATCACATAGCCGATACTTTTGGTATCGGCCATAGCTGATAGATTTGGTATCGGCTATTGCGGAGAGTTGCGGCAATGGAAATAGGATGAATCTAACCTATTTCCATTGCCGAGATAAGCTTGTTCATCAAACAGCCAATACATTTGGTGGCGGCAATGGAAATAGGATGAATCTAATCTATTTCCATTAGCGAGATAAGCTTGTTCATCAAAACTTCCGATACATTTGGTTGCGGCAATGGAAATAGGATGAATCTAACCTATTTCCATGTACGAGATAAGCTTGTTCATCAAACAGCCGATACATATGGTATCGGCAAATGAAATAGGATGAATCTAACCTATTTCCAGGTACGAGATAAGCTTGTTCATCACATAGCCGATACATTTGGTTGCGGCAATGGAAATAGGATGAATCTAATCTATTTCCATTAGCGAGATAAGCTTGTTCATCAAAACTTCCGATACATTTGGTTGCGGCAATGGAAATAGGATGAATCTAACCTATTTCCATTGTCGAGATAAGCTTGTTCATCACATAGCCGATACTTTTTGGTATCGGCCATAGCCGATAGATTTGGTATCGGCTATTGAGGAGTTGCGGCAATGGAAATAAGATGAATCTAACCTATTTCCATTGTCGAGATAAGCTTGTTCATCACATAGCCGATACTTTTGGTATCGGCCATAGCCGATTCATTTGGTATCGGCCATAGCCGATACATTTGGTATCGGCTATTGCGGAGTTGCGGCAATGGAAATAAGATGAATCTAACCTATTTCCATTGTCGAGATAAGCTTGTTCATCACATAGCCGATACTTTTGGTTGCGGCAATGGAAATAGGATGAATCTAATCTATTTCCATTAGCGAGATAAGCTTGTTCATCAAAACTTCCGATACATTTGGTTGCGGCAATGGAAATAGGATGAATCTAACCTATTTCTATGTACGAGATAAGCTTGTTCATCAAAACAGCCGATACATTTGGTTGCGGCAATGGAAATAGGATGAATCTAACCTATTTCCATGTACGAGATAAGCTTGTTCATCAAAACAGCCGATACATTTGGTTGCGGCAATGGAAATAGGATGAATCTAATCTATTTCCATTGGCGAGATAAGCGTGTTCATCAAAACATCCGATACATTTGGTTGCGGCAATGGAAATAGGATGAATCTAACCTATTTCCATTGTCGAGATAAGCTTGTTCATCACATAGCCGATACATTTGGTATCGGCCATAGCCGATACATTTGGTATCGGCTATTGCGGAGTTGCGGCAATGGAAATAAGATGAATCTAACCTATTTCCATTGCCGAGATAAGCTTGTTCATCAAACAGCCGATACATTTGGTTGCGGCAATGGAAATAGGATGAATCTAACCTATTTCCATGTTCGAGATAAGCTTGTTCATCAAATAACCGATACATTTGGTTGCGGCAATGGAAATAGGATGAATCTAACCTATTTCCATTGTCGAGATAAGCTTGTTCATCACATAGCCGATACATTTAGTATCGGCCATAGCCGATACATTTGGTATCGGCCATAGCCGATACATTTGGTTGCGGCAATGGAAATAGGATGAATCTAACCTATTTCCATTAGCGAGATAAGCGTGTTCATCAAATAACCGATACATTTAGTTGCGGCAATAGAAATAGGATGAATCTAACCTATTCCCATTGTCGAGATAAGCTTGTTCATCACATAGCCGATACATTTGGTATCGGCCATAGCCGATACATTTGGTATCGGCCATAGCCGATAGATTTGGTATCGGCTATTGCGGAGTTGCGGCAATGGAAATAAGATGAATCTAACCTATTTCCATTGCCGAGATAAGCTTGTTCATCACATAGCCGATACATTTGGTTGGTTGCGGCAATGGAAATAGGATGAATCTAACCTATTTCCATTAGCGAGATAAGCTTGTTCATCAAAACTTCCGATACATTTGGTTGCGGCAATGGAAATAGGATGAATCTAACCTATTTCCATTGTCGAGATAAGCTTGTTCATCAAAACATCCGATACATTTGGTTGCGGCAATGGAAATAGGATGAATCTAACCTATTTCCATGTACGAGATAAGCTTGTTCATCAAAACAGCCGATACATTTGGTTGCGGCAATGGAAATAGGATGAATCTAACCTATTTCCATTAGCGAGATAAGCGTGTTCATCAAAACATCCGATACATTTAGTTGCGGCAGTGGAAATAGGATGAATCTAATCTATTTCCATGTACGAGATAAGCGTGTTCATCAAAACATCCGATACATTTAGTTGCGGCAATGGAAATAGGATGAATCTAACCTATTCCCATTGTCGAGATAAGCTTGTTCATCACATAGCCGATACATTTGGTATCGGCCATAGCCGATACATTTGGGTTCGGCTATTGCGGAGTAGCGGCAATGGAAATAAGATGAATCTAACCTATTTCCATTAGCGAGATAAGCTTGTTCATCACATAGCCGATACATTTGGTATCGGCCATAGCCGATAGATTTGGTATCGGCTATTGCGGAGTTGCGGCAATGGAAATAGGATGAATCTATCCTATTTCCATTGCCGAGATAGGCTTGTTCATCACATAGCCGATACTTTTGGTATCGGCCATTGGATAGTTGCGGCAATGGAAATAGGATGAATCTAACCTATTTCCATTGCCGAGATAAGCGTGTTCATCAAAACATCCGATACATTTGGTTGCGGCAATGGAAATAGGATGAATCTAACCTATTTCCATGTACGAGATAAGCTTGTTCATCAAATAGCCGATACATTTGGTTGCGGCAATGGAAATAGGATGAATCTAACCTATTTCCATGTACGAGATCTTTAGTATCGGCCATAGCTGATAGATTTGGTATCGGCCAAAGCCGATAGATTTGGTATCCGCTATTGCGGAGTTGCGGCAATGGAAATAAGATGAATCTAACCTATTTCCATTGTCGAGATAAGCTTGTTCATCAAACAGCCGATACAATTGGTTGCGGCAATGGAAATAGGATGAATCTAACCTATTTCCATTGTCGAGATAAGCTTGTTCATCACATAGCCGATAATTTTGGTACCGGCCATAGCCGATAGATTTGGTATCGGCTATTGAGGAGTTGCGGCAATGGAAATAGGATGAATCTAACCTATTTCCATGTACGAGATAAGCTTGTTCATCAAAACATCCGATACATTTAGTTGCGGCAATGGAAATAGGATGAATCTAACCTATTTCCATGTACGAGATAAGCTTGTTCATCACATAGCCGATACATTTGGTATCGGCCAAAGCCGATAGATTTGGTATCGGCCATAGCCGATAGATTTGGTATCGGCTATTGCGGAGTTGCGGCAATGGAAATAAGATGAATCTAACCTATTTCCATTGTCGAGATAAGCTTGTTCATCACATAGCCGATACTTTTGGTTGCGGCAATGGAAATAGGATGAATCTAATCTATTTCCATTAGCGAGATAAGCTTGTTCATCAAAACTTCCGATACATTTGGTTGCGGCAATGGAAATAGGATGAATCTAACCTATTTCTATGTACGAGATAAGCTTGTTCATCAAAACAGCCGATACATTTGGTTGCGGCAATGGAAATAGGATGAATCTAACCTATTTCCATGTACGAGATAAGCTTGTTCATCAAAACATCCGATACATTTGGTTGCGGCAATGGAAATAGGATGAATCTAATCTATTTCCATTGGCGAGATAAGCGTGTTCATCAAAACATCCGATACATTTGGTTGCGGTAATGGAAATAGGATGAATCTAATCTATTTCCATTGGCGAGATAAGCGTGTTCATCAAAACATCCGATACATTTAGTTGCGGCAATGGAAATAGGATGAATCTAACCTATTCCCATTGTCGAGATAAGCTTGTTCATCACATAGCCGATACATTTGGTATCGGCCATAGCCGATAGATTTGGTATCGGCTATTGCGGAGTTGCGGCAATGGAAATAAGATGAATCTAACCTATTTCCATTGTCGAGATAAGCTTGTTCATCAAAACTTCCGATACATTTGGTTGCGGCAATGGAAATAGGATGAATCTAATCTATTTCCATTGGCGAGATAAGCGTGTTCATCAAAACATCCGATACATTTAGTTGCGGCAATGGAAATAGGATGAATCTAACCTATTCCCATTGTCGAGATATGCTTGTTCATCACATAGCCGATACTTTTGGTATCGGCCATAGCCGATAGATTTGGTATCGGCTATTGCGGAGTTGCGGCAATGGAAATAAGATGAATCTAACCTATTTCCATTGTCGAGATAAGCTTGTTCATCAAAACTTCCGATACATTTGGTTGCGGCAATGGAAATAGGATGAATCTAATCTATTTCCATTAGTGAGATAAGCTTGTTCATCAAAACTTCCGATACATTTGGTTGCGGCAATGGAAATAGGATGAATCTAACCTATTTCCATGTACGAGATAAGCTTGTTCATCAAACAGCCGATACAATTGGTTGCGGCAATGGAAATAGGATGAATCTAACCTATTTCCATGTACGAGATAAGCTTGTTCATCAAAACAGCCGATACATTTGGTTGCGGCAATGGAAATAGGATGAATCTAACCTATTTCCATGTACGAGATAAGCTTGTTCATCAAAACAGCCGATACATTTGGTTGCGGCAATGGAAATAGGATGAATCTAATCTATTTCCATTAGCGAGATAAGCGTGTTCATCAAAACATCCGATACATTTAGTTGCGGCAATGGAAATAAGATGAATCTAACCTATTTCCATTGTCGAGATAAGCTTGTTCATCACATAGCCGATACTTTTGGTATCGGCCATAGCCGATAGATTTGGTTTCGGCTATTGCGGAGTAGCGGCAATGGAAATAAGATGAATCTAACCTATTTCCATTGTCGAGATAAGCTTGTTCATCACATAGCCGATACTTTTGGTATTGGCCATAGCCGATAGATTTGGTATCGGCTATTGCGGAGTTGCGGCAATGGAAATAGGATGAATCTAACCTATTTCCATTGCCGAGATAGGCTTGTTCATCACATAGCCGATACTTTTGGTATCGGCCATTGGATAGTTGCGGTAATGGAAATAGGATGAATCTAACCTATTTCCATTGCCGAGATAAGCGTGTTCATCAAAACATCCGATACATTTGGTTGCGGCAATGGAAATAGGATGAATCTAACTATTTCCATGTACGAGATAAGCTTGTTCATCAAATAACCGATACATTTGGTTGCGGCAATGGAAATAGGATGAATCTAACCTATTTCAATTTTCGAGATAAGCTTGTTCATCAAACAGCCGATACAATTGGTTGCGGCAATGGAAATAGGATGAATCTAACCTATTTCCATTGTCGAGATAAGCTTGTTCATCACATAGCCGATAATTTTGGTACCGGCCATAGCCGATAGATTTGGTATCGGCTATTGAGGAGTTGCGGCAATAGAAATAGAATGAATCTAACCTATTTCCATGTACGAGATAAGCTTGTTCATCAAATAACCGATACATTTGGTTGCGGCAATGGAAATAGGATGAATCTAACCTATTTCCATTGTCGAGATAAGCTTGTTCATCACATAGCCTATACATTTAGTATCGGCCATAGCTGATTGATTTGGTATCGGCTATTGCGGAGTTGCGGCAATGGAAATAAGATGAATCTAACCTATTTCCATTGTCGAGATAAGCTTGTTCATCACAGCCGATACATTTGGTATCGGCCATAGCCGATACATTTGGTATTGGCAAAGGAAATAGGATGAATCTAACCTATTTCCAGGTACGAGATAAGCTTGTTCATCACATAGCCGATACATTTGGTTGCGGCAATGGAAATAGGATGAATCTAATCTATTTCCATTAGCGAGATACCCTCGTGGGAGAAAAGTACTTAAGCTTTAAACTGGTATCTTATAAGCAACTTATAAGAACTCTTAAACACTAAAATTCTACTTACTTTGTACTTAGCACTTAAATTTCACTTATGGACAACTTAAACTCTTAAAATTCTCTTAAACAACATTTAAAATAGTAATAATTTGAATTCAAATCATTTTATATCAAAATAATTATAAAATACAAAATTCTGTTTAAACAAAGTCATGATTTAATCGATAAAGATCTACAAATGTATATTAAAAATATCGAATACATAATGAATATTATTGACTGTAGTATAAGTTGCTAATTCGTATATTTGAGATAATTCAATTTTTGTTAAATTCGAGGAAAGGCCAGAATATGTAGAAATATAGGAAAAATTCAATTTGCATCTGTCATCATCGGGTCTCAAAGGAAGCTTCTTACAATTTAATAATTCATACCCTAAAATATTAATTATAGGGCAGTCTGCAATCTCTTTGTTGGAGATCTCAATAATCTTCGAAACAATAAAATATTGACCTTTCTCAGTCTTCAAACAATGATTGTTTGTCGATTTGGACTCTGTTTTATTGTAATCTTCGGTGCAGATCAGTTTGCCATTGACTCGAAATCGCTGCAATGATTTATAAGTCATATTTGGACCAGTTTGGGAAAGTATTCGAGTCACATCGTCAGTGGGAATGAAAATAGAAGCAAATGTTTTGATTTTGCGTACCACCTTTTCACACAATTTAGGAATAAATAGAAATAAGTTTTTGAGGAACTTTTGGGACGAATTTTGAATATTACTACTGCAAGCCGACACAACAGATTGATAGGCATTACACTTTTTCATTGTTTGCTCCGAGACTTTAGTTCCTGTTTGAACTTTACTGGCAATGAGTCCAAAAATGTGTTCCGTAAAGTAAGCGGTTTGAACGGGGAGAGGACCAAATTCTTGGACCATTTCACACAAGTGGCTGATAAAATGGACATTTATTTTCCACATGAAAGCTTCGTGCTTTGAATAGATATTGCGGAATTGTTCGTAGAACACTTTGATTTGCGTTTCCAAACTTCTTGTGTCACTTTTCGAGACAAAACGCACTGATAAAGAAGACAATATAAAAGCTAATTGCTTAAAATTAGTAAATCTTTCATTTTCGAGAATGCCATCGAAGCAACACCATCCAAAGAAAATGGTTAATTCGTACTCGAGGCTCTTGAAAGATGCATTTCGGCTAAATTGAGGCATTGCTCGATGGACATTCTCTGGGAATTTAATTGATTTAAGCCTCTTGTCAAGCTCAGAAACTTGGTCCGATGAAAGCTTGTGTTGATTAATAGAACACTTCTCATCTTTTGTGAGCTTTCCAAACCATTTTGTGGAACAGTCTCTTCCAAGCCATCTACAGTAAAGTGCCCATAATTCGTGCCTCCCTTAATTCGAATACTCCCATAATTCGCAATTCGAACCGAAAATTGTCAAAATTCCTATATTTCGGTACCTATTACAGTACAAAATGGTCTCATATTTCGAAAAAACTCCCATAATTCGTAATTCGAAATGACTTTAAAGGGTTAATTCGAAAAAAATTAATTAAAATTTTTAAAAAACACGATTTTGATTGATGATTTGTGTAGTAAACACTTTTATTATACTTTGTTTATGAAATTATACAAGAAAACATACTATATGCAGGACCCACGACTGATGGAGTCGTCTGTAGGTGTGTGAGTGCACTTTGCTCCACTACAGCATTGTGTCTTGAGTTCGCCAGCACGTCACACGTGCTCTGTGTGTCTTCTTTTTCCGCTCTCTTTTCTTTTAATTACCTCAACTTCTCACAACAGTAAGTCATTGTTTGGATTTGATTTGATTTAATAAGTAACTTCTCTAGATGCCTCGCACAATCTACAATAGCAAAAGTGACAAGGAGAAGGCCAAGATTGTGCAAGAGTACGAAAATGCAGTCATCAAGCCCAAACTGAAAGATTTTGCTTTGAAGCACAAGATTGGAGTCTCAACACTTTCTGGATACCTTGCAAACAAAGACAAGATTCTAAACAACGCATTAAACCGTGGATCAACGAAAAAGTATCGATCAAAAAAAGCCAGTTTACGATTTGCTTGAAAAGCGCCTTTTTACAGATTTCTCAAAAATGTACAATCACTCTCTCACATCCTCTGGCGTTTGGCTTAAAGAGAGAGCACAATTTTTGGCACGAGAGATGCAGTACCCACACTTTGGCGCCTCGAATAAATGGTTGCGCGGATTTAAACGGAGAAAAGGTCTGTCCACTGTGACAGTGTGTGGCGAGTCTGCAAAAGTTGATTTGCAGGTGTTCGAAGATTGGCTCGTGGAGAATAAAGCTAAACTGGAAAGTTACGAACCTGAAAACATTTTCAACGCCGACGAGACTGGCTTATTCTATCGCCTTTTGCCTAGTCGAACAATTGCATTCAAAGGCGAAAAGTGTCACGGTGGATCTCAAAGTAAGGAACGAATGACAGTACTCCTGTGTGCAAACATGTCTGGCCAAGAAAAGCTGGTCCCACTGGTCATTGGTAAATCTACCAAGCCTCGATGCTTTCCTAAGATGACATCCAGACAGAAACACTACACTGTCAAACAGATTGGAGCACATTACCGCCACCAAACCAAAGCCTGGATGTCCCGCCACTTGTTCCGAGAATGGCTTCAAACACTTGAAAGAAAGTTTGCCACAGAAAAGCGCAAAGTCCTTCTCCTCCTCGACAATTTTTCAGGTCATCGTAATTTGAAGCTCAAGTTGAAGCAAATTGAAATTATGTACTTTCCTGCCAACACGACATCAGTTTCACAAGCCATGGATCAAGGAATCATTGCCAGCACCAAAGCTATTTACAAACGAAACCTAATTAATTTCTATTGGTCGCTAATAAAAGATTCCAACGAAACGATTCAAATCAAACCGATCAATCTACTGCAAGGGATCCGTCTGCTGAGTACCTCCTGGCAGTCTGTCACATCACAGACAATTTCGAATTGTTTTCGAAAATCCCTCCCTGGCATTCACGTGAAAGATGATCAAGAGGCGGAAGAATTTCCAGAATTCCCAGCTGTCAATCGCATTATATTCGAACAGCTCTTTCCTTCCAATGTGTCCATTGAAGACTATCTCAATGCCGACAATAACCTGCTGATAGGAGAGGAAGAGGAAGAATACGAGACAAGTGACTGCGATGAAGACACTTTGATGGAAGGACCTAGCGGCTCGGATACAGAAATTGAAGACGATGATCACGAAGCTGAGCCAGATGTGACTCACAAGGAGGCAATTAATGCGCTCTCTATTCTTCTACAACATTCGTGCCAAACTAAAGTTGGATCAACAGAATCATCTGCTTTTCTTACCAATTACCTCAATGACACTATTCGAGCTTACATCGATCAAAAGAAACAATCGGACATTCGATCTTATTTTAAGCCGATTTAATTTAATATTGTATATTTTCAATTTTGTATAAACCTTATATATTGATTCTAAACATTGTCCTAAATTTGTTTACAATAAAGACCTTATTTGGATGCACAAAACATGACATTTTATTAGGCTATTTTAACATAACATGTTCAGTTTGGGTTAAAATAGCCTGTTCCCATAATTCGTAATTCGAAATCAAATTCCAAAGTTGACTGCAAAAAAATTCGAATTATAGGCACTTTACTGTATTGATAAGACTCTTTACAGTACCTAGAATAAGCAGAATAGTAATTACTAATTGTACAAGTTCAACAAGCCACGGAAATCGTACCTAAATACTGTGCGTGCATCGGTTCGGGTGGGCAAATTGTTGATAAATCAACATAAGGAAGTCTCATAAGTTGGCAAGGTCCTTTAATGCCTTTAATTTGCTTCTCCTTATTCTTCTTGTTATCCTTATCCTTGGCCAACTTCGAGGCAGTTCTTCGCCATTCTTGATTGACACGATGAGAAGCTTTGAATGTCAAAGTAGGAGGGAAAGTCATCTTAAAAAATCGTCGTTCGTACACGCCTTTTAACAAGCAACTATGACAAGCTGCAAAAAATTAGCAATAAAAATAGTTAAATAAATAAAAATAAAACAAATGTTTGAATTTACCGTAGTACGAATTATGTTGATTACAGTTCAGAATCATAGCTCTAGCTGGGGCATCAGCAATTACCAAATACAATCTGACTTTAAAAAAATGCATCTTTTCACCAATCATTACTGAAAGTGGCTCAACTTCAAACTTGAGTAACTCGTCGACCAGAGGACGCAACATAATATCAGATTCTGGTTTAGTTTCTCCAGAATGTAAGGCAATGAGCATTGGATTGTTGATTCTATCTGTGAATGGTAGTTCATTCAAAAAAGCCACGAGAGGCCACATACTTTTCTGATTCTTGTTATATGCGACACCATCCCAGGTCAAGGTGATCGTGAGAATAGTTACGGAATCATCTTTAGTGGCGGTTAATGATTGGTATTTATCACTGCAGTGAAGATCGTGAAAATATTTTGTTTTTCTGCCACGGCGATTAATTAATAACTTATCATGTATAACTGGAATTTGGTGAAGCAGCGAATCACCCAATGAGACATAACAAAAATACTTAGAACAATCGGTTTCGCTAGTCTTCTGATTCGGAGTGATTCGACAAGAAGAGTGGCCGTATTTGCAAGTTGCACTTTTGCTCATGTCCAAAACAGGGCCAATTAATTCACCACAGTTTGAGTAAAAATATTTGCTAATGTCAGGACAGAAAGAATTTGGAACTCGTTTAGTCAAAGTGTCCCAGTCGGTAGTAGAGAACATTTTTGCCCCAAAATCATTGATAACTTTACACGATATTTCGGTACAATTGTTAGGCGTATCGAATCTTCCTTGAAGTAATAGCATGATCATAATTCTTTCTGACTCATTCATTTGAACTCTTCTGTAGTCTTTATCATCTACTTCGTCGAAGGGGTTTATGCACGTAACATCTTTACCGTCGTCGTCTTCAAAGGTGCGCAAATCGTTGTCTTCGTTGTCTTCTGTTTCGCTGCCTACTTCGACAAAATCCTCCTGATCGGATAAGTCAAAATCGCTTTCAGCAAATAACTCGCGGGTCGAGGCCAAATTGACTTGAGCAGCCGAGAACTCGTGATTTTCGGAGAATCGAGATTTGGACTTTGCAAGAACATTGGCCATAAAGTCGTTCACATGTTGTTCACTGGTTTTCCTCTTTTTGGCAAACAATTTAACTTTTTCGTCAGTCTTACGCTTAAATGAGGAACGAATTTGGTCCATTCTTGATTTGTTGTGGTTTGGTTGAGGTATCAGTTAAATGACAGCAGTGAATCAACGTTGACTGTCAACAGTATTGATGAATGGCCCAACACGTGTGACATGACAGTCGACACACGATCGTGTGTGAGGCTGTGTAGTAATAGCTCGGAGCGCGCGCGCAAATTATCGCGCCATTCGACCTCATGACTGTGCAGCGCACTGTGCCCTCTCACTGCCACTGCCAGTCAAGTCATTCAACCAAACGCACGTGTTTGCCTCATATGTGATTTCTCCTATCGGCAATTGCCTTGTCCAACTCTGCCTTCGTTTTGTCTACTTAATAGATAAAATCTTATCTATGCCATGGAGTTTGTCAACAACCCAATGTTGTCGTTTTGTTGTGAAAATGCAGACTTTTCTCAGTGCAATTCATTTTTTGAAGGTAATTTTTCTGTATATCCATTCCAACCTTATTAAATTTATTTTTTTCAGATAATTTATTTACTAGTATTGGCGAGTTTTTAGCTGACAGCAAAGCTAAATGTCTATTTGCAGACACTTTCCCAGACTTAGCTGTTGGTAGGTTTTGTAAAAGTCTCGAAGCGTTTGAGAAGGCACAGGAAGAAGCACAGTTGGCTGCTGCAGAACTTGAGCGGCAGCAAGAAGAACTTGCCTTTTCTAGTCCAAACCGAACTGGCCTTATTACTCCCGAAATTGTGATGAACTGTAGCAGCCTCGAGGACTGTAAGGCGATCATTTCTGAGCTACTTGGTCAAGTGAAAAAACAAGATGACGAAATTTTCATTCTTCGTGAACGGCAGACACAAATCGAAGACTACTTTCGACATGAATTTTCTAAGATAATTCCCGAAGCTGAGAAGGAAAAGACCAAGCGTAATGAAGATACTTGGCTTTGTAACAAGTGGAAAGTATCCAACAAGGCACTGTACTTTGCAGCTAACGACCATGGGACCATGGGCGCAAAGAAGCTCTTTGACAAAGTATTTACCCAAAAGCTTCTTCGAAAATATCCTTCCGAGAAGAAATTGCCAAATCGACTTGATTTTAAACTTAGAGATGCATACAGCGACCTGCTCGGTATGTTAATTCAATCTGAATATATTAATTGAGTTAACATAATTATTTTATTATTTAGACATTTTAGCTCAGGCAAAAGAAGATGCCGGTACCTCACCAGACTACACTTCGGCTCGCAAGCAAGACAAATACTTGCTGGATACTCGATTCAACAACTGGAATCATCAGGCTAAACTCAAAGCTATAAAGTAAACTTGACTATTTTTTACAACATACAATGTTTCTAAATGTTAATTCTATTTCCATTAGGGAGTTGACTAAGAAATCTTCGGCTGAGCAAAATTCGATTGACAGAATGGAGAATCCTGGTGATCAAGAAGACATTCATATTCAAGAAGAAGAATAGGCCGCGATCTGATTTATACAAAATTCGGCTATTCGAATGGCGAAGAAGCCACAAGATTTTCATTCGTATTTTTTTCGATTATTGAATTTGTTATTCCTACTGTATTATTTTTGATACATATGTATAGTATTTTTATTATTAAAGTATTTTTATGACTGTATATCATATAGTAAATAGGGCCATTTTGAAAAAGCCAGATTTCGGGAGCAACCTAAAAAGCACATCGGGAAATTTCCCAAAATGAGAAACTTCCCATAAACCTACAGCAGCAGAAAGTAAGGCTACTTATAAGTGACTTATCAGTACTCTTACTTAAGAGATTGATAAGTCACTTTTAGTACTCTTACGTAAGAGTACTAATAAGTTACTTATAAGTACAATTTTTCCCACGAGGGTAAGCTTGTTCATCAAAACTTCCGATACATTTGGTTGCGGCAATGGAAATAGGATGAATCTAACCTATTTCCATTGTCGAGATAAGCTTGTTCATCACATAGCCGATACTTTTGGTATCGGCCATAGCCGATAGATTTGGTATCGGCTATTGCGGAGTTGCGGCAATGGAAATAGGATGAATCTAACCTATTTCTATGTACGAGATAAGCTTGTTCATCACATAGCCGATACTTTTGGTATCGGCCATAGCCGATAGATTTGGTATCGGCTATTGAGGAGTTGCGGCAATGGAAATAAGATGAATCTAACCTATTTCCATTGTCGAGATAAGCTTGTTCATCACATAGCCGATACTTTTGGTATCGGCCATAGCCGATAGATTTGGTATCGGCCATAGCCGATAGATTTGGTATCGGCTATTGCGGAGTTGCGGCAATGGAAATAGGATGAATCTAACCTATTTCCATTGTCGAGATAAGCTTGTTCATCAAACAGCCAATACATTTGGTGGCGGCAATGGAAATAGGATGAATCTAATCTATTTCCATTAGCGAGATAAGCTTGTTCATCAAAACTTCCGATACATTTGGTTGCGGCAATGGAAATAGGATGAATCTAACCTATTTCCATGTACGAGATAAGCTTGTTCATCAAATAGCCGATACATTTGGTTGCGGCAATGGAAATAGGATGAATCTAACCTATTTCCATGTACGAGATAAGCTTGTTCATCAAAACAGCCGATACATTTGGTTGCGGCAATGGAAATAGGATGAATCTAATCTATTTCCATTAGCGAGATAAGCGTGTTCATCAAAACAGCCGATACATTTGGTTGCGGCAATGGAAATAGGATGAATCTAATCTATTTCCATTAGCGAGATAAGCGTGTTCATCAAAACATCCGATACATTTAGTTGCGGCAGTGGAAATAGGATGAATCTAACCTATTTCCATTGACGAGATAAGCTTGTTCATCACATAGCCGATACATTTGGTATCGGCCATAGCCGATACATTTGGTATCGGCTATTGCGGAGTTGCGGCAATGGAAATAGGATGAATCTAACCTATTTCCATTGCCGAGATAAGCTTGTTCATCAAAACTTCCGATACATTTGGTTGCGGCAATGGAAATAGGATGAATCTAATCTATTTCCATGGCCGAGATAAGCTTGTTCATCAAAACTTCCGATACATTTGGTTGCGGCAATGGAAATAGGATGAATCTAACCTATTTCCATTGCCGAGATAAGCGTGTTCATCAAAACATCCGATACATTTAGTTGCGGCAGTGGAAATAGGATGAATCTAATCTATTTCCATGTACGAGATAAGCTTGTTCATCAAATAACCGATACATTTGGTTGCGGCAATGGAAATAGGATGAATCTAACCTATTTCCATGGCCGAGATAAGCTTGTTCATCAAATAGCCGATACATTTGGTTGCGGCAATGGAAATAGGATGAATCTAACCTATTTCCATGGCCGAGATAAGCTTGTTCATCAAACAAGCGATACATTTGGTTGCGGCAATGGAAATAGGATGAATCTAACCTATTTCCATTGTCGAGATAAGCTTGTTCATCACATAGCCGATACATTTGGTATCGGCCATAGCCGATAGATTTGGTATCGGCCATAGCCGATAGATTTGGTATCGGCCATTGCGGAGTTGCGGCAATGGAAATAGGATGAATCTAACCTATTTCCATGGCCGAGATAAGTTTGTTCATCAAACAAGCGATAAATTTGGTTGCGCCAATGGAAATAGGATGAACCTAACCTATTTCTATTGTCGAGATAAGCTTGTTCATCACATAGCCGATACTTTTGGTATCGGCCATAGCCGATACATTTGGTATCGGCCATAGCCGATACATTTGGTATCGGCCATTGCGGAGTTGCGGCAATGGAAATAGGATGAATCTAACCTATTTCCATGGTCGAGATAAGCTTGTTCATCAAATTAGCCGATACATTTGGTTGCGGCAATGGAAATAGGATGAATCTAACCTATTTCCATTAGCGAGATAAGCGTGTTCATCAAAACATCCGATACATTTGGTTGCGGCAATGGAAATAGGATGAATCTAACCTATTTCCATTGTCGAGATAAGCTTGTTCATCACATAGCCGATACATTTGGTATCGGCCATAGCCGATAGATTTGGTTGCGGCAATGGAAATAGGATGAATCTAACCTATTTCCATTGGCGAGATAAGCTTGTTCATCACATAGCCGATAATTTTGGTATCGGCCATAGCCGATAGATTTGGTATCGACCATTGCGGAGTTGCGGCAATGGAAATAGGATGAATCTAACCTATTTCCATTGCCGAGATAAGCTTGTTCATCACATAGCCGATACTTTTGGTATCGGCCATTGCGGAGTTGCGGCAATGGAAATAGGATGAATCTAACCTGTTTCCATTGTCGAGATAAGCGTGTTCATCAAAACATCCGATACATTTGTTTGCGGCAATGGAAATAGGATGAATCTAACCTATTTCCATGTACGAGATAAGCTTGTTCATCAAATAACCGATACATTTGGTTGCGGCAATGGAAATAGGATGAATCTAACCTATTTCCATTGTCGAGATAAGCTTGTTCATCAAATAGCCGATACATTTGGTTGCGGCAATGGAAATAGGATGAATCTAACCTATTTCCATTGACGAGATAAGCTTGTTCATCACATAGCCGATACATTTGGTATCGGCCATAGCCGATAGATTTGGTTGCGGCAATGGAAATAGGATGAATCTAACCTATTTCCATGTACGAGATAAGCTTGTTCATCAAATAACCGATACATTTGGTTGCGGCAATGGAAATAGGATGAATCTAACCTATTTCCATGTACGAGATAAGCTTGTTCATCACATAGCCGATACATTTGGTATCGGCCATAGCCGATAGATTTGGTATCGGCCATTGCGGAGTTGCGGCAATGGAAATAGGATGAATCTAACCTATTTCCATGTACGAGATAAGCTTGTTCATCACATAGCCGATACATTTGGTATCGGCCATAGCCGATAGATTTGGTTGCGGCAATGGAAATAGGATGAATCTAACCTATTTCCAAGTACGAGATAAGCTTGTTCATCACATAGCCGATACATTTGGTTGCGGCAATGGAAATAGGATGAATCTAATCTATTTCCATTAGCGAGATAAGCTTGTTCATCAAAACATCCGATACATTTGGTTGCGGCAATGGAAATAGGATGAATCTAACCTATTTCCATTGTCGAGATAAGCTTGTTCATCACATAGCCGATACATTTGGTATCGGCCATAGCCGATACATTTGGTATCGGCCATAGCCGATAGATTTGGTTGCGGCAATGGAAATAGGATGAATCTAACCTATTTCCAAGTACGAGATAAACTTGTTCATCACATAGCCGATACATTTGGTATCGGCCATAGCCGATAGATTTGGTTGCGGCAATGGAAATAGGATGAATCTAACCTATTTCCATTGTCGAGATAAGCTTGTTCATCACATAGCCGATACATTTGGTATCGGCCATAGCCGATACATTTGGTATCGGCCATAGCCGATAGATTTGGTTGCGGCAATGGAAATAGGATGAATCTAACCTATTTCCATGTACGAGATAAGCTTGTTCATCACATAGCCGATACATTTGGTTGCGGCAATGGAAATAGGATGAATCTAATCTATTTCCATTAGCGAGATAAGCGTGTTCATCAAAACATCCGATACATTTGGTTGCGGCAATGAAAATAGGATGAATCTAACCTATTTCCATGTACGAGAAAAGCTTGTCCATCAAAACAGCCGATACATTTGTTTGCGGCAATGGAAATAGGATGAATCTAACCTATTTCCATTAGCGAGATAAGCGTGTTCATCAAAACATCCGATACATTTGGTTGCGGCAATGGAAATAGGATGAATCTAACCTATTTCCATTGTCGAGATAAGCTTGTTCATCACATAGCCGATACATTTGGTATCGGCCATAGCCGATAGATTTGGTATCGGCTATTGCGGAGTTGCGGCAATGGAAATAAGATGAATCTAACCTATTTCCATTGGCGAGATAAGCTTGTTCATCAAAACATACGATACATTTGGTTGCGGCAATGGAAATAGGATGAATCTAATCTATTTCCATTAGCGAGATAAGCTTGTTCATCAAAACATCCGATACATTTGGTTGCGGCAATGGAAATAGGATGAATCTAACCTATTTCCATTGACGAGATAAGCTTGTTCATCAAAACATCCGATACATTTGGTTGCGGCAATGGAAATAGGATGAATCTAACCTATTTCCATATACGAGATAAACTTGTTCATGAAATAACCGATACATTTGGTTGCGGCAATGGAAATAGGATGAATCTAACCTATTTCCATGTACGAGATAAAGCTTGTTCATCAAACAGCCGATACATTTGGTTGCGGCAATGGAAATAGGATGAATCTAACCTATTTCCATATACGAGATAAACTTGTTCATGAAATAACCGATACATTTGGTTGCGGCAATGGAAATAGGATGAATCTAACCTATTTCCATTGTCGAGATAAGCTTGTTCATCACATAGCCGATACATTTGGTATCGGCCATAGCCGATAGATTTGGTATCGGCCAAAGCCGATAGATTTGGTATCCGCTATTGCGGAGTTGCGGCAATGGAAATAAGATGAATCTAACCTATTTCCATTGCCGAGATAAGCTTGTTCATCAAAACATCCGATACATTTGGTTGCGGCAATGGAAATAGGATGAATCTAACCTATTTCCATTGTCGAGATAAGCTTGTTCATCACATAGCCGATACATTTGGTATCGGCCATAGCCGATAGATTTGGTATCGGCCATGTAGATTGGTATGGTTTGGGAGTGGCAATGGAAATAGGATGAATCTAACCTATTTCCATGTAGCGAGATAAAGCTTGTTCATCAAAACATCCGATACATTTGGTTGCGGCAATGGAAATAGGATGAATCTAACCTATTTCCATTGGCGAGATAAGCTTGTTCATCAAAACATCCGATACATTTGGTTGCGGCAATGGAAATAGGATGAATCTAACCTATTTCCATGTACGAGATAAACTTGTTCATCAAACATCCGATACATTTGGTTGCGGCAATGGAAATAGGATGAATCTAACCTATTTCCATGTACGAGATAAGCTTGTTCATCAAACAGCCGATACATTTGGTTGCGGCAATGGAAATAGGATGAATCTAACCTATTTCCATAGCCGAGATAAGCTTGGTCATCACATAGCCGATACTTTTGGTATCGGCCATAGCCGATACATTTGGTATCGGCAATGGAAATAGGATGAATCTAACCTATTTCCATTGAATAGATAAGCTTGTTCATCACATAGCCGATACTTTTGGTATCGGCCATAGCCGATACATTTGGTATCGGCATTGGAAATAGGATGAATCTAACCTATTTCCATTGGCGAGATAAGCTTGTTCATCACATAGCCGATACTTTTGGTATCGGCCATAGCCGATACATTTGGTATCGGCAATGGAAATAGGATGAATCTAACCTATTTCCATAGACGAGATAAGCTTGGTCATCAAACAGCCGATACATTTGGTTGCGGCAATGGAAATAGGATGAATCTAACCTATTTCCATAGCCGAGATAAACTTGGTCATCAAACATCCGATACATTTGGTTGCGGCAATGGAAATAGGATGAATCTAACCTATTTCCATAGCCGAGATAAGCTTGGTCATCAAACATCCGATACATTTGGTGGAGTTGCGGCAATGGAAATAGGATGAATCTAACCTATTTCCATGTACGAGATAAGTTTGTTCATCAAACAGCCGATACATTTGGTTGCGGCAATGGAAATAGGATGAATCTAACCTATTTCTATTAGCGAGATAAGTTTGTTCATCAAAACATCCGATACATTTGGGTTGCGGCAATGGAAATAGGATGAATTTAACCTATTTCCATGTACGAGATAAGTTTGTTCATCAAACAGCCGATACATTTGGTGGGGTTGCGGCAATGGAAATAGGATGAATCTAACCTATTTCCATTAGCGAGATAAGTTTGTTCATCAAAACAGCCGATACATTTGGTTGCGGCAATGGAAATAGGATGAATCTAACCTATTTCCATAGGCGAGATAAGCTTGGTCATCAAACATCCGATACATTTGGTATGCGGCAATGGAAATAGGATGAATCTAACCTATTTCCATGTACGAGATAAGTTTGTTCATCAAACATCCGATACATTTGGTTGCGGCAATGGAAATAGGATGAATCTAACCTATTTCCATGTACGAGATAAACTTGTTCATCAAACAGCCGATACATTTGGTATCGGCATTGGAAATAGGATGAAATTAACCTATTTCCATAGGCGAGATAAGCTTGGTCATCATATAGCCGATACTTTTGGTATCGGCCATAGCCGATACATTTGGTATCGGCATTGGAAATAGGATGAATCTAACCTATTTCCATTGGCGAGATAAGCTTGGTCATCACATAGCCGATACTTTTGGAATCGGCCATAGCCGATACATTTGGTTTCGGCAATGGAAATAGGATGAATCTAACCTATTTCCATGTACGAGATAAGTTTGTTCATCAAACAGCTGATACATTTGGTTGCGGCAATGGAAATAGGATGAATCTAACCTATTTCCATGTACGAGATAAACTTGTTCATCAAACAGCCGATTCTTTTGGTATCGGCCATAGCCGATACATTTGGTATCGGCATTGGAAATAGGATGAATCTAACCTATTTCCATAGGCGAGATAAGCTTGGTCATCAAACATAGCCGATACTTTTGGTATCGGCATTGGAAATAGGATGAATCTAACCTATTTCCATAGGCGAGATAAGCTTGGTCATCAAACAGCCGATTCTTTTGGTATCGGCCATAGCCGATACATTTGGTATCGGCCATAGCCGATACTTTTGGTATCGGCATTGGAAATAGGATGAATCTAACCTATTTCCATGTACGAGATAAGCTTGTTCATCACATAGCCGATACTTCTGGTATCGGCCATAGCCGATACATTTGGTATCGGCAATGGAAATAGGATGAATCTAACCTATTTCCATGTACGAGATAAACTTGTTCATCAAACAGCCGATACTTTTGGTATCGGCCATAGCCGATACATTTGGTATCGGCATTGGAAATAGGATGAATCTAACCTATTTCCATGTACGAGATAAACTTGTTCATCAAACATCCGATACATTTGGTTGCGGCAATGGAAATAGGATGAATCTAACCTATTTCCATGTACGAGATAAGCTTGTTCATCAAACATCCGATACATTTGGTTGCGGCATTGGAAATAGGATGAATCTAAACCTATTTCCATTAGCGAGATAAGCTTGTTCATCAAAACATTCGATACTTTTGGCAGCGGCAATGGAAATAGGATGAATCTAACCTATTTCCATGTACGAGATAAACTTGTTCATCAAACATCCGATACATTTGGTTGCGGCATTGGAAATAGGATGAATCTAACCTATTTCCATAACCGAGATAAGCTTGGTCATCACATAGCCGATACTTTTGGTATCGGCCATAGCCGATACTTTTGGTATCGGCATTGGAAATAGGATGAATCTAACCTATTTCCATAGACGAGATAAGCTTGTTCATCAAACAGCCGATACTTTTGGTATTGGCCATAGCCGATATTTTTGGTATCGGCATTGGAAATAGGATGAATCTAACCTATTTCCATAGACGAGATAAGCTTGTTCATCACATAGCCGATACTTTTGGTATTGGCCATAGCCGATATTTTTGGTATCGGCATTGGAAATAGGATGAATCTAACCTATTTCCATTAGCGAGATAAGCTTGTTCA
Organism: Rhizoglyphus robini; assembly: GCA_023373905.1. Classification (NCBI taxonomy): domain Eukaryota; kingdom Metazoa; phylum Arthropoda; class Arachnida; order Sarcoptiformes; family Acaridae; genus Rhizoglyphus; species Rhizoglyphus robini. Next base: position 196,752 of record JAKIJQ010000092.1, on the reverse strand, counting down.
TCAAAACATCCGATACATTTGGTTGCGGCAATGGAAATAGGATGAATCTAACCTATTTCCATGTACGAGATAAACTTGTTCATCAAACATCCGATACATTTGGTTGCGGCAATGGAAATAGGATGAATCTAACCTATTTCCATGTACGAGATAAGCTTGTTCATCAAACATCCGATACATTTGGTTGCGGCAATGGAAATAGGATGAATCTAACCTATTTCCATGTACGAGATAAGCTTGTTCATCAAAACATCCGATACATTTGGTTGCGGCATTGGAAATAGGATGAATCTAACCTATTTCCATTAGCGAGATAAGTTTGTTCATCAAACAGCCGATACATTTGGTTGCGGCAATGGAAATAGGATGAATCTAACCTATTTCCATTGCCGAGATAAGCTTGTTCATCAAACAGCCGATACATTTGGTTGCGGCAATGGAAATAGGATGAATCTAACCTATTTCCATTAGCGAGATAAGTTTGTTCATCAAACAGCCGATACATTTGGTTGCGGCAATGGAAATAGGATGAATCTAACCTATTTCCATGTACGAGATAAACTTGTTCATCAAACATCCGATACATTTGGTTGCGGCAATGGAAATAGGATGAATCTAACCTATTTCCATTGCCGAGATAAGCTTGTTCATCACATAGCCGATACATTTGGTATCGGCAATGGAAATAGGATGAATCTAACCTATTTCCATGTACGAGATAAGCTTGTTCATCAAAACATCCGATACATTTGGTTGCGGCAATGGAAATAGGATGAATCTAACCTATTTCCATGTACGAGATAATCTTGTTCATCAAACAGCCGATACTTTTGGTATCGGCCATAGCCGATACATTTGGTATCGGCATTGGAAATAGGATGAATCTAACCTATTTCCATAGACGAGATAAGCTTGTTCATCACATAGCCGATACTTTTGGTAGCTGCAATGGAAATAGGATGAATCTAACCTATTTCCATTGCCGGGATAAGCTAGTTCATCAAATAGCCGATACTTTTGGTATCGGCCATAGCCTATACTATTGGTATCGGCCATAGCCGATACATTTGGTATCGGCATTGGAAATAGGATGAATCTAACCTATTTCCATAGACAAGATAAGCTTCGTCATCACATAGCCGATACTTTTGGTATCGGCCATAGCCGATACATTTGGTATCGGCACTGGAAATAGGATGAATCTAACCTATTTCCATGTACGAGATAAGCTTGTTCATCAAACAGCCGATTCTTTTGGTATCGGCCATAGCCGATACATTTGGTATCGGCATTGGAAATAGGATGAATCTAACCTATTTCCATGTACGAGATAAACTTGTTCATCAAACAGCCGATACATTTGGTTGCGGCAATGGAAATAGGATGAATCTAACCTATTTCCATTAGCGAGATAAGTTTGTTCATCAAACAGCCGATACATTTGGTTGCGGCAATGGAAATAGGATGAATCTAACCTATTTCCATTAGCGAGATAAGTTTGTTCATCAAACAGCCGATACATTTGGTTGCGGCAATGGAAATAGGATGAATCTAACCTATTTCCATGTACGAGTTAAACTTGTTCATCAAACATCCGATACATTTAGTTGCGGCAATGGAAATAGGATGAATCTAACCTATTTCCATAGGCGAGATAAGCTTGGTCATCACATAGCCGATACTTTTGGTATCGGCCATAGCCGATACATTTGGTATCGGCATTGGAAATAGGATGAATCTAACCTATTTCCATAGGCGAGATAAGCTTGGTCATCACATAGCCGATACTTTTGGTATCGGCCATAGCCGATACATTTGGTATCGGTATTGGAAATAGGATGAATCTAACCTATTTCCATTAGCGAGATAAGTTTGGTCATCACATAGCCGATACTTTTGGAATCGGCCATAGCCGATACATTTGGTTGCGGCAATGGAAATAGAATGAATCTAACCTATTTCCATGTACGAGATAAACTTGTTCATCAAACAGCCGATACATTTGGTTGCGGCAATGGAAATAGGATGAATCTAACCTATTTCCATGTACGAGATAAACTTGTTCATCAAACATCCGATACATTTGGTTGCGGCAATGGAAATAGGATGAATCTAACCTATTTCCATGTACGAGTTAAACTTGTTCATCAAACATCCGATACATTTGGTTGCGGCAATGGAAATAGGATGAATCTAACCTATTTCCATGTACGAGATAAGTTTGTTCATCAAACAGCCGATACATTTGGTTGCGGCAATGGAAATAGGATGAATCTAACCTATTTCCATTAGCGAGATAAGTTTGTTCATCAAACAGCCGATACATTTGCTTGCGGCAATGGAAATAGGATGAATCTAACCTATTTCGATTAGCGAGATAAGTTTGTTCATCAAACAGCCTATACATTTGGTTGCGGCAATGGAAATAGGATGAATCTAACCTATTTCCATTAGCGAGATAAGTTTGTTCATCAAAACAGCCGATACATTTGGTTGCGGCAATGGAAATAGGATGAATCTAACCTATTTCCATGTACGAGATAAACTTGTTCATCAAAACATCCGATACATTTGGTTGCGGCATTGGAAATAGGATGAATCTAACCTATTTCCTTGTACGAGATAAGCTTGTTCATCAAAACATCCGATACATTTGGTTGCGGCATTGGAAATAGGATGAATCTAACCTATTTCCTTGTACGAGATAAGCTTGTTCATCACATAGCCGATACATTTGGTTGCGGCAATGGAAATAGGATGAATCTAACCTATTTCCATTAGCGAGATAAGTTTGTTCATCAAACAGCCGATACATTTGGTTGCGGCAATGGAAATAGGATGAATCTAACCTATTTCCATTAGCGAGATAAGTTTGTTCATCAAACAGCCTATACATTTGGTTGCGGCATTGGAAATAGGATGAATCAAACCTATTTCCATGTACGAGATAAGCTTGGTCATCACATAGCCGATACATTTGGTTGCGGCAATGGAAATAGGATGAATCTAACCTATTTCCATGTACGAGATAAGCTTGTTCATCAAACATCCGATACATTTGGTTGCGGCAATGGAAATAGGATGAATCTAACCTATTTCCATTAGCGAGATAAGCTTGTTCATCAAACAGCCGATACTTTTGGTATCGGCCATAGCCGATACTTTTGGTATCGGCATTGGAAATAGGATGAATCTAACCTATTTCCATGTACGAGATAAACTTGGTCATCAGATAGCCGATACTTTTGGTATCGGCCATAGCCGATACTTTTGGTATCGGCATTGGAAATAGGATGAATCTAACCTATTTCCATGTACGAGATAAACTTGTTCATCAAACAGCCGATACTTTTGGTATCGGCCATAGCCGATACATTTGGTATCGGCATTGGAAATAGGATGAATCTAACCTATTTCCATGTACGAGATAAGCTTGTTCATCAAACATCCGATACATTTGGTTGCGGCAATGGAAATAGGATGAATCTAACCTATCTTTGACATAAACTATATAAATTATAAATTAAAGAGGGGTTTCTAATATATATAGAGATTTTGTACAGTAAAAGATACTGAATTGTACCAATTTTTGATCAATCCTGTTTCCAGAAAGATTGTATGTTGAATGTGGTTGAGTTTTTTTTTGGTTTAAAAAAGTTTATTGAACGATAGCTAGATCACACAAATCATTATTGCCAAAATACAATGCACAAATGTAAAATTACATTGCTTTAAATTGTAATTCAAACGTTTTCATGAGGGTGTTTCTCGTAGTCACATCTGCTCAACGATCCAATGTTTTTTTTCCATGTTTTGTCTGACTTTCTTGCTACAGTAGTTCTACTCAAATCTGAATTCGACTTTCCATTGTCTAGGTTCAATTGAACCGACTGTCCAGTGCAATCGTTGTTCTGCCAAGAAGTGACACAGCTTGCACGTATACTAATTGACAAAGCCCATTTTGAGTTGCTGATCGTTTTCATGTTAACACAGGTGTGTTTGCTGGCGAGGTCAATTTGATTAGGTACGTCACAATTGTTGAGCTTATCAATGAGAGAAATGTGATTTTGATTTTCTGATTTGGGATTTGTCACTTCACATTTCTTCTCGTAGTCACATCGGCTCAAAGATCCAATTTGCGCCAATGGCGCCTTTAATGCGTGTTCAATGTTTCCCATAATGTAGCTGTCAAATGCTTCATGATGTGCTTGACTAAAGTGAAAATGTTCAAGTTTACACAAAAGTAGTTGAAGTTTGGTTGAGGATGCAAATTGTAAATTTTCACGATAAAAGGAAAAACAAAATTGAATCTCGAGTCCTTTCAATGTTGACAACTTAGGTTTTGTTGATTAGCGACTCGATCGGTTGCACGATTCGTGTCTGTGGCATTCGAATTCCTATGCTTGAGTTGCTGAGCCACAGACTCAAATGGACCAATTTAGCTGACCACTCGTGCAGTAGTTGGTTGATTTGATCTACTTGGTTTGTCCAAAAGTGAGGATGAAATCGTCGGCAAATTTTAAGTGAAGTTATATTCGGCAACAATGTCACCAATTTTTGTTGATTGTTCAATCTTATCATCAAAGTATCCATTTGAGGAAGGGCAATGGGTCCGTGATATAAATAGGAACCATCGTTTTCGTTTGTGACATTACGCAAAGTGTCAAGATTACTGATCATTAAATTTGTTTGGTTAAACAAATTGTCAACAAGAATCAATGAACGTTTTCGATGGCATGCAATTGGACGCAGACTGGCCCATCGATGACAAACTCGATTGACACTGGCCAGAAGGTCGTACAGTGGGATTCGGTGGAGGATGGTCAACAGACACAGATCGGGTAAAGTAGAGAGTGACATGGTGAAGGGATGAGAAGGTGATGACGCGGTGTACCAAACAAAGTTGTAATCAAACATTAGTATTGGTCAAGAAAATGACATTTGTTTCACCTACTTTTATACAACAGCACGCTGCGTTAGTTTTGAGCTGGTTTTGCTCGGTATAATGCATAAAATTATTTAATCATCAAGTGAACGCATTTTTCTCAAAGTTGAGCATGTATAAAACTATTGGTCTAAATCTCATTTATTATTTAGAAAGATATCTAGATTACAACAGAAAGTTTATATTTATATAATTAGTCGAATGCAGTCGAATTACAATTATACAGCAAAATAAAGGTGTTTCATAATTGTTCTGGGGTGAAAACAAACTCTATCGATCTATCATCATCATCCTCGAAATTTCTCAAATTGTTTAGTGTTTTCTGAAAATAAATTTTCCTCAATTTAGAGCACATCTTGAATGGTTCTAAAATCTTCCGAGTGCAACTCTCGACCTTGGGTTTATCTGCTGGACGATATGAACTCAGATTGTAGCGACATTCGGTGCACTTGTTGCTGAATTGTGCAAGTCGAATCATTGTACATTGGGAAATGTTTGTGCTAGAAAAAGATGCTCAAGCTGTGAGTGAGGCAGTGTGGTTTCGAAATAAAAGTCCAATGCCTTGATTGATGGTATCGGCATAAACATTGTACCAGTTAGGGCTGGTTTTAAAAATGGTTTTGTTCTCGTGTACACGAAAGAATTCAAGTAAATTTGTTTAAATTTACAATTTTCATTGCTTTTCAAAGCATCCTCAATGTTGTCCACCATGAATTGATCAAATGCGATCCGCTGATCAAGATCTCTGTACGCGAATTGTTCAAGTTGTGGCAAAATGAGCAGCCTGGTTGATAGATTGTGTTTCCCTTTATGAGACATTGGGGCTCCAAATTGCATTTTGAGTCGCTTCAACTTCGACAGCTGGTTAATTTGGTCAATTAAGGAATCAATCAGCTCTGGGTCATAATCAGTGGAATGTTCTTCCCAAGAATTATCGTAAAGGTACAAATTCAAATGAACCAAACTGGCTGACCATGCGTTCAGTAGGCGGTTGATTCGGTCAATCTGTGTTGACCAGGAGAAGATGGTTTGACCAATTTGCAGTGAGGTTATGTTGGGCAAAAGTTTCCACAATCGCGAACTAAAGTAGGTAATCATCAAAGTGTGGTGCTTCTGTTGATACTTCTTGTTTGGACAGTAGTATGAAGTGCCATCATCGTTGGTAACTTCCTTCAGCACCGTATCATTAATTGGGGCTGAAATTCTGCTGAGCAGTCGGTTTAACTTATTTCTATCTTTAACCAGAATCAATGTGTGACGTCTTCGGGCACAGGCCGTTGGATGCAAATTAGCCCATCAATGACAAACTCGATTCACTTTGATCAGAAGGTAGCGCAGTGGGATTCGGTCGAAGATATTCAATAGACAGAGATCGGGCAGAGTGGAGAGGGACATAGTGACAAATGAAATTTTCAGACTTTGTCGAAGAAATAGGAAAATAAAGTTTTTCTTTTGTAACGGATTTGGATTTTCAACAAAAAAATGCCAAAACAGTGTATAGAGGCAATATGAGAGGAACAGGAAAATGATAAATTTTAGCTGCAATGCTGCTGTGGTGGTATACACAAGTAGTGGTAGAGGTCAAAGTTGAATGCGAAAGTGAAATACGTGTTTACAGACAGCAAGCAAAGGGCCTGCATGTACGTAAAGGTACAAACGAGCCACAATTGGCCCTCAAAGTTTGCAAAATTGAGAAATTGACACTTTGGCATTTTTTTTGCTACCTTTAACTTTTCTTAGGGTAAGAAAATCTTTCCTCTACTTCCTTTTTTACATTACATGTTGAAGTAAGTACATTTGGCTTTCGTTTTGTACATATATACAAAATTAGCAGCCTTGTGTGTTTGTGTGCTAGTTAAGTGCTTAAATCAAGTCAATCCAACATGGGAAATTCAGTGTCCGAACCCGAAAACAATCATCATCATCATAAACAACAACAACAACAACAACAACAACTACCGGACAGTTGGACCAACTCCAGCAACCGAACAGTTCTATTCACTCATCGTTGGGTGCTTGACGACTTCAATATGCATTTGTACACCTCCAAGCAGGAACATCCACTGATCCGATCATCATCATTTTCTCCACCTAATGACGACACAACACAATTCAATTTTACGTTGTATCCAAACGGTAGAAAAGAAGAAGAAAAGCCTCAAGTCAAGGTATTCTTGTATTTAGGCACCTGTCCAAAGCCAGAGTTGCGAGTGCACTTTCGAGTGTCGATCCTCGATAAGGATGGCAAGCAACAAGACAATTTCTGTAAGTATAAAAAGTAAAAAGCACAGAAAGTGAGTTTTTATGTATAATTCTGTATCATGATATATTCATTATTAGCTATCACGGAAATGTTCAAAACCAATGGTTGTGGATGGGGATATGAACTGATTAATCAAACAAAACTATTCAACAACATTAGCCAATTGCTGCCTGGTGGAAAGTTGACCTTAGACTTTGAGGTATGTGACCTTTTTATATGCCTTATTTGAGACTGAAACTAATCCTAAAACATAAGATTAAGATCATTTTAGAGCCAATTACCACATCAGGTCGCTATCAAACATTCAAACCGATAGAAACCAAAATTGTGGACAATCTTTGCCAACTTTTCGAAACTCGAAAACTGAGTGACATTATTCTGGTCACTGGACTCGAGGTCAAGACTGAACATCGAGCCCACAAGCTAATACTCGGTGCTCAATCAAAAGTGTTCTCAGCCATGTTTGAGCATGACATGAGAGAGAGCAGAGAAGCGCGAGTCGAGATTGAGGATATCGAAGCGCCAGTGATGACTGAGTTGCTGCGATTCATCTATACCGGAAAAGTGCGTGATTTTGATGTTCATGCTGCCAAGCTGTTGATTGCTGCAGACAAGTACGGGCTGGTTGAACTGAAGTGCCAATGCGAACAACACATTATGTGCAAATTGGAAGCTGCAAATGTGGTCGATTGTCTAATTTTCGGAAATAGGCATTCCGCTGGCAAACTTCGAACAAAAGCAATCGAATACATCAATGCGTAAGTGTGATATATAAACAAGTCTGAACATCTAAAACTAATCAATTTTAAACGCAATTAAACAGGAATCTATCCGCAATAATTAAAACCAACAGCTGGAAAGCCATTGAGGAGCAGCCAAAGTTGTACATGGAGATATTCAACAAGATAATGGAGGATAAAGTTAAAATCAAGTAATTTTTGGAGTGTTAAATGTTTTTGTTTTTTCTCAAATTTATCTATAATAATTACACCTTTAAACAGTCTGGAATATTAATTGTAAAGAATAAATACGTATTTGTCTAAATTCTTTATTTATTTGTTATTCAAAAAATATTTAGACAAAACTTTTGGCTCAATATCAGTAAAGTCATAGCCACAGTCGGCAATATGTTTCATAAACAAATTTCATTAAAAATCTAATTTCAAAAGCAGCAAAGGTACAGTCAAATTAAGTAATTTATTAATCAAGATGATAAAAAGAATACACTTACAAAAATAGGCGAAAATTTTACTGTAACTCAATTTACTCATTGAAAGTCGTGCAACTGATCAGGCGTGAAAACATGTTCACCGAAATATATTCTGCGTAACTTGGCGCCGTGCTTGAAAGGTGACAACTTCCTTAGAACGCAATCGATTTTTGGTGGCCTAATTTTAGAATCACAAGAATAACAACGTGGCCAATAAATGGTGAAGTGAATCACTTGTACATTAGGAAATGCACTGGCCAATGGGAGATGATCAAATGGTTTGCAAGAACTAACACAATTTGGAAGTTGAAGTTTCACAGCTTTGATTGATGGCATTTCGCACGATACGACATCGGTGGGTTTACGTGAAGAAGAAGAACTTTCAAGGCTAGCAATCTCTAAAAATGTCAACTGAGACAAATGAGAAATTGAATTGATGAATTGGACGAAAGTAATTTTGAGTGAAGAAAACCACAAAATTGAAAGACTGTCCAATGACTTGAAGCGTGACATTGAAAGCTTGAATTGATCAAAGTTGTATTGAGTTGCGTTTAAGGAATAATCAGTTATGAGCGATAATAATTTTGGAGAACAGCGATCCAATTTTGCATATTTTCCAATCGAGATTTGTTTTAGTGGACAATTTTTCCTTTTCAAAGCGTCCTCAATGTTTTCGATGAGGAAATCCCTAAGAGCATCGTTTGAACCTGTATAGCCGAATTCGAATTGCTCGATTTGACGCAAACAAGTCAATTTGGTTGTGAGAGTGGGGACTAATCGGAACTGACAATGAACTCTGAGTCGTTTCAAGGCGGACAACTGGTTGATTTGGACAAACAGTGAATCAATCAGACCTAGATTTTGATTTTGAAATTCAATAATTTTATCCACGAAATTTCTATGAAGCAGTACATTCAAATAAACCAATTTGTCTGACCATTCTGTGAGTAGATTCACGATTAGTTCCATTGTGTCTTTCCGCGAACAGATACTTTGGCTAATTAGTAATGATGTGATGTTGGGTAGAAGTGTGATCAAGTTTTCGAAACTTTCGTAATCAATTTTCATAAACAAAGTATGGAACTCCAGATTATACTTGAGTAGCTTAGGTTTGTGGTAAATTGTGCCATCGTCATTGATAACTTCCTTCATCAAAGAATTCTGAGCTCGAAGGTTTCTAGTTAAAGAATCTTTTTCCAGTTTGTTTTCCCTCAAAATCAGGGCACGTCTTCGATGGCACGCAATTGGACGCAGAGTTTCCCATCGATGACAAACTCGATTGACTGTGGCCAAAAGGTCGTATAGTAAAATTCGGTCAAAGATTTTCAATAGACACAAATCGGGCAGCGTGGATAGAGACATTGTTGGGGGACAAAAATGTGATTTGGTGATATCCAGAGATTAAAATAAAGTCACACTGACAGATCAGGAAACAAATATAATCCAACAGATTCATAGAAGATTGGCTAGAAACCACCAAAGTAAACTCATATAAGCACAACACAAACACACCGAATAAATGAGTGTTTATAGTGAACACAATGTAACATGCTGCATCTTCATAGATGACGTTACTAGAAGTTTTATACATGCCATTTGTAAGTATTTTATTACCAAAAAAAATATTTTTTCAATTACAGAAAGTGAAATTGACAAATTTATGATTAGTCGTCTCAAAGACAGTATTTGCACATTGTCTTGTACATTACGCGCGAGTTTACAAAACTTCATGAAACCGACAATTTATGTTGGCAAAAGCTTACGACCCTAAAATTACCCATGGGCGTAAGATCAGGAAGGGCAACACCAGTGGAGCAGGGTCAGAAGAATTTAATTTTTTTAAGACTCAAGTTTAAACTTAAGAATTTTCAATTACTCCAACATTGGCTTTCGCAAATTAAGACAAAACTTGGGTCTTGCTGAGGGCTGGGTCTGAGGGCCAGTAGGGTCGAAAAAATCTCAATTTTACTTCCTCGTAAACATTGCCTTAAAGTAAGTTTAACTTCCGTTTTGTACACAAGCAAATTGAGCAATCTCGTGTGTTTGTGTGCTAGTCTAGTGATTAAATCAAGTCAATTCAACATGGGAAACTCCGTACAGGTACCCGAAAGCAAACAACAACAACAACAACAACAGCAACCGGACAGTTGGACAAACACTGGCAACCGAATTGTTCAATTCACTCATCAATGGACAATTGACTACTTTAAATTGTATACTTTAAGGCAAGGTTATCCTTTGATTAAATCATCGAAATTTTCTCCTCCGAATGACGACACAACACAATTTCAGTTTTCGTTGCATCCAAACGGGAGAAACGATGAAGAAAAATATGCCGTCTGGATATTCTTGTATTTAGACTCCTGTTCGAAACCAGAGTTGCAAATACAGTATCGAGTGTCAATCCTCGATAAGGATAACAACAAACAAAACGATTTCTGTAAGTAGACTGTGTGATAATGGTAAATGAGTTTTAATAAGTTTTGTTTGTCCCTCCATCATAAGCAATCACGAATATATTCGAAACCAACGGTTCTGGACGGGGAAGAGTACTGATTACCCACACCGAACTATTGAACAGCCAATTGTTGCCGAATGGAAAGTTGACATTAGATTGTGAGGTATGTAGCTTTGATTTCATTTTTAAGCCTTGAACTAATCATAAAACATAAGATCAAAATCATTTTAGACACAATTACTACATCGGGATGCACTCATTCCATCATGCCAACATTCAAACCGATGGAAACCAAAATCGTGGACAATCTTTCTCGTCTATTCTAAACTCGAAAACTGAGTGACATCATTCTGGTCACTGGACAGTCGGTCAAGACCGAACATCGAGCACACAAGGCAATTCTCGGTGCTCAATCAGAAGTGTTCGTGGCCATGTTTGAGCATGACACGAAAGAGAGCAGAGAAGCGCGAGTCGAGATTGAGGATATCGAAGCAGCAGCAATGACAGAAATGCTTCGATTCATCTATACCGGAAAAGTCCATGATTTTGATATTCTAGCGGACAAATTGTTGATTGCCGCAGATACCGTAATTTCTCGATTTACCGCCGCACTCTCGATTAGCGCCGCTCTCAAATTAGCGCCGCAGCGAGTATGTTTTGAAACGGATAAGCGCCGCACTCCAGTAACCGCCGCAGTGGTTATTTGAAAGAAGTTTTACTACACAAATTACCTATTTTGATGCATAAAAAGCCTTACTTTTTAGTCAAAAGTGACCAAATCAGGTATCCGCCGTCTATTAATTTTTAGCCCAAACAAATAAGCGCCGCACTTCAGTTACCGCCGCTCTCGAATTAACGCCGCAGCGAGCTTCGCCTGAAACCGACTAGCGCCGCGGCGGTTAATTGAGAATTTACGGTAAGTACGGGCTGGATGAACTGAAAAGTCAATGCGAACAACACATCATGTGTAAATTAACTCCCGAAATTGTGGTCGACTGTCTAATTATCGGAGACAAGCATTCAGCTCTCAAACTTCGAGCAAAATCAATCGAATACATCAATGCGTAAGTGTGATTTAACAAAAATATATCTGAACTTCCAAAACTAATCAATTTTTACAATAAAACAACAGGAATCTTTCCGCAATAATTAAAACCGACAGTTGGAAAGCCATTGAGGAGCAACCAAAACTGTACATGGAGATATTCAACAAGATAATGGAGGATAAAGTTAAAATCAAGTAATTTTTCGAGTGTTAAATGTTGTTTTTATTGTTAAAATAAAATTAAATTCAAACTACAAAATTTGACAACAAAATTAATCGTTAAAAGTTAATCGTCTCAAAAAATTGTTCAAACGTAATAGACTCGTTTACAAGGACTTCCTCTGTTGCAACAAACTCTATGCAATTGGAAACATCCCTTTAAATGCTTCAACATCAACTGAGTACACTCATTTCTGATTTGATCACTCTTGAACTTTGAATCAGTCCTTTGTATGTTAGGCGCACAGTCTGAACAAACTGTGAAGCCATATAGTTCAATTACTTGAACATTGGGAAATATTCTTGACAGAATCTCAAACCGATTGTGTGGGACACTATGTAGGAATGAAAAATCCAGCGCTTTGACTGATGCCATTTGAATGATTGGGTGCTTGAGAGCATCATCATCGGTGACATCAAAGAATGTGTCACAAACCACATTCAACACCAGCACAGTCAGCTGGGTGAGATGAGACAGTCCACTGATGAATTGAGTGATTGAAAATGACTTGCGCCAAATTAATGAAACAGTGAGAATTTTCAGTGAACTCAAACGTGACATAACACGATCAAAATGGCGATTGCTTTCTATTACAGAACACAGTCAGAAACTTGTGAGCTGTGATGATATTTTAAACGGAAGAAATTCATTTGCTGAATTAAATTTTGCGATAGATATTTGTTTTAACAAACAATGCGGCACTTTCAAAGCTTCTTCAAGACTGGCAACAATTGATTGATCAAAAACGCTGTTTTCTTCTTGGTATTCGAATTGTTTGAGCTGCGGCAGGATGGACAATTTGGGTTCAATTGGTGGTTGGTCACGTGCAGGAACGTGAAAACGAATCAAAAGTCTTTTCAACGATGACAGCTGATTGATTCGGTGAAACAGTGAATCGATCAATTCGGTCCTGTAGCCATGGTCTTTAATTCGGTCAGCGTCAGCGGTATAGAGCCTTAAATTCAAATGTACCAATTTGTCGTTCCAGGCGTACAGAAAATAAATAATTTGATCAATTGAGTCTGGCCATGAACGGACCAGTTGACCAATTTGCAATGAAGTTATGTTTGGCAGAAGTGAAATCAATTTTTGGCATACTTGATCGCTCAATTGAGGCATCATCAGAGTGTGGTACTCAAATTGATGCTTAACAGTTGGTTGGTAGTAGGGGGTTCCATCGTCTTTGATAATGTATTTCAATATCTTCGGATAATTACACGAAATTTGCAATATTTTAAATGACATTTTGTCCTTAACAAGGATTAAAGAGTGTCAACGTCGATGGCACGCAATTGGATGTAGAGTTTCCCATCTGAGACAAACTCGATTGACAGTGGCCAGTAGGTCGTACAGTGGGATTCGGTCAAGGATGGTCAACAGACACAAATCGGGTAGGGTTGACAGAGACATGGTTTGGGGATGGCATTTGATGTAAAACACGAAGATGGAGTTGTCGAGTAAATACTGCCTTTGCCAAATGTAATGTTTTTTATAATAGAAATTTTATATTACAGCAACATGTCCAAGTTTTGCTCTAAACATGTAAACCCCAAGTGCTTGCGCTTCTCAAAGCAGCAAAAATAGAGTAGATTGCGTATACGTATATGTACTTTATGAAGTGACACGCGTGTACCCTCACGGCCCCACTGCGCAGGATGTTTTGATTTCTACACGGAAGTAAAGTTTGATTGTTTTTTGTCTGTCTGCATATTTTCATTTCATTTTGCAATACTCAATAAAAAGGTGTTTTTCCTTTTCCCCTTCAATTTATTTCAATCCAATCTCAACACAACCCAAACAATGTCAGTCGATCAAGAACCTGACGTTTGGTCGTGCACCAGCCACCAAATAGTGAAATTCACTCATCGATGGGAATTTAAAAATTTGAATTTCTATTTGACCGATATGGAAGAACGTTCACAGATTGACTCGCCAAGTTTTTCGCCACCCAACGAATCAAAACTACGATTTTATTTAACTTTATATCCAAAAGGCAGTACCGAACAGAGTAAAGATCATGCTTCAGTATTTCTTTTCATGTTTTCTTGCCCAAAAGCCGATGCGCGAGTACAGTGGAAAGTGTCCATCATTGATCAGAAGAACATCAAACAAAATACTGAGAGTAAGTAAACTGTCTGTGATAATGAATTTTAATAAATGTTAACAAAATTCTAGTCTGCATGTTTATATTGAAACACAATGAATCAAGGGGTTGGAGCAAATTCGTCACTCATGAGAAGCTCAAAAGTTTACTTACCAATGCTAAATTGACTTTGCTTTCGGAGGTATATATTTTGTCCAGAATTTTTCTATGAACTCAAATTTTAACTACAATCAATCATATTTTCCATTGCAGATTGAAGTGATGATTGACTCAATCAGCACAAGTGGCACGATGACTAAAGTGGTCACTCAAAATTACACATAAACACAAGTTTTGGATAATTTGGCCAAACTACTCGAAAAAAGAAAGTTCACAGAAAATCAATCAGTAGAGCCTCAATCATTGTTCGAGTGTTTACGAATCTGTATGAAATTTTTACTTAATTTAGTTTTGACCATATTTGTTACAATTTTATTTTCTATCATTTGGAATAAGTAATTGAAATTAAAAATTAATAAAAGCCGTACAAAAGTAAAAAGATTATAAAACTAAACATTCAAACATCATTAAAAATCAAACGATATCTCAACTGTTCGATAGTGAGACTATTAAAATAGAATCTCCCACTTTTCCCGTCTATATACAAATGTTCAAAATTGATTACACACGAAATAGTGTGCAATTGGGTGCAGCCAACCAGTGGCATCATCACGTATGACATACAGCTCACCAGTGCAGCATCGTTCACCCTACTGTCCCTCACCCGAAAATCATCATACCCACAGAGGGCACATCGACGATGACCAATACCCGGTGTCTCAATGTTCACTCGAATGATCTGCAAGTTGGGCATTGTCCAGGCAATGTTGAACAGTGAGAGATTGTTGTGATTACTCATGATATCCACATCCAATCTAAATGATTTTACTGACATAAGTTGAGCAAGAGTTTGAGCATCTGGGACTTCTTCATATTCTTCTAAATAAATACCAAGCTTTATATGGACCAGTTGAGTCAATAGAGCCAAATTGGCAAAAACATCTCGAATAGGAAATTCAATCAAATCCTCGATAAATAAGCCCAGTGTAGTAATCGAACAAAAATGAGCACAAAAAATTTCAAATTGAATTAGCTGCCGTAAATCGATGGAAGGAATTGCTGCAAATTGACCACAAAATTTCCGTCCAAATTTGAAGTAATTTTCCAAGTGGGTTTCATCCCAAATAGTAAAATATTCTAGACTCAGTCGAAGTTTGTCATTGGCACAAGCATAATTGCGAATAGAATTCAACACAACATCCACTCTCTCACTTGAATTGGATCTTTCGACATGAAACCAAATCTATCCAATTGAGCCAGAATGGGCAATTCGAGATCCACAGAACCGATTCGTGTGTTGGTAAAACAGAGAAACAAGTTTTTGAGTGAGCTCAAAGAATTGATTGCATCGCAGAGTTCCATCGAAATTTGAGTGGGAATTTTGGGGTAATAATATCGTTTGCATGGGTCAAATTTTAAGACTATGCATAACTTGATAAGCTTCGATTGCCAAAATCGCAGCAACATGATCACTGCATAAAGTTGAAACATTGAACTCATTTGAAATGCAAGTTCAAATGTTTTGACATTGGGAAAAGTGACTGCCAACCGAATCAATGTGTTCATGTTGAGCCATTTGAGATGTACTGAGTTCCATGATAAATATTTGGGTTTCGGGTACATGACACTGCCGTCATCTTTGAGGATTTTTTCTGCTTGATATATGGGATATATGAGATCGGTAAATATCTCAAAAATTTCTCTATTGCCAATCAGTAGATTCAATTTTTGAACTTTCAAGCCAACAGATCTATGTAACAAATGCCATTTGATGCAAACGCGGCCCGCATGGAGAAGATCTCGCAGTGGGATAGGGGAAAAAATTTTGATAAGACAAAGATCGGGTAGATAGTTTGCGTGCATTGTAACAGTATAGTTTGGTAACTAACAATAATTTGGTAAATTGGAATTATCAAAATGACTGTAAAATAAAATTTATGGGCAAAAAAACTAAACAGTGGACATAACAAACACAAACAGGAACTACTTTTGTATGGTTTGAAAAGCGTTTCAAAAAAGTGCCACACACAAATGACGTACCGTAAAATCCCGGCGCTTATAGATTATAATTGCTAATTTTTGCCCAAAAACCGTTATTCCACAGTGCATTTTTCTGCGGCGCTTATTAAAGAGCTTCGATTGTACGGTATTCAATTAAAATACAAGCGAGGATCTGAAATTCTATGCAGAGTACTGAATTCCAGGATCGAGGTAGGGTTTGGGTCAGAAATTTCTACCCTTCAGAAAACCTACCCTTGAGGCTTTGAGAGTATTGTAATGGGGTCATGGGATTTGAAAGGATCTCTCCTCTATTTTACAAAACAGTCCAAAAATACTTTCTAAAAGTATCAAACATTTCAAATCATAAAATGATTTTTTTAAAATTAATTATTAATTATTGATAAAATTGGATTATCCAATTTATCAAATTTTATAAAAAACAAAATTTGAAAATTTAAATTTACATTCTGCAATGTTACATAAATCATAGCTCTCCAGAGGTAAAAACACAATTGAATGAATCCCTCATTGAATTGGGAAAAGTCGAACAAGAATTTATTTTACGCAATTGAGTGCACTTTTTGAGCGGTTTGAGCATGCATCGAGTGCACTCCTGGATTGTTGCTAGATGTTGTGATGTGGGCTGATGATCAACAACGTTAATGTTAACACCAGTGAGATCATAGTCACAGTGAGTACAGTAGTGGCTGATGAGGTGAACTAGTCTAATCACTTGAACATTGGGAAATGTGGCCGGAAGATTTAAGTTTTCAAATTGTTCGTGAGATAGAGTGGTTTGAAAATGGAAAATCAATGCCTTGATGGATGGCATCGGTTGAGGTAGGCCTTCGGTTGATGACTCTAAAAAGGCTTCACCAACTCCGGTCAAGTGTAACAATATCAACTGAGACAAATGAGATAAGAGATTGATTAAACGGGCCCAAACAATTTCAACATCATTCTCGAGTACAATTTCGAGAGTTTGCAGCGACTCAAAGCGTGACATAGTCAGAGTTAAATCATCAATATGATCACGAACTCTAAATGTCAAACGATAATTTGCGAGTCTGGCCAACAATTCAAGGCTGAACTCTGCACTATAGTAGTATCTACTCATCTCACCAGCATCCAAGTAAATTTGTTTTAGCGAACATTCGGTACTTTTCAACGCATCTTCAATGCTGTCCACAATGAAGCGGTCAAAAGTGTTGTTAGTGTCTCGGTATCCAAATTGTTCGAGTTGTGGCAAAATTTGTAATCACTTTTTGTTGGACAGATTCTGTTGCAATTGCATCTCTAATTGCGGAACATCAAATTGAATTTTGAGTCTTTTCAAGCGCGATAGTTGATTGATTTGGCTGAACAGTGAACCGATCAATTTAGGTTTGTAACCATGGGTATTTATACGATCTCGTAAATTTGTATAATCGAAATAGTTGTACAGAAATAGATTCACTTGAACCAAACTGGTTGACCAGCCTGAAAGCAGACTATTGATGTGTTCGATTAGAGTTGGCCACCAGTTGGCAGTCAAACCAATTTGCAGTGAACTCAGGTCTGGCAGCAGTGTGACCAACTGTTCCACTGCATGGTTAGATAATTTGAAGTGTTTCAAAGTGTGGTATTCGAGAACATAGCTCAATATATCTACCGAACCGAGGTAAGATCCATTACCATCTTCGTTGAGTAACTCCGGTAATATGAGAGCGTAGTATGGTGATGAAATCTTTTTGAGTAATTTGTCTAGTGCACTTTGACAGTCAACCACACTGAAAAAAGTGGTGTTGAAATTTCCCTAATGCATTAGGATTATTGTAGAAAAGCCTAATGTGTTTGGGGTTAAGCCAAATGGATTAGGGCACTGCTTCCCTAATGCGTTAGGGTTTATCCCCTTACCCATTAGGGAAACCTGTTTCAAACCAAATGCATTTGGGCTTAACCCCTAACTCGTTAGGGCATTAACCCAAATGCATTAGGGAATATCTGGGACTGTTTCCTAAATATTCCAGAAATTTTCTGGAAATTATTGCGTCATTTAAAAATTTCCCAGAAATCTGAATTTAAATGATTTATTATATTATTTTAAAAAATAGTCAAACAAATAAAAAATACACCAACTATCTTCAAGCATTCTAATTATCGGCGCTGTTTGCTGCTGGGCCATTCATTTCTGTATGATTGTGCTTCTTTCGATTTCAATTAAGACTTGACCACTTTTCCAAACTATTTCTTCTTTGCCTTGAGTGCCCTAGCATATTCAGCTTATTCTTGTCCACCAATGTAATTGAAGAGTTGACCTGTGCTGAGGTCCATCGAAGTCAGTGTGGTCATTTGTCTCATCATGAGCATATCTTTAAGAATGCATGTACGTATTAGCAAATGATTACAAAGTGTGATATAGTTTACCTTAATGAGAATAGTCTTCGCCATAATAGTAATTGTCTTGATAAGATTGTTCATTGAGATCCTTAAAAATATCAAAATTGTTACCTTATATCTGAATAGAGAATCATATATAATACAATCAAAACAACTTACCATTATAATTCCGTTCTTGGCTGTACTGATGCTTTCTTATCAGCCCACAACTGTTCCATCACATATTCAGTTTCGCCAGAAGTAGAACTGGAATTGTTTTCATGGTCATTTTGCAGTCTTTTGCATCAAACTGAGACTAAATAAAAATGGGATAATGGATTGAGATATAAATGTTTGAACAAACATACCATTTGAACTTGACTGGTTGATTTTAAAAGTTTGGATTGAACAGATTGATAAAAATAATAAATATTTCTTCAAAATATGTTTGTATGAACTTAAAATGTAAATATGAAGGTTGTTGTTACCTGTTCCAAACAGGGCAAGAGCTACATGGATGCCAATTTGATGAAAAATTTCCCAGTGTGATGAGATTATGATTGTGTTGAGGTCTTGATGGTTGAAATGGATTGATTTGTTGTAGATGAATATATTGTTGAGATATTTTTGAGTTGTTACAAAAAGATGTAATAGAGGAACGTAAGAGAATAAATAATCTCAACATTTTAAAACAGAAGGTGGAACGCTTTTGATGACAGTTGGAAGAACAAAGGAGAGTAGAGTGCAGAAAGAGGCCAAAACAAGCAATGCCAATGAGTAACCCTACACTAGTGGTACATGAGTTTCGTTGTGACTCACTCAACGGTTGTGCGTGTACTAACTGCTAGTTAGTAACTAGTAAGGCCACTGCTGCCACTGGTGGGTGACATCGCAACAACAAACCCTAATCCATTTGGACAAACCCTAATACGTTAGGGATTTTGAAATGCCCTAATCCATTAGGACATATTTCACCACATTCCGAAACGTATTAGGGTATTTTGCGATTCCCTAATATGTTAGGGTACATTTGCCCCCGTCCCCAAACGTATTTGGGCATGTACAATAAACCTAATGCATTTGGGGTCAGACTTTTTTCAGTGCAGAATCAACGAGTGGCGTCTTCGGCGGCATGCAGTTGTACGTAGAGTTGTCCATCGATGGCAAACAAGACAAACTGTGGCAAAAAGATCGCGAATTGGGATTCGATCAAATATATTCAGTAGGCACAAATCGGGCAAAGTAGAGAAAGACATGATTTGAGGGGATGGGCGAGAAGAAGTAAATGCTAAAAAACAACAAAAAAAAATTAAAATAATAAATATGGATTTTTAATGGCAACCAATAATTGGACGCAAAGTTAAGGCTGATCAAAACACAACCAGTGAAACAGGGAAGAATGACTGAATTTAGAAAATGTTTAAGGTTGCTGTGATGGTTTAAAAGCAGTGATAAGATTTAAAAAAATATTTTGACCTTTGACATGTTCAATGTTGTAGCACTTCAAAATCAAAGTCCTACCAAGATTGGTAATTTTTTGTGTGTAGCTAGATATATTGTCCACAAATTACAGCATATTTTATGAAATTACAGCAAAAAATTGTTTTTGAGTTTCATTGTTTTAAAATTGTTTATTATTTAAAAAAAATATTTTGACCTTTGACATGTTCAATGTTGTAGCACTTCAAAATCAAAGTCCTACCAAGATTGGTAATTTTTTGTGTGTAGCTAGATATATTGTCCACAAATTACAGCATATTTTATGAAATTACAGCAAAAAATTGTTTTTGAGTTTCATTGTTTTAAAATTGTTTATTATTTAAAAAAATATTTTAGCAATCAAATTCAAATTTAAATCACAACTCATCTGGGGAGAAAGTAAATTCAATAAGATCTTCGCTATATGGATTGTTTTTAATGTTTTTTCCAAAGAAAATTTTTCTCAATTTAGAACATTTTTTCAGTGGTTTCACAATCTGTTGGCTGCATCTCTTGACCATTGGTAGATCGATTTTGTCATTCTCAATTGCGCCGAGATCGTAGTCATAATCCTCGCACTTGTTGACGCCTTGGGTGAGTTTGGCCACTTGTAAATTGGGAAATATTTGCTCTAAGAAAAGATTCCCAAACAATGCGTGGGACAAATTAGTGGCAAAGTGAAAATCCAATGCTTTCAATGATGGCATCGGAGAAGGCGTGTAGTCTGGGTTGGCTGTAAAAAAGGAATCTTCAAATTGGTGTAAATACAGAAAGGCCAGCTGAGGCAGATGAGATAGAAGAGAGATGAGACCAGTGAGGGGATAAAGGAATTCAATGTTATTGTTGAAAAGAATGAGACATTGTATCGAATCCAACTGTACCAATGTAAATAAAAATTCATCGAAATCGTTATAATTTCTGTAAGCCAAAACATAGCTTGGAAGCTTTGACATCAATTTGGGCGAATGAGGCGCCTTTATACTCGGGCTCAGTTGCAAGACGACTTGTTTGAGTGAACAATTTGGTCCTTTCAACGCTTTTTCAATGTTGTCCACGATGAAACGATCAAATGCGCTTTGTACAACTCCCGGGTACTCGAATTGTTCAAGTTGTGTCAAAATGTGCAGTCTTGTTGATACTTTGTGGTTGTTTCCATCAATTTGTGGGACAATAAATTGCATTTTGAGTCGCTTTAGGCTAGACAAGCGATTGATTCGGTCGAATAGAGAATTGATCAATTTTGGGCTATAGCCAGTGGATCGTCGACCATTGTAGAGATACAAATTCAAAGCAATCAATTTGGCTGACCATGCTTGCAGTAGATGGTTGAGCTGAGTTGAGACGACATTTTGACTGATTTGAAGTGAGCTGATGTTTGGCAGTAGTGTCGAAATTGATTGCGCAGCACTTGGCTTGGTAACTATCAAACTGTTGTATTCCATTTGATAATTCTTAGCTGCTTGACTCAAATAAGAAGTGCCATCATCTTTGATAACTTCCTTTAATATTTTTATCTCAAACATATCTGGAACCTCGTAAAGCAATTTGTCTAATTGATTTTTGCATTCAACGAGAATCAAGTGGCTTCGACGCTGGCATGCAATTGGACGCATAGTTTCCCATCTGTGACAAACTCGATTGACAGTGGCCAGAAGGTCGTACAGTGGGATTCGGTCGAGGATTGTCAGGAGACACAGATCGGGTAGAGCGGACAGAGACATGGCGGAGAAGGCGATTTGGTGTACAAAACAAGCACACAAACAAGGAAGAAGAAAATGACAAAACAGGAACCACGTTTACTACGAATGTCTATATGAAGACAAAGATATATGGCATGAGCAGACAAATGGGGTAGTGGTGCAGAACAGAACCTCACTAGGGTTGACCAAACCAACCACACTGTAACCATTGCACCTCGACTTACCACTAGAAATTCTCGTAAACGATACACAGCCAAGGTAAACCGAGGAGTAGCATTAGAGATCGACAGGGCTCGGAACAGGCCAACTAAATCAGTCCCGTAATTATTGAACAAGTGACATCTAGCCAGGGAAAATAGAATGAGAACGAAATGGTTTAAAGGGAAACTGCCTTCAAAGTTCATTGAATATATTTTGCATAACTTATTGCTGAACATAAAATAATTGCATTTAAAATACAACCATAAATTTTTTAGAAAATTGTTTTATTATATTTATTTGAAATGACACAAAATTGGTAAAAATTATAATAATTGATTATAGATAGAAATTGACACACACACGATCACAATTGATCAGGAGTAAAAGTGAATTCAATTTTACGTTCAATTCCATCATAATCAACAATGGAATCACAACTTTTGAAATGTACAATGCGCAATTGAGTGCACTTTTTGAGTGGTTTCAACATGAGTTTAGTAGCTTCTTTGAAAATTTTGTCTTTGTGGTTAAGAAACCGATCGACAAAATTTAATTTGACAATGTAGCAAATGTAACGATTTATTCGGATAACTTGAACATTGGGAAATGCGGCCGCAATCTGTTCAAAGTTTGAGCTTGTTAGAGTATTTTGTTCAGATTCTCGTATTCCTAAAATCTTGATGGATTCCAATTGAGCATAACAATGGTTGTCAGCCGTTGTTGTCTTAAAAAATGATTCATGTAATCCTGAAATCATTAAACTAGTCAAATGAGGCAAATAAGTTGACAGTGAATTGGCCAGTTTAATAAATGAAATGGATGGAATTGAAGAAAGGTTTGTGATTGTGAGAGCTTTCAAAGATGTCAAATGAGAAAGCGCACGATTCAAAACTTGATAATCGAAATTTTCATTTAGTTCGCTCCCGAAATCGGCTTGAAATTGAGTCAAAAGTGATGCAAATTGAGGTGAAATGCGATTCAAGTCATCGATGACTTTCAAACAGGAATTGAAAGATATCTTCTGTAGTGAACAATTTGCCCTCTTCAGGGCGTCCTCAATGTTAGCCACAAAGAATCGATCAAATGCACTGTAGCCACTTTTTCTTTCTGTATAATCGAATTGCTCAATTTGCGAAAAAATGTTCAATTTGCTTGAAAAGTCTTCATTTTTCCTAATTGGGCTAATATTGTGTGTTTGAAATGCAAGTTTTTTCAATTTTGAAAGTTGGTTGATTTGGTCAAACACAGAATCGAAAAACTTACAAGTAGAATAATTCAATCGTATTGAGTATAAAAACAATTTTAAATGAACCAATTTGGTTGACCAGTTGGAGAGTAGAAAGTTGACTTGAGTAAATGAACTTGTCCAGAAATCCATGTTTTGACCAATTTGTAGTGAACTTATGTTCGGCAGCAGTGTCACCAATTGTTCGCATGCTTGGGCACTCAATTGGGAAATCGTCACAGTGTGATACTCAAATTGATGCTCAACAGTGGAACGGTAGTGGGGAGTGCCATCGTCATCGTACAATAGATCCAAGAAATCATCGGAATATGTGTCGGAAGAAATTAATTTTTCAAACCATTTTCTATTTTCAACCAAAATCAGGGACTTTCTTCGGTGACATGCAATTGGGCGTAGAGCTTCCCATTTGTGGCAAACTCTATTGATAGTGGCCAGAAGGTCGTACAGTGGGATTCGGTCGAGGATTTTCAAGAAACACAGATCGGGTAGAGTTGACAGAGACATGGTGGAGAAGGCGATTTGGTGTACAAAACAAGCACACAAACAAGAAAGAAGGAAAGGGCAAAACAGGAACCACGTTTACTATTTAGACAAAGTTAAATTGCATGAGCAGGCAAATGGGGTAGTGGTGCAGAATAGAGTAGGACAATTGGGCTAGCCCATCAGCACAGCTAGCCCATCACTAGCCCAGTTGGGCAGCTTTAGCCCATCGTCAGCCCAACAGCCCAACTACGATGATGAAATGCTTTGAAAACAAAATACGACTTGCTCCGTGCAAACTTGAAAAATGGGAAGGGTGTCTGATTGGCCTGAAATGAGGTTTACTGACTGATTCGAGGGTGGTGAATCCGAATTTAATGACCATTTTAGGATTGGAGGATACTCTGGGATTGTAGGTGGCGCTGGTGTAGGTGGAGAATGTAAATGATTGCTGATTGGCCTGAAATGGAGTTTACTGACTATTTCGAGGGTGGCGAATCCGAATTTAATGAACATTTTAGGATTGGAGGATACTCTGGGATTGTAGGTGGCTGCAGCCCATTTGTCCTACTCTAGTGCAGAAAAGAACCTAATATTAACTATGGTTGACCAAACCAACCACACTGTAGCCATTTCACCTCGACATACCACTAGAAATTTTCGTAAACAATACACAGTCAAGGTAAACCGAGGAGTAGCATTGGAGACAGGGCTAGGGGCCATTTAGAATTGAAGTTTAATTATTAGATTCGATTGATTTAAATGGCATTTTCCGAGTTCCAAAAATTTTATTGATAAAAATCATTTGAGTAAATTTGAGTATATGTAAACGTTTAACTTAAACTTTAACTCATTCCATGCCAACCTTTGCACGGGGGCTACTGCCCGAACCATACAACCTAACGACTTGAAATTTTAGGAGCATATGCTTCTGGATGGGGGAATTTGGGGAAGCCCCATTATTTGTTCCAATTGGAACTTGGGTGAAAAAAGTTGCACTAACCACCAATTTTTATGTTTGCAAACGATTCTACTCGTCTTCCTGTGCATTTTGATGTACAACTTGCCATAGAATCCATCTTGGAACCTAGAAATCCTGGAACCAGGTACCAGATAATGCTACTTTGGAACTAATTGAGTGCCATAAACGGATTCTACGGAAAAATCATGCGGAATTGACTCCTCAACTATAAAAATTCATACAAACAAAGCAAAGATACTCAGTCGTTAAAAACGTCGATTTGGGGCCCGGGATGTCTGTCCGACAGTGTCCGTCCATACTAGGTCCCAGTATTTTTTTCTTAAGGTAATGATTAATATAGTCAAGTTATATATCAAAATGCTCAGAATTATGAGCAGATTCCATTTCTCACATTTTGATGTACTATTTGGGCCATTTGTTTGACTTTGGTCCAGGGCCTAGGATCCGATTCTAGGAAATCTATTTTTGAAACCCAACGATATGACTATTGCATTCTACTCACACTCCTGAAGAAAATGGTACCGATTTTATCAAAATCCATGCACGGGAACATATTCAAAATGAAAATTTAGTCTGGCCCTAGAACGGACGGACAGACATCCCGGGTCCCAAATAGACATTTTTAAAGAATGAGTATCTTTGCTTTGCTTGTATGGATTTTTATAGTTGAGAGGTCAATTCAGCATGATTTTTTCTGTAGAATCCGTTTTTGATGCCCAATTTGTTTCAAAGTAGCATTATCTGGTACCTGGTTCCAGGATTCCTAGGTTCCAAAATGGATTCTATGGCAAGTTGTATATCAAAATGCTCAGGAAGACGAGTAGAATCGTTTGCAAACATAAAAATTGGTGGTTAGTGCAACTTTTTTCACCCAAGTTCCAATTGGAACAAATAAGGGGGCTTCCCCAAATTCCCCCATCCTGAAGTATATGCTCCTAAAATTTCAAGTCGCTAGGTTGTATGGTTCGGGCTGTAGCCCCGTGCAAAGGTTGGCATGGAATGAGTTAAGTATGACTCATACTGTATGAGCAACGGTAGTGAGGAAATTGTAAGTTCGTTCATTTACTCGGTTTAAGTGAAAATCTTGTCTCAAAACTGATCAGGCGTGAAAACATGGTCACCGAAATGTATTTTACGTAAATTGGCGCACTGCTTCAAAGGTGCCAACAGCAGAAGAGTGCACTCGAGCACTGGGGATTGAGCAATTTGTGGGGACTGAATTGAAGTGAGCTCATAGCCACAATGTGTGCAGCATTGCCAGGAATTGCCTCCAAATCGGATCACTTGTACATTGGGAAATGCGTTGGCCAGTGGCAGATTCTCAAGCTGATTGTGTGTTTTAAACATTCCAAGTTGAAGCTCTACGGCTATGATTGATGGCATTTTGCATGGTACCACATCAGCGGTATCATAGAAAGTTTCGCCAGGGTTTTCAATTATTAAAAACGACAAACGACACAAATGGGCAATTGTGCTGGTAAAATTGGAAAGGGAAATATTGAGATGAAAAAATCTGTAAATTTTAAGATATTCCAATGACTTAAAACGTGACATTGAATGCGTGAATTGATTCAATTCTTGCGGGGCCATTAACGAAAAATCAGCGATGAGCGATATCAATTTGGGAGAACAACGATCCAGTTTTACATATTCTCCCAACGAAATTCGTTTTAGTGAACAATTATCAAATTTCAAAGCGCCTTCAATGTTTTCGATGATGAAATAATTAAAAACACCCGAATCTATAGCGTTGAATTCAAATTGTTCCACTTGCCTCAAAACAGTCAATTTGGTTGTGAGTTTACCACTTCGATTGATTGATGGAGCGTGAATTTGAATTCTGAGTCGTTTCAATGCGGACAATTGATTGATTTGGCCAAACAATGCATCAATCAAACCTAGATCGGAGCTGTTTCGAATTCTCGTTACAACAATCGGTTCCTCAAAAGAGCATTCATGAAGCCATAGATTCAAGCTGGTTAATTTGCTTGAGCATTTTGCAAGTAGGTTCACTATCAATTCTATTGTATCTTCCCAAGAACTGATAGTCTGGCCAATCTGCAATGATGTTAGGTTTGGAAAAAAAAGTATGCAAGTTAGTGAAACATTTGTTATCGACGTTCTTGAACAAAGTGTGGTACTCTAAATCAGAGTTGCGTTTGTAGTACTGAGCACAATCAGCGTCGTTGATTACATGCTCAACCAAATGATTATGAGATCGAATTTTTGTAATTAAACAATAGTATTCAATTTCGTTTTCTGACAAAATCAGTGAGCGTCTTCGATGGCACGCAATTGGACGCATAGTTTCCCATCGATGACAAACTCGATTGACAGTGGCCAAAAGGTCGTACAGTGGGATTCGGTCAAGGATGGTCAGTAGACACAGATCGGGTAGAGTGGACAGAGACATGGTAGGAGTTGGAAATTGGAGAATCAAAATTCGAGTGACAAAAATCTAATTAGAATTTGTTGTGGGCTTGAAACCTAGGTCACGGGAAAGCAACCACCAGTTAGCTGCACAGTCTAAAACACTACATGCAAAATGAGAGGAACAGGAAAGAAGGACATTATTTAGAGGTAAATGCAAAATAGTGCTGCATAAAAAGTAGTGGTAAAGCCAGAAGATATTTTGATCTGTGGCATATGCAAAGTATACTGTACCTATGCTGCTATGTTTGTTTTGAGCTCCTTTTGAGTTCTGTAGGACAAAAATTTAGAAAATGATCAAAACATTTTGATTTTGATTTTTTGTGTTTCTAAACTATTCTCTTTCTAAAGGCTACAATTTAAAATTTGTCATCTTGTTTTCAAGAAAATCATTTTCTAACAAGTAAATGTTTTTTAATAATTATTTATTTATTTATATATTTTATGTAATTTCAGACTCACGATATCATGAGTATCAAACAATTGAGCGATGATTGTTTATTTCTCATATTGGACAGAGTCCCTCTAATGGATTTGATTCTCCGAGTGTCGCTGGTCAACTCCAAATGGAATCACTTTCAAGCTAGTTTGTGTGCTCGTAGACGAAATTTGGTTTTAACATATGACATGAACGTTCTACCAGCAACAAAACCACGTTTGCTTATTTGCAAGTATCTCAGTACCAGTGACTATCTCATAATCAAGGATTTGTCCGATAAAGTATGTCAGGAAATTCAAAGTAGACTTCCTCAAATTTGTTTATTGGAATTTATCCATTTCCAATTTTTTCTACCGAATTTACTGAAATTGTTAAATCATTGGAGGCACAATTTGCAGAGTTTGAAAGTCAAAATTATAAATTCGGCTAATCGTCCGCCCAACTCTGACTGGAATGGCCTGTTTGAACATTTGGATCAAAATGATTTCAAATTGCTCCGACATCTTACAGTGTATGCCGATTGTTTTTATTCAAAGAATGCTCCAACATGCAAGTTGCCTAATTTGCCCCAACTCGAGGAGCTTTACATTGGTTACCAGTTAGAAGACTGGAAAGGAGACATACAAAATGTGAACAGCAATTGGAAAAATTTGAAGAAATTTGGCTTGGATTATGGTTACACATTTGTTGATAAAAAACGTGAAGATCCTGAACGTCCTGGTGAGAATTATACCTTTCGTCAGTATAAATCTCTGTGCAACTTGAAGCCACATATCACAAATCAATTGACACACTATCATTTTGAGTACTATTTTGAATGGAGCCAATATTCTACACCAGGAATGCGGAAACCGTGGACATCAGTCCACTGGTGGACTTTCCAAAAATTCTAATGTCCAACAGTGGACAGTGATTCTTAAAGATTACAAAATATTGGAAGTTTGCTTGGTTAGGTTCAAATGAATTGAAAGCATGTTACATTGGAAGCATTGGCAATTAACAATTCATAATTAGTATTACTAGTTAAACTTAGCAAAAAAGGTTCATCCAATTTTTTTAGATACACGTCGGGTTTCCAAAAAACTCCCAATACAGACTAAAAACGGGAAAAAACAAACCGATGAATTTACAATAAATGAAAAACCAATGATTAATTTGTCTGGAAAGATTTTCCAGTTGGTTGTTAGTGCTTACCTTTTAATTGACGGGTCTAAAATAAAAATTAAACATTTGGATAAGCAATTAATCATCGGTTAGGTTAGAATCAAGTTTGATATCAAGTTCAAATCAAAAACCAATAAAAGATTCTGTTGGTAACTTAAATTTTTGTATTTGTTGAATAAGATAAACTAACTCATTTGAGATTCTTTTAGACTCATCATTTGAAGGATAATTTACACCATCACAGAAAGCTTTTCTGTCTGCCAATTAGTTAAAGAATCAAAATATTGGGGAATTATTCGCAAACAAATTGGTAGATAAAATCCTACTGCTGAATTGGAGAATCTTCCAAGTTGGTCAACTGGAGAATATGAGTAAACTGGACATGGATACGTTGAAAAATTTTCCTGTGGAAACGAAGCCAATCAAATAAGAGACTGTGGAAGGATGTAAAAACAAATTCTGATTATTCGTGCAACGATATTCTCGGTTGCATTTTTCGGTAATACGATATCTGACTGGATTTGACTGCAGTACTTGTCGAGTTGACCAAAACTTTTATTGGATTTTCTAGTCACTAATTGTAGTTTATGAATTTTTGACATTATATTGGCTAGTAAATATTTAGGGATTTTTGTTGGAAACACTTTACCACAACACTTAACTAGAAAAATTTTACTAAATATGATCAAATCTGAATTACAGTGGCGGTGGACTTTTGGGACACTCGCTGTCCACCCTGGTAGACTTTGACTCAAAAAGTTTCCGCACCCCTGGTGTAAATCGTGTTTCACCTAAATTTGCATCACTTTTGACTCAATTTCAAATAAATTGCCGTGGAGCAAAAGCACGCAATTTCGAGGACATTGAGCTGAAACGTACATTTTCTCGATTGACATCTTTGAAAGCTCTCACTATTTTAAAGTTTGTACCCTCGATGTCTTTCGTGAAATTGGTCAATATACTGTCAACACATTTGCCTCAGTTGACTTGCTTAACAATGTCGGAATTTCATAAATCATTTTTTGAGCCAACAACAACTGACAATCCATCATTGTCTGTTCAATTGCCATCAATCAAAGTTTTAGTGTTACCCGTATCGTTGCATCCATGTATAACAACAACAATCTCAAGCTTCTATCAAATTGCGGCCACATTTCCGAATATTCAAGTGCTCCGAATAAATCGCTTGAATTTTGAAAAAAAGTGCCATATTTGATGCTACCGATCGAGAAAACAATATTATCAAGGGTGTCATTCGACGTATGCTGAAACCATTCAAGAAGTGCACTCAATTGCGCATTGTACATTTCAAAAGTCGTGATTCCACTGATAATGATGGGGAACGTAAAATTGAATTTACTTTCACGCCTGATCAATTGTGATTGGAAGTCATTTTTAATTGATTTGCTTTTAGAATATCTCCCATTATTGTTTTACCGTTTTTAATAAAAATATTTTTTGTACCACAATCCAATAAATTAAAAAAATAAGTATTAAAAAAGATGTTTAATCTAAATTTAAATAGTTTCGTCCTTGAAAGTGTCAAATGCTAAGTAAAACATCACTTAATGCGATAATCAATGATTTATGTTGAGTGTAACACGAGTGCAAAAATGTTCGATTTATTTTTCAACTAATTGAGTCATGTGATTTTGAGATTTGAGTAGATTCGATGTCATCAATGTGAAATGTCCAAATGGATGTGATGCAATGTGATGTGAACAATATTGTGATACTAATCACATGACTGATGAAAAAGTGAAGACATTTTAGTATTTTGAAGAAGAAAAAACATGATCATTTACATGTTCAGTGAGAAGTTAATTAAAAGTTTCGAGATTGAATTGATTATCTCTAATTATGATGATTTACTATGTATAGTTGAAAGTTGTACTATGAAACTGGCACTATTTGCATTATACACGTCTTTTACGAATGGTAAAGCAAAAACACTTTTCAGTGTGTGTGTTATTTAAAAGTACATACAAACGTGGTTCCTGCTTGTCATTTCCAATTTTGTCTTCACTTTTGTTTTGTACACCGGATCACATCCCTCATCATGTCTCTGTCCACTCTGCCCGATCTGTGTCTATTGAAAATCTTTGAACGAATCCCACTGTACGACCTTCTGGCCACTGTCAATCGAGTTTGTCACAGATGGGAAACTATGCGTCCAATTGCGTGCCATCGAAGACGATCACTAATTTTGTTTGAGAATCAATATAATATACGACATTTAATCTTCAAAATTCCAGTTCATTTTGATTATGGATATGAAAGTACAGTGGAGGAAATAACCAACGACGATGGCACTCGATATAACGCAGCTATTACTCAATATAATTTTGCGTGTAGTGTTTTGATTGGTCCAACAATGAATGGCCGAACATGTGAAGCATTGATCTCACTTTTTCCGAATATAACTTCATTCAAAATAAGTCACACTGCTCATTCGTGGCCTAAAGTCATCGAAAACATCAATCTATTATTGCAAGAGTGGTCAAACAAATTGATTGAAATTAGTTTATATCTCTCAGATAGAGATAGTATCAAATGTAATAGAAAATACATTCTTGAAGATTGTTACAGTTCAACAGTGATCGATTCACTGTTTGACCGCCTCAACCAGTTGTCTTCTCTAAAGAAACTTAAAATTCACTTTTCGACATATTTTTTTGAATTCGGTGGACGGGTAAAAGGAATACCAAACGAACGAGACCAGCCACCTTCAATCAAACTGAGCATTTTGTCTCAACTCGACCAATTTGAATGTAACAATGTGGCGGATCGTTTCGACCAGTACATGATTGAAAACATTGAAGATACTTTAAAGTTGCCAAAATGCTCGTTGAAGAAGATTTCTTTTGAAACAAATTTTACCTTGGATCGTATTTTGGGGCTTTCTCCACTCCTTTTGTCTCGTTTGACCAATTGTCCGCTCAATTATATACAATTGAACATGAGTCAATTGAGAAGCGTTTTGTTAAATTTAAATTCTGTGGAAGCTTTATCGATTGGAATCAAACACGAATACAACCTTTCTGCAACACAATTCTTCAATCACATATCCCACATGTCTCAGTTGACCTTTTTATCGATTTATTTTAAAAAAGATTGTCAATCTTTTTTTGCACCCACCAATGTCTCGCCCCAGCCAATGCCATCGGTCAAAGGACTCAATCTGCAATTCTTGATGGCATTTCCAATTAGTATATCTCATAGCATTTTAGAAAATTTCTCCATGCCTGAAACATTTCCCAACATTCAAGTACTCAGTCTGACTTACACTCATTCCAACTGTGCCGACTGTGGCTATGACTTTAGTGACATTAAGCCAAACGAGCCGCTGCATCGGCCAATGATTGAGGACTGCACTCGGCGTGTGCTTGAACCACTCAAAAACTGTCGTTCATTGGGCAAAATATTTGTGTACTCACGTGTGATGGGTGCAAGAAATGTTGTAGGGATACATCAAGTCTATTCGGTTGACCAATTGTGAAACTTTGTAACCTGTTGTTATAATGATATTATTTTTGACAAATAAAAATTGGATTTAGAATCCAAATTATAAACAGTTTCAAAAAATTAACTACTATCTATCTAATCAGTATACTTTTTAAAAATGACGTATAATTTGAATTTAAATCCTTTTGTCCTTGAAAGTGTCAAATGTTAAATAAAACATGATTTTTATGATTAATTGCAAATAATTAACTTGCATTAAGCACGTCGTTTACGAATGGTAAAGCAAAAGTACTTTTCAGTGTGTGTTATTTAAAAGTGCATACAAGCGTGGTTCCTGTTTGGTCATATCCCCATGTTGTCTTCACTTTTGTTTTGTACCCCGCATGCTATTGCCATCCCCAACCATGTCTCTCTCTACTCTGCCGGATCTGTGTCTACTGAAGATCTTTGACCGAATCCCACTGTACGACCTTCTGGTCACTGTCAATCGAGTGTGCCATCGATAGGAAAATCTGCGTTTAACTGCCTGTAATCGACGTCGATCAGTGATTCTGGTTGAAAATGAATTTGAATTGCCCTATTTAACCAACAAAGTTTCATCTCTATATGATTTTGGATATCCAAATACAGTGAAAGAAATTACCAACGACGATGGCACTCCATATTACTCGACTATTACTCAATATGATTTGGTGTGCAGCATTTTGATTGGTCCTAAATTGAGCGAGCGAACATGTGAAGAATTGATGGCCCTTTTTCCAAACGTAACTTCCCTCAAAATTGGTCAAACTGTTGTTTCGTGGCCTAAAGTGATCGAAAACATCAATCTATTGTTGCAAGAGTGGTCAAGCAAATTGGTTCAACTCAGTTTATTTCTGTCACATACAGAAAGTATATTGTACAATAGAAATTACAATCTTGAAGATTGCTACAGTTCGACACTGATCGATTCACTGTTTGACCGTCTAAATCAGTTGTCATGCCTAAAGAAACTTAAAATCCACTTTTGGCCTTATATTAAATCCGGTGGAAGACTACAAGGAATACCAAACGAACGAGATCAGAGACCTTCAATCAAACTAGCAATTTTGTCTCAACTCGACCAATTCGAATGTGACGATGTTGCGGAACGTTTCAACCAATACATGATTGAAAACATTGAAGATACTTTAAAGTTGCCAAATTGTTCGTTGAAGAAGATAACTTTTGACACAAATCTCACCTTGGATCGTATTTTAGTGCTCTCTCCACCCCTATTGTCACGTTTGACCAGTTGTTCGCTCAATTATAGACAATTGGACATGAGTCAGCTGAGCAGCGTTTTGTTAAATTTAAATTCTGTAGAAGCTTTATCGATTCCAATCAAACACGAATTCCGCCTTTCTTCAACCCAATTCTTCAATAATCTGTCACATATGTCTCAGTTGACCTTTTTGTCTATTGACTTTGAAAAAGACTGTCAGTCATTTTTTGCACCCATCAATGTCGCGCCCCAGCCAATGCCATCGGTCAGAGGGCTCAAGCTCCGATTCTTGAAGAGATTCCAATTTATAATGTCACATAGCCTTTTAGAAAATTTCTCCATGCCCAACACATTTCCCAATATTCAAGTGGCCAGTCTCACTTACACTCTTAAAGACTGTGCCGACTGTGGCTATGACTTTGGTGACATTAAGCCAGACGAATCGCTGCATCGACCAATGATTGAGGACTGCACTCGACGTGTGCTCGAACCACTGAAGAACTGTCGGTCATTAAGAAAAGCATTTGTCAGCACAGGTGTGATTGGTTCAAGTAATTTAGTTGGTTGCGGTTCTGTTATCACAATAAATCAAGTCTTTTCTGTTGATCAATTGTGAATATTTGTAATCTGTTGTTATATTGATATTCTTTTGACTAATAAAAATGAAATTTAGAATCTAAATTAAAAACGGCTTATAAAAAATTAAATATTATCTGATCAGTATACTTTTTAAAAATTATGTATAATTTAAATTTAAATAGTTTTGTCCTTGAAAGTGTCAAATGCTAAGTAAAACATCACTTAATGTACGATAATCAATGATTAATGTTGAGTGTAACACTAGTGCAAACATGTTCGACTTATCTTTCAAATTTGAGTTTTGAGGTTTTGAGATTTTAGTAGATTAGATGCCGTTGATGTGAAGTGTCCAAATGGATGTGATGCAATGTGATGGGACACATGGTTGAGAACAATATTGTGATACTAATGTCGCATGATGATTTCATAATGTATGCTAACATGCATCATGTGGCATGATTCATACACCGCTAAACCTGCTTAAAGCGGGTAAAGTTTAATTTTGCATAAAATGCGTTTAACAAGCGAACAAAAATTATTTTTCATAATCAAAACTATAAAGTTAACACAACTTTATTTTTTACACCACTTTACCATCCCACAGCATGTCTCTGTCCACTCTACCAGATCTGTGTCTTTTGACCATCCTCGACCGAATTCCACTGTACGACCTTCTGGCAACTGTCAATCGAGTTTGTCATCGCTGGGAAATTCTACATCCAATTGCGTGCCATCGACGCAAACACTCGTTGTACCTGGTTCAAGAAGAGAAAACCCAATTCACCAAATTAACCAGTCTCGTTGGTAATAATAATCTCGAATTACTGCACAATATAACCAACGACAACGGAACGCCCTTTCACTGTGAATTCGATACATTTCAATACAAATTTGAGTATCACACCTTGATTATTCCCAAATTGAGTGTCCAAGCATGTAAACAATTGATCTCAATGCTTCCCAACATAACATCACTACAAATTTATCAACTTGTCAACTCGTGGCCAGCATCAATTGATCTAGTAAACGATCTACTGAAAGGCTGGTCCACAAAGCTGGTTCACTTGAATTTGTGTCTTTTCGACATTGATTTCAAGCAAAATAATAGTCAAAATTTGTTCAAATCCATTTTAATCGATTCTTTGTTTGATCGAATCAACCTTTTACCAAAGCTCAAAAGGCTAACAATTCAATTGCGTCTTCCATTCAGTCAAGAAATCACCAAACCTCAAACCAAATTGCGCATCATGTCTCAACTCGAACAGCTTCAATTTAGAGTACAAAACAAACTCTACCGCCATCACATGATTGAGTGCATTCAAGAAGCACTGAACGCGCCCAATTGTCCGCTGAAAAGAATATCCTTTCAATTCGACATTGAATATCGCAATCATCGCTATAATGTACCAAGTTTGCTAGTGTTATCGCCTCAATTAACATCACTTCTAGCTCATATTAATTTGTACTATAGCACCGGAAGCAGTATAGATCAATTATGCCGAGCGCTATCAAACATGAGCTCACTGCAAGCGCTAACAATCTCAAAATATTTTAAAAGTCTTAGCTTTGCTCAATTAGTTAAGCTACCATTACCAAACACTTTGACTTATTTAACAGTGCGCAATTTGGATGAACGTTTCTTTGATCCGGCAGAACAAATCATGAATCCACGACAATTTGCATCGATCAAAGCACAAACTTTATCCTTCCTCACAACGCTATCTCATCAACATTTAGCAAAACTCACACTACCAAACACATTCCCCAGTGTTCAATCGATCATACTAATACACAAAAGAAACAACAGTTGCCAGGATTGTGGCTATGACATTCCTGATGATCCTAAACTTGAAGTACTAGCAAACAAAGATCAGATCAGGGAATGCTCTAGCGCGATACTGAAACCACTGATTGGATGTACTAAATTGAAAAGAATTTATTTATCGAAATATGTGGACTTTAAATCACGACAACATATCAACATGTTTTTCAATTATACTGATTTGTAATTATAGTCAATTTTTAATAAAGAGTAGACTCGTTTTTACAAAAATTTCATACAATGAGATTTGGGCCTGAGAGTTCGAAATGTTTAGTTTACTAAGTAAACTACTTACTTAGTAGACTTTACTAAAACGACGGACGTCCATATCGCCATCTGGTGGATATATTCAGTCCAGACATAAAAACGGGCTTCATAAACTTGAGTTTAAAGGAAGAAGAGCAAATCAAAACTGACCTTTTTAGACTGCTTTTGTAACGTTGTTTGTGAAGTCGGTTTTTATGTCTGGACTGCCTATAGGTGGACATCGGGCCGAAGTACCATGTAAACAAAACTATGTCAGTCGCCTCTCTACACGCGTACCGACAGTACGCAACTCGTGTTCTGAAATTAAACTTATGGTAAATTAACTTTGATATAAGAAGAATTTTGAAACGAACTTGAAAACTATGAATTTTTGTTCTCTACCTGACGATTGTCACCTTCTCATCTTTAAACGCCTACCCATCCCAACTCTCATTCGCCTTCGTTTGGTATCACCACGCTGGAAAGTACTGATTGAGCAGCACTGCTTCATTCCGGTCGTCAAACGATTCCACCTACGACTGCCATCCAACGCTCACGGTCATATCACCTATGAGCTGTATGATGCCAGTGCGGTGAAACACTCACTAACCACTACTTTCAATGCCAATCAAGTAAATCTATTTATTCGACTATTTCCACAAGTGGAGCGATTCAAGTTCATCTTTTCACCTTGGGAGCAAGATCTTCCAGATGAGGCTGGTCTGCTGATTTATCTGAAAAACTGGCGAAAACATTTGAATCGGCTAAAGGTGAGTTTCATTCCCGGTGGCCGAGTATTTATGGCCACTTTCTGGCAAACATTGAACCAATTGACCAAACTCAAGCATCTGTCACTCTCAGTTGGCTTGTACTGCATCAGTGATCTAGCCAAAGCACCTGCCCTACGTGCCCCTCCTATATCTGTGCCCCAAAATATGCCTGTTTTGGCTCGTCTTGAATGTTTGATCATTGAAAATGTTAAACTACCAAATATGCATTCTGTTCTAAGGCATCTGTCGTCTGAGAAGCTGAAGCGACTCAAACTTCAGCCTTACGATACTACTAATTGGAATTCAATTTTGGATTCATTTCAGCGAAATTCGGAAAATTTTGTCAATTTGACCCACCTGTCACTGAAAGGCATCTCTAAGCAGTTCAAGACTAACAAGGATTTCCGTCCACTGTACAAACATGTTGGAAGAAGCTGCTCTCAACTTGTACGCTTGCAAGTGTTCTTCCCAAACCCCAACATTGAGCTGCATGATGGCTTTTTCAAGTGCATTGTCGGCCTTAAAAATCTCCGTCATCTTACACTTGAAAATGTACATGAAAAACAGATTGAAAGTTTTCCTACTTTAATAACCGCAATTCAGCGTAGTATTGTGCGTTTGGATATAACGATTCTAGAGTCGGGCTATAGTAATCGCTTCGAAGGGATACCATTTGGGCAGTGGCACCTCATCTTTCCATCGGTTGAAACTCAAATTGAGTCTGTATTGAGCAACCAGTTCAATAAGGCTTTCTCGAGAATTGTGCCTCAACTTGAAGAACTCCGTTTAACAGTGCTGAGTCTCAAACTGCTGCCAACTTGGAAAACCGGCGGTGAATGTGAGCTGGAGCGTGAATTCAAACGCACAGCTAGGGTTTTGTTTGTTCGTCTGCAAGATGTTGAGCGTCAAGTCTTTAATCCTCGCCATGTTATGCAAGTATCGGGTGATGGAAAAGTTTTGCATAGTTTTGATCAAATACCAAGAGCAAACATACCTAATTGGCAAGGACCAAATATACCTAATTGGGAATGGCCAAACATGCCTAATTGGCAAGGACCAAACGAACCTAATTGGGAATGGCCAAACATGCCTAATTGGCAAGGACCAAACGAACCTAATTGGGAATGGCCAAACATGCCTAATTGGCAAGAACCAAACGAACCTAATTGGCAATGGCCAAACATGCCTAATTGACAAGAACCAAACGAACCTAATTGGCAATGGCCAAACATGCCTAATTGGCAAGAACCAAACGAACCTAATTGGGAATAGCCAAACATGCCTAATTGGCAAGGACCAAACAAACCTAATTGGGAATGGCCAAACATGCCTAATTGGCAAGGACCAAACGAACCTAATTGGGAATGGCCAAACATGCCTAATTGGCAAGAACCAAACGAACCTAATTGGGAATGGCCAAACATGCCTAATTGGCAAGAACCAAACGAACCTAATTGGCAATGGCCAAACATGCCTAATTGACAAGAACCAAACGAACCGCGAGAACCATGGTCAATTGCTTCTAGAGTAAACTATTTACCTTTTTACCTCCACATTAGGTAAAATAAAAACTTTACTTTAAAATTAGTTCGCAAAATCTCCAGAATTATGTAATCAAACTTAATTATGTATCCATCACACAATATTAACTCTAAACTAAAATAAACTTTTACTTTTATAAATTTGCCTTTACGATGTTGTTCACTGGAAACAAAACACATTTTGTTGCTTTTGAACTTGAGCAATATAAAAATTTCTGACCCTATCTGAGTTTAATTTACTTTTAACTGTAAACTTAGCAAAATATGTCGCATACTTTGTGGACAATATCTTTAACCACAAATAATTATCAGTTCAATAGAACTTTGTATCTTTAATCTTTAACAATTTAATCTGAGCCCAACTTTTTTTACGTTTTTGGGATAATTCTATGCCAACTTCCCCTGCATTGTGGGGTCACTTTGACCCCACCTGGAAATCTATATTTAAAATTTTCACGTGGGCATCGGAATGTTAATTGTTAAGTTAATTATTATTAATTAATGTTTCACTTTTGAAAAAGATGACCCAGGCTTGTCCCAGCGGACACCTGTTTTACATTTCAAAATTAACAGTGTACAGTGTACACTATAGAATAACGTCCTCTGTGTAGGTTCGCCCCCTTGTGTGTGCATGTTTATGCTGTTGGATTGTTTTGAGTTTGCCGTATGCTTTAGGTTGCTTGACTCTAGCAGCTAGAGCTTTCTCGTGGGCAGCTATTGATGAACTTTATTACAAATTAAATTGATTTGTTGCCAGTTTCTAACATCAAAAACCAAATCCCACACCCATGCATGTCTCTGTCCACTCTACCCGATCTGTGTCTACTGACCATCCTCGACCGAATCCCACTGTACGACCTTCTGGCCACTGTCAATCGAGTTTGTCATCGATGGGCCAGTTTGCGTCCAATTGCGTGCCATCGACGGCGACACT
Source organism: Rhizoglyphus robini (assembly GCA_023373905.1). Lineage (NCBI taxonomy): Eukaryota > Metazoa > Arthropoda > Arachnida > Sarcoptiformes > Acaridae > Rhizoglyphus > Rhizoglyphus robini. The sequence continues at coordinate 157,328 of JAKIJQ010000092.1, read as the reverse complement.
CGTTGTTCCTGATTCAAGATGCAAAAACACAATTCCACATATTGAACAGTCCAGTTGGTAATAGTGGACATGAAATAATGAAGAACATTACCAACGATATCGGAACGCCCTATCACTGTGAGCGCACTAATAGATATCAATTGGAGTACCACACTTTGGTAATGCCTAAGCAACTAGATATAGATAGTAAATTTCGTCCCCAATCTTGCGCACAATTGATCTCACAACTGTCGAGCATAACATCACTACAAATTTTCCATCTGGTCGACTCATGGATAGCATCAATTTGTTTAGTCAACCATCTACTACGAGGTTGGTCGCCTCAGCTGGTTCACTTGAATTTGTGTCTTTTCAACTCTGACCGTTATCGATTTGATGCTAGTTACAATTTCGCCTTAATCGATTCCCTCTTTAATCACATCAATCTTTTATCATCGCTCAAGCGACTCACAATTCAATTTCGTCTATCATCAAATCGAGAAATCGCCAAACCTCAAACCAAATTACGCATCATGTCTCAACTCGAACAATTTCAATATAGAGTACCATGCAAAGCCTATCACCAGCACATCATCGAGTGCATTGATGACGTCCTGAGTCGGCCCAATTGTCCGCTGAAACGAATTTCTCTTGAAATTGACAATCATTGTTATAACCTTTCAGAGATTTTGGCTCTATCGCCTCAATTAGCATCACGTTTGGTGGATTTGAGTTTGCACTATAAGCGCGAAGACAGTTTAGAGCGATTAGCCATAACATTGTCCATCTTGAGATCTATTCAAGCTCTATCAATCACAGTATGCTTTAAGGAACTTCGCTTTTCACAATTGGTCACTCAACTACCAAACACTTTAACTTATTTGGATTTGAACGATTTGGACCACTCTTTCTTTGTTTCAACCAATCGGCCAATTCGACCTCAATTTCCAGCCCTCAAAGCTCTGGGTCTCTCATTCCGAATTGGCCTATCACATCACAATTTTGAGAAACTGTCACTGTCAACTGCATTTCCCAATGTTCAAGTGATCAAACTGGTTCATTACAAAAGCAACAGCTGCACCGATTGTGATTATGAAATGCCGGATCATCTCCAGCTCACTCACTCAGCAAACCGAAACTACAAGCAAAAGATTGTCGATTGCTCTTCACAAATAGTGAGACCACTGAGAGAGTGCACTAAGCTGAAAACAATTTTATTTAGAAAATATATTAATACTTCTTCAAATCAACACTTTGACATACGTTTCAAGTGCGTAATCAAATAGTTTGGTTCTTCAAACTTAGTCTTATCATATAAAGTATCATCACAATATACCAGCATTTATTATGACCATTTAATTTTCAACTATAATGTAGCAACGGTTGCCGCGTTTCAACATTTCTTAAAGTAATAAAATGAATTTTGAAATTCAAATCATGAGACTCGTGATTATAAATTGATTCGATTTGATTAATCTAAAGTTACATTTTGAGCTACAAAAATGAACTTTCTACCAACTTTCATTATATGTTCCTTATTGGTTTTGGATGCATTTTCCGATAATGACAAACTACGACTAAGTTGTAATTTGAACGATGAAGGTGATGTCAACGAAACTACATGTCTTGAACGTGAATGTATTTGGGGTCCAATTACCGATGGTGATAATATCCCAAATTGCTATTTGAATAAACACAAAGTTGGATACCACTTGACTGGATTGCCAATTTCTCACCAAAATGGATTAGTCGCTAATTTGAAAATAAATCCACAATCTCACAAGTCTCTACCATTCAAACCAATTGAGGAACTCAAAATCAAAGTATCTTATTTAACCGATAATATACTAAGATTTCGACTGACTGATTCTGCACAGAAGAGATATGAAGTTCCAATTCAACTTGCCGGAGTAGAGTTTCCAAGTGCAAATCTAAAAGATTTAAAATATAAAGTCGAGTTGAGAGAAGAATTCAATTTTACAATTTCTAGAAAAGAAAATGGTGTTAAAATGTAAGTTTTTATTAAAATTTGATTCTTGCAACTAGAGATTCTTTTTTTTAGTATCGACACTTCAATCGGTGGTCTAATCTATAGTGATCGTTTTATTCAATTTGTATCTAAATTGGTCCCAAACAGTGATGTCTATGGATTGGGTGAAAATTTCCACGAAAGTTTCCGACACAGTTTCAACTATTCCACCAATCCCATCTTTACCAGAAGTAATGGTTATTTTGGATTCAAAGATAGAGATGCTTATGGTGTTCAGCCATTTTACACAGTTCTGGAGACTGATGGCAAAGCTCATGGTATCTTCCTGTTGAATAGTAACGCAATGGCATACACTTTTCTACCATCGCCTGCTCTATCGATCAAGACTATTGGGGGTATCTTGGATTTCTTGGTTTTTGTAGGTGACAATCCTGAACATGTTGTACAGTTGTACACTTCGGTGATTGGTCGAGCCGTGATGCCGCCTTTTTGGGGTTTGGGTTTTCAACTTTGTAGATTTGGTTACCAAAATTTGTCTCATGTTCAGAAGGTGCTCAAACGCAATTTGGATCACGATGTGCCAGTGGTAAGTTTGATTATCTAAATCTAAATCTAAATCTAAATCTAAATCTAAATCTAAATCTAAATCTAAATCTAAATCTAAATCTAAATCTAAATCTAAATCTAAATCTAAATCTAAATCTAATACCATTCAGGACGTTCAATACGTCGACCTCGACTACGCAGACAATTGGAAAGCTTTCACAGTCGATCCAAAACGTTTTGGAGAACTTCCAGCTTTTGTGCTCGAAACCAAAAAGCGCAACCACCTTTACTGGGCCTTCAATGTTGATCCAGGAATACAGGGTGATCTGCAGGGCTATCGACCCTTTGACGAAGGCTACAATAGGAACCTATTTGTGAAATGGCCAAGTTGGATACCACTTTCCGAGAGAGGTTCTTCGGGTAATGCACCCAACGATACCGACATTATGTATTCGAGAGTTTGGGGCAATGCACCGTAGGCATTTCCGGATTTTTTCAAAAGCGCAACTCGAGAATGGTGGATTAAGAATTTGGTGGAATTTCGTAGTAAACTTGAGTATGATGCAATTTGGTTGGATATGAACGAACCGACCATGATTAATGATACCTCTTATTTGAAGTGTCCCAAGGGTGGTCTGTCGAAACCGTTGCGTAAGTTTATAGATTTTTAGGAATCCAATTTATGATTTTATTTTTAAATCAAACAGCAAGTCAAAATTTCGTAACCGATTTTAGCAGTTGCACACTATGTATGGAAGCGATCCAGGGCGAAGCGGGACAATATAGTCATTATGATGTTCATAGTCTGTATGGCTGGAGTGAGATCATTCCAACTTCTCAGTAAGTATATTTTAGTCTTTGAATCTTCATGAATCTAAAATCTATAATCCATTCGCAGAGCACTTCACAAGGCAACCGGCAAACGAGGCTTCATTCTGTCAAGATCTACCTATGCATCATCGGGAAAGTATGCGGCTCACTGGCTTGGGGATAATCTTTCAACATGGGAACATCTTCGACAGTCAATTGTGGGAATTTTAGAGTTTAATTTTTTTGGAATCAGTTTTGTAAGTCAAAATTAAATCCTAATTGTACATACTAAATTGTTCCATACTATTAGTCTGGTGTTGATATATGTGGGTTTTGGGGCAAACCCACCCCTGAACTATGTCGCCGTTGGTTCCAACTTGGCGCTTACTATCCATTCAGTCGAAATCACAATGAAAATCAAAGTTACAATGAACAGGATCCTGCGTACTTTGCCGAAATTGGTCATCCGGAAGTGACTAGATCTATGGTCGAGGCCCATACCACACGATACCAGTTGATGCACTATCTCTACACTCTCTTCTATAGATTAAATCAGTTCGGTGAAACTGTCGCAAGACCGATGCATCATGAATTCCCACAGGATGTCACAGCTCGAGGGATTCAAGAACAATTCTTTCTTGGATCCTCAATTTTGGTGAATCCATTCCTGTATGAGGTAAGATTCGACAACCACAAACCAAAAAACAAAAAAAAAACAATTTAATTTTCTTTTTCATTTTGAACATACAGAATCAAACATCTGTAAAAGCTTATATCCCAAAAGGAACCCAATGGTACAGAATGGTAGGAAATTTCGTGGAACCCGCAACCATAATCAATGGAACCATTGAATTTGAAGAATCTTCATCTCATAGACCCCTATTACTTCGAGCCGGATCCATACTACCTGTAGTAGGAGAAAATCATATACCAAAACCACTCAACACTCATAATCTGCGTAAAAGTCCAATCGAACTGTGGATTCTGTCCAATTCTGTCAATGCAGCAGTTGGTGAACTGTTTTATGACGATGGTGAATCGATTGGTACAATCGATTCGGGACTGTACAATTTGTATGAATTTGTGTTTGAAAACGAAGTTCTAGTGATCGAGGCTAAACATGTGGGTTATGAACCTGGGGTTGACAGTGATGATATTCTCAAGATTAGTTCTCTTAACTTTGGTTCTTTAGTTAACAACAATTTTACTTTTATGCAAGTAGATATTGATTTGTTGAATTTCGTAACAGGTCAGAATGTCACAATCAAGAAAAACTAAAAATAAACTATTTGTCCCTATTGAAAGATGTTCGTCATCTATGTATGGGTTATTTATAAAAGCAGTTTTCAAGAGGGTTTACATTTATAAATGCCAAACATGCTTCATGTTTGTCATGTCCTATTTATATTTTGTTTTGTGCACCAAATTCCAATTCCCCAGCATGTCACTGTCCACTCTACCCGATCTGTGTCTGCTGACCATCCTCGACCGAATCCCACTGTACGACCTTCTGGCCACTGTCAATCGAGTCTGTCATCGATGGGCCAGTTTGCATCCAATTGTGTGCCATCGACGAAAACACCCACTGTTTCTAGTTCAACGCAAAAATGATTTACACTACTTACTTGGTAAAACACCATATCTATGCCATATTAATGATATGTTACAGGAAATCGCAAACGATGATGGCACTCCTTATTACAGACCAAATATCAAGTATCAATTCGAGTTCCATAGTTTGATAATACTTAATTTGAGGGAACAAACTTGTACAAAATTGGGCACTTACTGCCAAACATAACTTCATTGAACATTGATCAAAATGTTTCTTGGTTGCCAACTCTAATCAACAATATCAACATTCTACTTGCATCGTGGTAAAACAAATTGGTGCATTTGAATCTACATCTCAGTTATCAAAACGTATCCAATTATAGAAATCCAAACACAAATCCAATTGATTCACTTTTCAACCAAATGAATTTTTTATCCAACTTAAAGCGATTCAAACTTCGATTAACCCATCCTCCATTACCTATACATGATGATACTGATGACATAAAACAAAATCTCAACACTAAATTCGAATTTCTATCACATCTCGAACAGTTTGACTATGTCGATGATAGAAACGCTATTGGGCAGCACATCATCGACAACATTGAGGATGCACTCAAAGAATCAAATGCATCATCATCGTCCAGTTGTGCGCTGAAACGCGTTTTTCTGGGTTCTGGCCTGAGTTTTGCTTCAATTTTGCACTACTCTCCTGCATTTGTTGCTCGTTTAACTCAATGTTGGCATCCTTATTATAGGCGAACAGAATTGGATCAGTTTAGGAGCGCTTTACAACGCTTAAGCTCCCTGCAAATTCTTTCCCTTCGATCTCCAGAAAACATCACTTACGTTGAATTCATCAACAATTTATCACAACTCAAACAGTTGATTTTGTTAGAACTGAAATATATTCCTGAATCTTTCCTTCCCTCTACAAAAGTCATTCCTACCCATCAGATTCCATCAATCAAAGCAGTGGATTTAGGGTTCTACACATTCTTTTCACACGATCATCTTGAGAACCTCTCACTACCGAAAACATTTCCAAATGTCCAGGTGATTCAACTTTCTCATCTCTCAGGCAAACGTGATGAATGTAGGTATGACCTCACTGGTCTTCAGCCAGAATTATTTGATAAGGCAAAAATCCAACAATGCAATCGACGCATTCTGAAACCACTGAAAGAATGCACTAAACTTCATAAAATCTATTCACTTTCACAAGACGTTCGTAATTTGTGTCGATTTGAGCAGGTTTTGACTCGAGATCAGTTGTAATAATAAATTGAATTTAAAATAAAATGATTACTAAAAATTTTTGAGATTTTCAATTTTATTTATTGATAACAGTTTGCAATCAGTTCATTATGTATTTTTAAGTAAATTTCCATCTAGTTTTCATCATCCTCAGTAAGTACGCATTTGGTCCAATCAACGAATGCACCGCCAAAACCAGCCCGTTTTGCATAAAGTCGCATCAACGAGTTTGCAAACTTGTTTTTCAGAGAAAGAATCAAGAGTCTTAGATGCCGACTGCAGGGATTAGGTCCATCACTATTCCACAAGATGATCACCTTGACTGAAGGAAAAACTAGAGATGAAAGTGACTCAAAATGCTGATGACAACTCTGGTTAGAGAGCAACTCGAGAACTTTTACTTGTGGCAGGGACATTCGATGAGATTCTTCTTCACCAACTTGATACACCATTGAAAATAGATTATCGAGTTGTTGTTGTTCAAAGAGAATTTCCAACTTGAGATGAGTCAATTGTTTGAGGGAAGCCAAATTAACCACCAACTGGGTGAAGTTGATAATATTCGGTGACCAGACCAATTGAAGCGAAGTCAACAATGAAAAACGCCAACAAAATTCGCCCAACTGCTCAACTGTTGCAAAATCCAACTCACCATAGAGTTGACGTACTTTAGTTGTGAATTCAGAAAATTTAGGATTCAGTACATCTTCAATTTTAATGTCATCATTTCCCATGCAAATATGCCGCAAATTTGCACAATTGAATCGATTCATAATGTTCCAAATCTCATTACCTTGACCATATTTTCCGATCGACAGTTCCAGTACTTTCAGTTTTGCAATAAAGGAATACGAGTCTAGGGGAAAAGTGATATCAAGTCCACCACAGCCAATGTCGAGTGTTAGTTGTTTTAGGCAGGATTGTTGATTGATTCTTCGAAGTAGATTGAGAAGAGGATGATTGTCTGGATGATCAAAATATCTAATGTCAATGTTGCGAAAACGAATCCATAGTTTTAGAATCCTCAACGACCAGGTCGATCCAAGAAGTCCGATCACAGAGCGTAGTTCGTCTTCGTCACATTCTGTGTGAAGCACCACGAGAGTGTCCACGTTCGGGAAAAGTTCCGTGATATATGTAAACATCATTGGCTCCAAAGGAGCATAGTCTGAGCGGGCGGGCACCACGCCCTCCACTACCATGCGACTTCTGTTCGATGTTTTCGATGATAACATACAGCTCACGCACCTTCCTACCCCACAAGTTCCACAAAAATTGCAGATTGCGATCGGGCCTCGTGCCTCGGCCGATCGCAATTGCAATTTTGATGGCTCTTTTCTGAATTTGTTCGAGCTTATTAGTATCCCATTTCAAGGATCATGGAATCCCAATGCTAACTATCATGTCAAAATCTTGCATCCACGTACAGACTAGCTGCATTCCCCAATCTCCACACACACATTGAGTCTCTGCAGATGCATTGATTCCCTCAAATGCATTGAATATTCTCAACTTGAATTCTCAATTGAATATTTCAACAGACAATGAGAGTTAGTCCATGTTGTCCATGTAGCCAAGTTTACCCTCAGTTATATAAATACACGAAAGAATCCTTCTCTGGTCCTAATGGGTTAAGTGAATCCATTGGTTCAATATATCGGTTACCATCGAACATATGTCGGCTGACGATAAAGGCAAATCACCTGTTTGTACACCGGCGATAGGCATTTTGACTATATATTGGCAAGATTTTTCAATACTGGAGGGAACCCGTTGGGTTCCATGAGATTCTCATTTGTCTCAAGTTGGTACAGGAATTACACAGGTTTTCACTGCTTCAGATAGGAAAAAGAACTTTACATCTTACGAAGGCGTTCACTTGGATCGCCTTCATAGCCACATCACACTCCTCAAAGACCTCAATTATTTGTGTAGTGTAGTTAGTGCGTTACCTAAACACAGGATAAGATGGTTCAGGTTGACATTAGTTTGGTTTTGTTGGCGTCGATGCTGTTGTCTATACCCTCTGACGTTTTCCAGTTGGGTGTCCAACAAAACCTCTTCCTTGGTCTTTGGCCTCTTCTTGGTGGTCTTCCTCTAGGTCTTCTATCCATTGTATTAAAAACCAAATCACAATTCAAAACGATACCATTTAAAACTTTCGACTCACCAATGACAACAAAACAGAACACTTCTTTGTGATTACACTGCGATAAAAAGTAATGCATGCGTTGTGTGTTGAACATATCATGTCAGCTGTTTTGTCAATAGTTGCAATTCTCAACACCAGGTGGCGCTTTTTGTTTTATCTTATCTTTGGGTTTTCGAGTAAAGTACTATTTTTGGGCACATCTATACTGTAATCTAAGCTTAACCTGAAAATTTGGTGCAATTTGATTCAGTACTTTTCTCGGAATATGTATAACAACAAACACAAAAAGTCATGGTAGAAGTCTTTCGCTTTGGCGAAGCTTCGCTTCGCCCCCGCTCAGACAACCAGTTGACCAGTCAGACGAGAGTGATTTATACGAGCAAGTTCGGTAAAATCCGCCTTTGTTGGAACATCAAGAGAGGCGATTGGCATCAAGAACGGTAATGTTAAACTATTCTCGCGTTCCAGAACAGGAAGATCAAAATACGGTTCCCAACCATCGAGCGATACCTCAAAGGTGTTGTTGAACGGAATGCGAAATTCCATTTTATCCAATCGTTTTCCACCGAGAATCAGCACCAAAGTTCGCCGTCGAGCACAGGCACTCGGTAGTAATTTTGCCCATCGTGGAAAAACTTGATCGAGATGAAGTAGATCAGACAAGGGGATGAGGTCAAATATGGGTAAAAGACAATCGTCGGGTAGAGAGTCAATGTTCAGACACATTCTTGGAGTATGGTGTTGAGTGTTTGTAGCATCCACTATGTAACGACATCTATGAACATGTGCACGCAACGGAACCACCGGTCACTAAAGCATGCTCTGCTTCACTTCTGTCTGAGCGCTCGACTAGCGTGGCTGTTTGCCTTTGTGTGTACAGTATCAATCTGTGGCTTATGCCTGATCTTATCTATTTACTGAATAAATAATCTAACATATGGCACGGATAAAGTTTGTTTCTGAACAGAAGAAAACAAAAGTCAAATCGAACAACGTGAAAATAAAATATAACAACGAGAACAACATTGAGCAGACAGAAGGCAATTCAACTTGTGAGTGCAAACAGAACACGACTAATTATAAACTGCAACCCAGAATACGCTATTTTTGCGAAGGGGAGAATTGCCTGTGAATATTCAAGTAGAACATCTTTTAAACGTGAGATTACTACTCAGACATCAACAACAGCAAAAACTGAAGGAACGTTATTTTTAACTACACAACTGAAGAGGCATAAAAAGACTCAACATAAGATTAAATTGGAAAAAATTAATTTTCAGAAAACTTGATAAATTATTAATTATTTAATAATATTATTTTTTATTAATTAAATAAACTAAAGAATACGATCTTCAAAATAGATTTCACTTAAATCTTTACAATTTTCCCTGAATTTCTGAACTAAAACCATGGTACTGTGGTGATCGCATGCCACAGGCATGTCGACACGTAACACCACAGCCATTTGCATTCCAGATCGACTTGTCATTACTCGTACAACTATCGATCTGTGACAAAACTTCAATCAGTCAGACTCTGGCCACCGAACTGGCCAGACGCATCAGTCGACTCCTTTGTACTTGTCCATTACCAACAATAAAAAGACTGAAACACCGAACGAGTCCGCGGTTCCAATCAATTCCATCTCTCGGTGGGACGCCTGACCTCACCGGTCAGGCGTCCTCCACAGTACAATCTTTACTCTCTTGACAATTGTCACATTTTTCAAAGTTTTCCAATTTGATCAAACAAACATTTGGAAAAATCCGTTGCAATTCAAGTTTTTGAAATTCTTTATGATTTACATCAAGTGACACAAGTAAAGTTAACTTTGTTACTAAATTCAATTTTTGTTGTTCTTCCATTGATTGGTTCTCTTCATAAGCATCGTAATTGAAGGACCTTGAATCGATGCGAATGATCATGTGATTAAGTTGGGTTAATGCGGCGAATGTTGACGCAATATTGTTTACTTCAAATTCAAACAGATTAATCGATAATGTACGAATTGATGAAAAGTGATGCATAAAAATCTGTAAATCCAACTCTTCATCACCAATCAAGGCCTGTTGAATGTTCAATACCGCAAACTTGGATGCAAGCTTTAGCGACAGCCTCTTTCGATACTTTTCAAAACAATCGAATCCGTAAAAGTGATTTCCGATTTCAATTTCATGTAAATTTTCATTTGTTTCAGCGTACTTTACAAGCGAGTCTAGCAAAACGAGAGAAGAATCCTCAGAAATGAAGTAAAAATGTTCGAGTTTCGACAAAATCGGCAAATCAAAGCTCGACACTTGACTGTAGCCTCTCAGTAGATAATCACTCGATTCAATGGTCAAATGCTTCAGCGCAGTAAGCGAATTGATTGTGTCGAACAATTTTAAAACAATTGAAAATTTGTTTACCCCTTTAGCCTTTTTCTTCTTATCTTCGAGACAGTGATGTGCTGTAGGGGGTTCGCGGGGGTTCGGCCGAACCCCCTGACACAAAAATTTGAAAACTCCGAACCCCCTAAGAACAGGAAAAATCAAGCAACAAAATGATTCACCGAACCCCCTAAGATAAAACTGTTAAAGTGCCAAACTCCCCAAGTCGAGTCCTGATCAAGAAAAGGATTTTTATCGAAAGTATGATTGGCTCATCATTTAGTCTAAACAACTCGGTTGTTCTTCATTCATTGGTGCTAAGGATTTAAGTTCTTGTATTAAAAACACTTAATGTTGGCTCAAATGTGAAATTAGCCAAAATTCTGATGCTTCAATCATTATGGCTAACAACCACTATTTGTAAGAAAATAAGAAAACATCTCCTTTCTGAAACCAACATAAACGGTATTGAAATTATCAAAAGAAAGAATGCAAATCCCATCCAAGGTTTGACGATCTTCTTTTGTTCATCAGTTACAGAATCACTGATACAGTCAACAGATTTCAATTAAAACAGAAACTATCGTCAATTTGTTCAACACCGTTTATTGTCTGTTTAAACTTTAAAGTAATCAACCCTTGAGTCATGTCGAACTTCTCCAAAAGGCAAATTGCAATGTTGGAGTTTATTTGCACTCAAGATGGAACGGACAACGGATTGTAGACAACATAGGAATTAAAATTCCGAAAATAGATTGACGTATTGGTCGACGATCAACTGTCTCAAAAATGTCAACATTGATTGTTCATCTCCGTTATGAACCAATCTCCAATACAAACAACAAAAAATCATAGCTGTTCTTTTTCTTGGACCTTATTCTAGTTTACGATACATGGGCTGAGAGATTATTTTCCAGTTTGATGGATTGTCTTCATAATTTTTTCGGGGGGTTTTCGGACGAGTTTTTGCAGAATAACTAAATCAGCTTTTCGACTGATGGCGCTAGTATGTGACTGGAAAATAAGGGTTGCCAATAAGTGTTCCCCAAAGATTTTCCACGAGATCCAAATACATGTGAAATAATTTTTTAATGTCATTTAGCATTCTGGCGATACCGAACCCCCTGAATAAAATCGTGGAAATTTTGCGAACCCCCTACATTGGTCAAAAATTTTTTGTACCTTGGCCACCGAACCCCCTAGCCTCAAAATAGCAGCACATCACTGCTTCGAGATACAAAGGTTTTAAACACAATTTCAATAATTTGAGTGACGATTGATGGTGGAGCAATTGAATTAAACATGGATCGATCAGTGTAAAATCAATCTGACTTTCTATTAAATCAATTTCGAGTTCCGAGATGTTTGGAAAATATTTTATTAATTTTTTAATGATTTTTTTGTTTAAAGTTTTGATTTTAATCTGATTGAAATTATCTTTATTTTCATTAAAAATATATTTCCCAAAAGAAAAATTATTATGATTTTCTGATAATTTTCCAATTTTGAGCTTCAATTGTCTACGTCGAGCACAAACAGATTGAACAATCAAATGTCTCCATCTGTGACAAACAAGTGTTGAGTTGACGAATAAGATGGACAGCTCCAAGTAATCTAATATTCGAAGTAGAATTAAATCGGGTATTGTTTCTAGTGACATCTTAATATCTTTAGATATGAATGTAGATTTTGTTTGAGAGAGCAAATTTGTATACACTCCGAGTGCATACTATACAGTATTATTGCAACTCATTAGTTGGAAATTGCACACAACAAATGTGCTTTGTGACAACGACACAAACACGTTTAGTGTTGCGATGAGTTGCAATCAGTAATGACTCTCTTGTAGAGAGAAAAGTAGGATGAAATGTAGATGTAGAGGCGCGAGTGTTATGATCGTTCTGTTACCGTGTAAACTTGAGTACATCTACATTGATGTGACACGTAATTTAGTCGTTGCTTTGAAATAAATTCGAATCAATGCAATTTTACTCTTGAAAATGTTAAACATTTTTAAAAAAAATTATTTAAAAAATTATTTCGCTTAATTCAGTGAATAATTTTGTCAAGGAAAATATAGGTTTTCTTTATGTATTATTTCAAATTTAATTGCTATTTCTTTTCATTTTTTAAGATATCCAAACAAATTTACAATTTTAAAAACTATTTTTTAAATTTTCAAACAGAATAGAAAAATTAAACCATTATTAAATTACGCACCGAATACCGAGAGACAAAGTACTGTGATCAAGACAGAATTGACAATGGTAGGCAATTCCCAGGTGCCAAAGTACAGTGCCAAACAGCAATATTTGTTAAATAAAAATTATATGCCAATCAAATAACATAAATGGGCTATGTTCCGGGTACATTGTACCCATAAAATGTGCCACTATAAATTTTAATGCTACGTTTTTACATTGAGTAACGTTGTTTGTAATAGCCAATTCTAGGGGCGACTCTGCCCCCAATTCCAGGCTAAAGGAAAAAATTCAATATTGTATAACAATTTGTATTTAGAGAGGACTAACACACATATTCTTATGGAAAAATTGCGCATGAGCTTGTATGACTTTATTGGCCCTATAAGGACAAATATACGTGTATGTAGTAGCTACTAATTTCTAGCAACTCAGACAGACAGCAAAGAATGAGCATCACACAGTACATATATCAAACTTTCCTTTAGCCGTGAGCTTCGCTAAGTTTTTAAAGTGATTTTTCATTTTTCGTTTGTTTACCTTGGAAAAATTATCAAACTTCAAAAGGTATTTTTGTACATTAAACGTTGTGTATATACTAATCAAATCAAATCTTTATTATTAAAGCCAAGCCTACTTATCTACCCCCATCTTAAGAAGAAAGTGTCTCCACTGGTACTATCGTAGTGAAACCAACAATGCATTCACAAATCCCGTCCAATTGCATTATGAATTTCATTGCATCGATCATCAATCCACTGTTCAAAATGGATTTAGGAGAAATAATGTTTTTCATACTCAAAACATTATTGATTTTAATTTACGTTGCCCTGGGATGCTTAACTATTTTGGCATGCGCAAGCTATCTTCTTGTATGGTTGCTCTATATGTGTTTGGTTACACTGCACAGAGTGAACAATTCCTACAGTTGTCTTATGGAAAACATGTTCAACAGTACTGGCATACTCAATTGTTCAATAAGTTTGTACCAAAGGGGGTTCAAGTGAAACTTTTTATTGATAATACGAAAATACAATATAAAGTAACATATAGAAGAAATGCCCTAAATTATGTAAAATATATTCGTATTGTTTTTTTGGACGAAAGTTCAGCTATGCATTTGTGCCTCATATAATTTTTTTGTAGTACTGATTATTATATGAACCTATGTATGTCTTGATAACATCAAAAGTGTTCTGTTCAATATGACATTAAAACGAGTTCAAAACAATAGATAATTCACCTGACACAGAAAATGTATAAACATGACCAAAATGAAAATTTGAGCAAGCTAGAAGTAAAGTTCACAAAAAACTACTTTTCGACCTTTTGAAACTAACCAAAATATATCTTCTAATCTTACCACAACTTACAGTGAACACTGTTCACGTCATTTGTGTATGGTTCTTTGAAAACGTTTTTCAGTGTAAACTGTATATTATACAGTGTATAACATTTCCTCTTAATTTGAACAAAATAAAAGTGGCTTTTAATAGAAACTTTCGATTTGTAAATTCTTTTTCTCGCAATCATTCTGTGTTTAATGCACACCTTCCCATCCTACAGCATGTCTCTGTCCACTCTGCCCGATCTGTTTCTACTGGAAATCTTTGACCGAATCCCACTGACCAACCTTCTGGCCACTGTAATTGATGTTTGCCACCGATGGGCCAGTCTGTGTCGAGTTGCATGCGTCCGAAGACGATCGTTGATACTGACTAAAAACACACTTGAATACGATTATTTAATTCCAAAAGTATGCAAGAATCCTTTGAATAGAGAAATACTCAACGACGATGGTACTCATTACTACAAACGCAAACGTCATTTCGAGTATCAAACTTTGTTTATGACCTTTAATTATAGAAAAGAATTCAAAAGCATTTCCCTCTCAATTTTCCCGAACATAACATCATTGCAAATTGGTCAAGGTTTACATTGGGAAGATACACTTTGCCTGATTGGGCAACAACTCGCAAAATGGTCCGACAATTTGGTTCATTTGAATTTATGGCTTCATGGGAGAAGATATCAAATAGAAGAAAATCTAGGTGAAATTTATTCATTTTTTGATAAAATCAATCAGTTGTCGGCATTGAAACGACTCAGAATTCAAATTGATTTTGCGCCCACCGATCAAATTCTCACTCTCACAACCAAATTGACAATTTTGCGACAGCTCGAGTACTTTGAATATGATAATTCGCACAGTACTTTTGATGAATACATCATAGAAAGCATTGAGCACGCATTGAAATTTGAAAATTGTTCACTAAAACGAATTAGCTTGCGAAATTGTTCTGAATTAGTGCAATGTTCACCTAAATTACTGTCATTAATCAGCGATTCTGTGATATTTAATCCAGAAAGCTTAAAGATATTCAGCTTTTTCATGTCACGTTTCGCGTCACTGGAAAGTCTGTCCATTTATTGGTCATTTGAACTAAATATTTCTTTTGCTCAATTCATCAATTTAATTGCTCATTTATCTAAGTTGACTTTTCTAGAAATTGATGTAGATTCACACGAATCTATTTATGAACCAACCGATGTCGTCCCATACGTAATGTCATCAATCAAAGCAGTGAACTTTGAACTTGGAATTGTTAAATCACACAAACAGATCGAGAATCTCCCATTGGCAACCACATTTCCCAATGTTCAAGTGATCAAATTGAAGCACCATCGGAGAAATTGTCCTGACTGTGGTTATATGTCGAATAATTCAAAAATCGATGCCACTCAACTTTCGATGTTGGCACCTTTGAAGCAGTGCGCCAAGTTAGGCAAAATTTATTTACAAAATCAAGTTTTCACTTGTGATCAGTTGTGAATGTTTAAAACTTTTTACTTTAAATGTACTTTTATTGTAAATGTAAAATTACAAATTCAAATAGATTCAGATGTTTGGAGATTTTCTTAAATTAAATCATAAAAAGAATAATTTTTATTTAAAGTGAATGTTCGAGTGTCAAGTGTTAAGCGGCGCAATTGACCTCCTTAATAATCACAAGTTCTTTGATTCAGAGTTCGGTATATACAATTTGTTTTCAAAATATAGTTGGAATGAGCTTTTCCACATTAACAACGAATCAAACAACTTTTGATAGCACAGAGCAGAATCACCAGTATCCAAACATGACTCACACAATCGGTTTTCTGGGTAATTGAAAGCAAACAATGCAATCACTTTCAAATTCGGCATTTCAACTTGTTCCAAGAAAAGCCCACCATGAGGTGGTTGTACAATGTCAAGTGTTTGCAAGTTTTTAAAAACTGTATCCTTGCTTAATGGCCTCGGGAGCAGCTCTTCCGGTTTGTGCGTCTTTCCTCTGACTGTTATCGTATCATATCTATTAAATACTCGAAGATAACGCAACTGAGGCAACAGATGCAATCCAAATCGGGTGAGCAGAAGATTCATTGGAAGCTCAGTTAATATGCGCAAGTGCATCAATGAGCAAAACTTAAGATGCATAAATTTAGCAGGTTTGGAATACAGACTCCATTCAAATTCGGGCTCAAAATGATAATGTGTCAGTTGATTTGTGATATGAGGCTTCAGGTTGCACAGAGATTTATACTGACGAGAGGTATAATTCTCACCAGGACGTTCAGGTACCTCACGTTTTTCATCCACAAAAATGTAACCATATGTGCACCCAAATCATTTTAAATTCTTCCAATTGCTGTTCACAGTTTGAATGTTTTGTTTCCAGTCTTCCAAATTGTAACCAATATACAGCACCTCGAGTTGTGGCAAATTAGGCAACTTGCATTTTGGGGCATTTTCTGAATAAATATATTCGGAATATACTAGAAGATGACGGAGCAGTGGGAAATCATTCTGATCCAAATGTTCAAACAGTTCATTCCAGTCAGAGTTAGGAGGAAAATTAGCAGAATGCATGATTTTGACTTTCAAACTCCTCAAATGGTGCCTCCAATGATTCAGTAGTTTCAATAAATTAGGTATAAAAAATTTGAAATGAAATAACCCAAATGAACAAATTCGAGTAAATCTGCCTTGAATTGCTTCACATACATTATTGGACAAGTCCTTGATTATGAGATAATCACTTGTGTTCAGATACTTGCTAATAAACCGGCGTGGTTGCAACCATGGTCAGGTGGAAAAACGTTCAAGTCGTATGTTAAGGCCAAATTTCGTCTACGAGCACACAAACTGGCTTGAAAGTGGTTCCATTTGGAGTTGACAAGCGACACTCGGAGAATCAAATCCATTAGAGGCACTCGGTCCAATATGAGAAATAAACAATCATCGCTCAATTGTTTTATGCTCATGATGATAGCCGATTTTAAAAGCATCAATTTCTTAAGAAGTTTTCTGTACAATAGGACAAAAATAAAACGAGTTCAGAACAATTTTATGGATAAATCACACTTAAACTGCAACTGCGATGTATAAACATGATCAAATGAAAATTTAAGCAAGCTAGTAGTAAAACTTAGAGGTAGAAGTACAAAAAACTAATTTTTACATGCCACTGGTCAAGGTATGTAGCTTCTTGTCTTGCCACTACTTCTTTCCACAACGACGGCAATATGTTGCATTTGCAAAATATGATCATTCTTTCCGGTTCCTCTATATTGTGTCTATAATTTAGCTCCAAACTGCGGTTTTTTTATTCAAGTCCACGACGAATTTGTATCCTGTTGGCTCATCTAAAAAATTTTTTTTCTCCAATTTCTCACCACCACCATGTCTCTGTCCATTCTACCCGATCTATGTCTTCTGATCATCCTCGATCGAATCCCACTGTACGACCTTCTGGCCACTGTCAATCGAGTTTGTCATCGATGGGCCAATCTCCGTCCAACTGCATGTCATCGTCGTCGTTCACTGCTTTTGGCAGAAAAGAAAAAAAGATTACAACTGTTTAATTGAAAAATGTACAACTAATTATACTTGGATGGACGATGATTTTATCAACCACGATGCCACTAATAACCACAAACACAAATATAATTTGGAGTACCGTACTTTGTTTTTGACAATCAATCAGAAATCCATTGAATACTTAATCCCCCTTTTGCCGAACATAACATCATTACAAATTGGCCATAGAATCAACTTTCAGCCAGACTCAATGGAATTACTCGTGCATATTTTGCGAGAGTGGTCAGTCAAATTGACTAATTTGAATCTGTGGCTTCATAAAACAACTGTGCATGCATTTATTGTATACCGAATTCAAATTGAACACAATTTGTTGCCGGAACTATTGAATATTGATCTATTGTTTGATCAAATTAACCAAATGGCTTCATTGAAACGACTTAGAATTCAAATACTCGTCGATACTTTAAAGTTCAAACCCACTATCAAATTGACAGTTTTGCGTCAGGTGGAACAATTTGAATTCAACGATAAAAGTACAGACAGCGATTTGGCCCATTTGATGATAGACAACATTGAAGATGCGTTGAATAGAAAGAATTGCGCGTTAAAACGAATTTCTTTTATATCTAATTTCAAATTTCTGGATTTTTTGTTCCCCTAAATTGAAATCGCTTATCACGGATTTTTCAAAAGAATTTATCTAAATTTTTAAATTAATATTGACAACACTAGAAAGAATTTAGAATTTCAATTTGAGCAATCATTTTGACACAGTTCACTAATTGTAAATTTTCCCATTTTTGCTTTCAGTTTTCTTACAACATATGTCCTTTTGCTGCTTTTAGAACAGCGTTCACTGGTTGCATGATGCTTCTGACATATCTGAGCATGCTCAAAACGAGCGCAGCTTGCATAAAAATGCGTGTATAAATTCAATAAAGCATTTTTTCGCCATCAGGGCATATTACTAATAAGATACATTTGAATTTTTTTGAGTTACTTTTTTACATCGATTCAAAATGCCATCCCCAACCATTTCTCTGACTACTCTACCTGATCTGTGTCTTCTGACAATCCTCGACCAAATTCCACTGTACGACCTTCTGGCCACTGTCAATCGAGTTTGTCATCGATGGGCCAGTTTGCGTCCAGCAGCATGCAATCGACGACGATCGTTGATTTTGACTGAAAACGAAATTGATTACTATGATTTAATTCCTAGACTTTGTAAGAATCCTTTGATGGAAGAACATGTTATCAACGATGACGGTATCAATTACAACACACTCAAATATCTTTTTGAATGCAATACTTGGTACGGGACAATTGATCACGAATTATTTGATAAGCTGATTCCGCTTTTCCCCCAACATCACATCACTGCAAATTGGTCAGAGTATTTTTTCATGGGCATACTCAATAGCACAAATTGTGCGCCTACTCAAACAATGGTCAGCCAAGCTGGTTCACTTGAATTTGTCCCTTCGTAGAGCATCTGAGTATTCGTCTATTGTATGTCAAAATCGAACTAGCTTCGATCTAGATCTGTTTGGACCATTGTTGGACGCAATCAACCAATTGCCCGCATTGAAGCGGCTAAGAATTAGCACTTCTATTCCAGCCACCGATGGAAAAACCGAACTCACAACCAAATTGAGCCCAGTTTTGTGTCGAGTCGATCACTTTGAGTACAACGATAAAAGTCCAAACAGTTTTCTGTCCGAGTTCATCATAGACAGCATTGAAGGCGCGTTGAAAATGGAAAATTGTTTACTAAAACAAATTACTTCGGATTCAATTTTCATATTTTTTAATATTTGTTCACCTAAATTACTAGCGCTTATCACCGATTTTTCATTAAGCGCAACATATTACAGCTTTGATAATTTCACTCTTTCAATGTCACGCTTCAGTGCACTGGAAAGTCTAAAAATCTATTCGTTTTCGTCACTCAACATTTCATTCACTCAATTCATCAATTCGTTATCTCACTTGTCTCGATTGACTTTTTTAGAGATTTCTAGCTTTGGAGATTTCTTCTGTGAATCCACCGATGATGATGTACACTGTGAGCCAGTGCCTTCAATCAAAGCTGTGAAGCTGCAACTAGTTAAAATTGTTAGATCACACAGGCAACTTGAGAGTCTCCCGCTGGCCAGTGCATTTCCCAATGTACAAGGGATACAGTTTGGACGCAATTTCGGAGAATATTGTCGAGATTGTGACGATTCAAGTTCAATTTCAACCAAGTCCCTCAAAAGAGCTCAACAACCTATAATCGAGTGCACTCTGCGGACGTTGGCACCATTCGTGTCCCTACATAAGGCCGAATCATCAAAAGGCCGAAAAAAGAGTGTGCTAAATCACAGCAGGTGGTTTCGGTCTTCTGTATATACAAAAATTTAAAATCATCAAAAGGCCGAAAAGTTTCAACTTGAGCTCTTTTACTAATTCATGGTATAGGAATGTGCTCCCGAATGATGACCTCCTGGTCCTCACGAGAGTACACGAGCCGTTTGGAACTTTTTGGCAGTTCGAGTTGAGTTTGAGTTTGAGTTAAGTTGATTCCAGTGGCGTAGACAAGGGGGTGCAAGTAGGGCATTTGCACCCCCATAATTTTTGAAAAGTAACAAAAGTACTACTGATTTTTACTGTTGTTCATTCACTATTTCCATGGCCCTATGCTTGTTCAGCATTTTGCACCCCCTCGAAAAACTTCTAGCTACGCCACTGTCACAAAACTAAATTGAATCATTCAAGACTTTTGACCATTTCAACCCAAATTCGGTCTCACAACTGCGGATCATCGAGATTTTTGAATTCAGTAATGTTGCCCGTGTCCTTCTGAACATTTCCATACACTTAAAGTGCATGTTCATACATTGGATTGCAAGTAGCAGAACTTTGAAACACAAAACTAATTTGAATCATTCAAAACTTTCTCAATTAAAATTAAAATTCGATCTCACGACTGCAGATCTTAGGGTTTTTTTTTGTTTTCAGTAATGTTACTCATGTCCTTCTGAACATTTCCATATAATTTAAATGCATGTTCATACATTGGATTGCAAGTAGCAGAACTTTGAAACACAAAACTAATTTGAATCATTCAAGAATTTGACCATTTCAATCCAAATGCGGTCTCACAACTGCAGATCATCGAGATTTTTGAATTCAGTAATGTTGCCCGTGTCCTTCTGAAAATTTCCATATAACTTAAATGCGTGTTCATACATTGGATTGCAAGTAGCAGAACTTTGAAACACAAAACTAGTGGCGTAGACAAGGGGGTGCAAGTAGGGCATTTGCACCCCCATAATTTTTGAAAAGTAACAAAAGTACTACTGATTTTTACTGTTGTTCATTCACTATTTCCATGGCCCTATGCTTGTTCATCTTTTTGCACCCCCTCGAAAAACTTCTAGCTACGCCACTGGTTGATTCCTAATGATCTAGCCCCCTTGGCCAATGTGTCTAGCTTGATCCGTTGGGCCACATTCACAGGGTTCAAATCGGGCTGGTAGTTTTTGAGACGCTCGCTAGTGTATAAATTTACATCATTTCATGCGTTCACGGTAACATAGTCAACGTTTCGCATTGTTTTGAAAAGATTTGTAAAGTGAAACGGCGCCATTTTAAAGCGCGCGATTTTCTCCCGCTTATTTTAATTTATTATCGTGAAATGCAACAAAGCGCGAGTACACACACACACACGCACACAGTCGTAAAATGCGAATGAACTGAAGAAAGAGACATTACTGTTGAAGCGATAAACGTTAAAGAGGGTGAGGCTTAGGGAGAGGGTAACAGTGCAGTCCGTATGCATGCATAATTTGATGAGGGAAAGAGTGAACAGAACGGAGAAAGAGAACGAGGTCATGCTCACCCTCCTGAGGGAGGACAGCTATAGCCAAGACGAACGACTCACTCAAACGGTCACATGACTCTCGCTTTTCATTGTGTGCTTGTTGCTGTCCAATTAAATCATCACAAATTTGTCTTTAAAGACACAATCCCATCTCGTTTGATCATTTCAAAATCGATTTTCACCGAAATTCCATTTTGTCCTAACTTTCGTAAACTACCACTGTATGTAGTTGGGCGTCTATTAGTGCACTAGTGTAGTCGATGTGATGTGAAATTGATGATTCATCAATTTCACACCAAAAAAAACAACAACAAAATGACCGACACAGAAAAAGTAGACACTAGAGATATTGAATGTCTCAGAGGAGAGTGTCCAAAGTCTGCTTCAACACAAATGGATACTCACCAACAACAACAACAACCGGAACCCAAACAAGAGTTTCGTTTATCCTGCAATTCGAAATGGCTTGAAACAGGAGCTATACAGTGTAGTGACTGTGAAAAAACTTTTCAAAAGTTTGATCGTTTTCGAAAACATCTGAGAATGCTTGAGAGCGACGATAGCGAGAAATGTGCATTTTTAGAGTGTGGTGGTCATCAAGGTGAACAACTACATTCACCAATTGATGAGAATCCTTTACTTTCATCAATCATCAACCACAACCACAAAAACGAAAACAACAAAATCATGCTATCGCCCAACTGTGCTCAAACGGAAATGGAAACCGACCAAGAGGAAGAAAAACTGCCAAAGGAAACTGTCTTACCTAACTATGATATACTGGATAATGGTGATTGGAAATGTCGAGAATGCCCGAGAATATTCCCGAACTCCAGTCAATATTGGGATCATGTGAAACTAGAGAGTTTTGTTGAAGACGACAATGGGACTACCATACATTGCGCGTGTGCTACTGAGCAAGTGATGAATTGTGACGATGGACAAGTACGAATCGATGTGAATGCAACAGTCAAACATAATAATGACAACCACAACGACTACGATGGAATCACAAGTTCAAAACTTGATTCTGTATCGATTCAAATGGAAACAGATAAACAACAACAATCAAAACATAAAATTAAAATTGAAAATGAAAATAAAAATGAACTTAATCTCGGAGCTACAACAGACCACCACGATTTTAAAGCTTCAATAGGAA
Organism: Rhizoglyphus robini; assembly: GCA_023373905.1. NCBI lineage: Eukaryota > Metazoa > Arthropoda > Arachnida > Sarcoptiformes > Acaridae > Rhizoglyphus > Rhizoglyphus robini. Next base: position 134,573 of record JAKIJQ010000092.1, on the reverse strand, counting down.
TGAATGACGACAGTGTGCAGTGTCTCGATGACCTAAATTACCAACCAAAAATCCAAATCAAACGATCAAACAAATAAGAAATTCATACTGTCACTGTCAGGACATACTGTCCAGAAGAAGTCCGTTTTATCAAGCGAATCAACTGCTGGGGATTTTTCTTCATTCATTTCTTCTCCATCTTCGTCCAAACCAAGTACTTCCAATGATAATGATGATGAGTTGTCCAACAAGACAGAGAATATTGCAACAGCAACAACTAACGCTGAATTATATAATTGCACAGAGTCTGATTGTGAAGAGGCCTTTAAATCAATGGATCTTTTGAACTATCATATTATCGTCTATCATAAGGATAGGCCTTATATATATTTTACTCAAAATTATACCACTCCCCAAGGACAACAACAAATAGGCAAAAGTGTAGAGTTGCGTTTCACGTTCAACTGGGAAGCACTTGAAACAGGCGACTTCTACTGTAGCGCATGTGAACAAACTTACAAGTTGAATGATTTTTGGACCCATATGAGACTGACGAGTAGCGATGCTTTGGAAGGGGAACTTGTGCTTGTTGTGTGCGACAACTGCCGAGACCACATGAAGCAGAATTGGGAACTGGCTAACATTCAAACACGCAGACAATCTGTCTGGCCAAAGTATGATAACTTTTTTGACACTAGATGACACTAGTGTCTGCTGTGTTTGCTGTTATAAGCGAAGTTTGATCCATCTATCAGCAAAAGGCACCCAAAAACAGATCTCAATTATATCTTTTCTATTGGACAATTTATAAAATTTTTGTATATGGCAAAATATCTTTTTGAATAATAAAATACACAAAAAATAACAATAGATTCTAGTGAAATATTTATTGTCACGTCATTTATGAATGTGCTCTGTGTTATGATTATGTGTGTTCGTCGCCGGTTATAGTGGCGGACTGCAACTGGCAGTGTTTGTCTGTGTTGTCCGTATAATAGTTTGTTTTTATGTTTATCAACAAAATTTAACCAATTCCTAGTGAATTTTTTGGATTCTTTATTGCCTCCTGAAAGGTCTATGTGACTTTCTTTGAGTCTCTTGACTTGACGAATTCACATTCCTCGCTCCGATCATGTCTCTGTCCACTCTGCCCGATCTGTGTCTGCTGGCCATACTCGACCGAATCCCACTGTACGACCTTCTGGTCACTGTCAATCGAGTTTGCCATCGATGGGAAAATATGCGTTTAGCTGCCTGTAATCGGCGACAAACGTTGATTTTGATTGAAAACAAAAATCAATACTACTGTTTAACTGAAAACGTTGGTGTTAATGATCCTTTGATGAATGAAGTTATCAACGACGATGGCACATTTTATCTCAAACCTAAGCTACATAATTATAATCTGGAGATGCATACATTGTTTTTGACTATTGATCACGAAAACTGCCAAAACTTGATTACACTTTTACCCAACATCACATCACTACAAATTGGCCATCGCATCTGTTCTTGGAAAGAATCAGTAGAACTAATCGTGCATCTGCTCGCAGAATGGTCAAACAAATTGACCAATTTAAATCTATTGCTTGATAGAGATCCTGTTGTTGATTCAGATTCCGATTCAGAATCTGATGAGGATAATGAAAATAGTTTTGATCTAAGTATGATTGATTCATTGTTTGGCCGAATCAATCAATTGTCCGTATTGAAACGACTCAAAATCCAAACTCACCTTCCATCAATCACTCCAAGCCTCAAACTCACAACCAAATTGACAGTTTTGCAACAAGTCGAACAATTCGAATTCGATATAGGTTACGATTCACCCGGTTCTTTTTACAAGTTTATCATCAAAAACATTGAACACTCAGTAAAAATGGAAAATTGTCCACTAAAGCGAATTTCGTTGGGACAATTTGCAAAATTGGGTAGTTGTTCTCCTAAATTACAATCTATCATCACTGATTTGTCGTTAATTTCACCTCACAACTTAGATCATTTCAATCTTGCAATGTCACATTTCAAATCATTGGAAAGTCTCAAAATAGATTCATTTTGGCGTCTAAAAATTTCTTTTGCCAAATTCATCAATACGATTGCTCATTTGTCTCAGTTGACTTATTTAGAGATTCGAGACCCTGGCGATCCTTTTTATGCATATAGTAAAGTCACTGATGTGGTCCAATGCGAAATGCCATCAGTCAAAGCTGTGAAGCTCAAACTTGGCCACATTAAGGGACACAAACAAGTTGCAAGTCTCCCGTTGGCCAAGGCATTTCCGAATGTACAAGTGATCCAATTTGGACGCAATTACTGGCAAATTTGTGCTGCTTGTCGCTATCGCCGGACATCAACTCAGCACCCAGCAATCGATTGCACTCGACTAATGTTGGCACCTTTGAAGCAGTGCGGCAAGTTGCGCAAAATATATTTCGGTGATGATGATGTTTACACGCCTGATCAGTTATGAGAAAAAAAATTTCTTTGAGTAAATGCAGTTTTTAGTAGACGAATAATAAATCTGCAAATTTTCGCCTGATCAGTTGTGAAACAAGATGAATGGTAAATACATGTATTTTTCTGTTTTTCGGACTTTTTAATATACTATTTTATTATTATTTTAATTTTTATTTGAGGAATAAGTTAATCAATTAGAAAAATAAAACTTGAGGTATTGGCGCTATTTGTCACATATATATGTGTTTATGTAGTAACTTAGTTTCAATTTGTAAATCTAAAAGTATTTAATTGTTAAGTTTAATTTTAATTAATTGAAAAAATCCCCAAAAAAGTAGATTAGTCGAGGCAAACAAAAAGAATAAAATAGTTAGTGCATGCTGATTATCGCCCAGTACACACACACTATAGACTTTGATGTATTTACCATACAAACATTACGTTCGCTTTTATCATGATCAGTAGCGATCGAATGTAAACACATGCCACATGAAATTGAGTTTAAACTGACCATTGGTCAGTCATGAAGGCGCCCGAGCACGTGAACTTTCAGCATCCCCAAATGACACGATGTTTGCACAGCAAATGGGCAAACAGTCGCGATCACGGTTGTGCCTCGTAGAATTGACAGGCCTGAGAAGAGGCTTTGGCAATGCCACTACCACAAACAAGTAGCGGCGTGGTTGGTTGGTGATAGTGGCATTGCCAAAGCCTGTCCTCAGGCCTGTCAATTCTACGAGGCACAACGGTGGTCGCGATGTGTGTATTTTAAGCAGATCTCATCATTGATCATGAACAAACATGAACACGCAGAGCGATGGATGGAAAATGGTCGGAAAATCACCAATGACTTTATCGTGGTGCTGCTTGTTTGGGATGGACACCGAGCTGATGGTTAGAAGCAGTTGCTGGTGGTCAGTTCGATCATCGATCTCTTGGGGATCAGATCAGGAGTGTCATCTGGAACGACCTCCTCATGAAACAAGCAAAGCTGGTCACTTGTCGAGACAAGTCACCCACGACCCAAGTAGCCTTTCCTGACCAACGTCTAACACCGAGTCACCCGAACATCATCTAAGGACGAATTGACCCCAGCTGGTTCATTGGCAGACGTGTCATCGAGGCGTTGGACTCCAATCTCGTTTCTTTTGGTAGATTGTGTTATTCAGTTTGAGTGTTGTGTGTCGAAACGAATAAAAAATTTCTGCCTCAACACTGGCCTATGATTTGATCAATCACATATACATTTCATTTGTGAGTGGTTCATTGAAAAGCTCTTTTTACTCAGTATAAACAACTACATGCCAATTTATAGACCTAGCAAACGTGGTTCCTGTTTGTCATTTCCTTCTTTCTTGCCTGTGTGTTTGTTTTGTACACCAAATCACATTCTCCACCATGTCTCTGTCCACTCTGCCCGATCTGTGTCTACTGACCATCCTCGACCGAATCCCACTGTACGACCTTCTGGCCAATGTCAATCGAGTTTGTCACCGATGGGAAACTATGCGTCCAATTGCGTGCAATCGACGACATTCACTTATTCTGGTTGAACCCAAAAATTATTATGAAAGTTTAACTAGAAGAGTAACTTATCATCCTTTGACCGAAGAAGTGATCAACGATGATGGCACTCAATACGACAGATCCAAATATCATTTAGAGTTCCACACTTTAATTTTATCAATTGATAACGAATCTTTTGAAAACTTGGCCCCTCTTTTCCCGAATCTAACATCCTTACAAATTGTCCAAGAACAGTCGACAGACAGAATAGAACTAATTGTGCTTCTACTCGCTGAATGGTCATCGAAACTTATTCATTTCAATCTAATGCTTTTTAGTATGCCTTTTTATATCTATATACATAAAATTGAAAGTTTGTCTGTCTGTTCCGTATGGATTCGGATACTACTGGACCGATATTGATGAAATTTTCAGAGAATATCCTTTTCACCCTCCGTCAGATCATAGGCTATGTCCCAGATCATGATATCCAATGGATCTCTAGATATTTGGATTTTTAGGATTCTTACACATTGTTGCTATGGCAGGCGTACAACACTGAGTAAGAACAAAGCTATAACTGCAAGACAGATGTCTGTGATCAAGAAATTTCTGGAAATTTCTAGAAACTATCTTTATTTGCAGAATACGACCACGGAACATTCTAGATTGTACCTTCCTATGAGTGATTTATCCATGGAATGTTCTAGAAACTTTGAGATGGTACCTTCCTATGAGTGATATATCCATGGAATGTTCTAGAAACTTCTATATAGTACCTTCCTATGAGTGATATATCCATGGAATGTTCTAGAAACTTCTAGATTGTACTTTCCTATGATTGATATATCCATGGAATGTTCTAGAAACTTCTATATAGTACCTTCCTATGAGTGATATATCCATGGAATGTTCGAGAAACTTCTAGATTGTACCTTCCTATGATTGATATATCCATGGAATGTTCTAGAAACTTCTATATAGTACCTTCCTATGAGTGATATATCCATGGAATGTTCGAGAAACTTCTAGATTGTACCTTCCTATGATTGATATATCCATGGAATGTTCTAGAAACTTTGAGATTGTATTTTCTTATGAGACCGGGGCGAAGCCCGGGTTGCTCTTCTGGTAGAAAATAATTCCACTCTGGAGCTGCTTGATTCGCTATTTCAACAAATCAACCAATTGTCTGTAGTGAAACGACTCAAAATTCAAACTGCTTTTCCATTCGTCGAACCTGGAAAACTCAAACTCAAAACCAAATTGACAGTTTTGCGACAAGTCGAACAATTTGAATACACCGATTTGAGTACGGCTTTTGATGATTTCATCATAAACAACATTGAAGATGCATTGAAATGGAAAAATTGTTCACTGGAACGTGTTTCCATTGGAGATGTAACTTCTAAATTGGATCGTGTTTCACCCAAATTGCAATCACTCATTACTGATTGTGAGTTTTCCAAACCTGAACAGTCGAATTCTAGCTTGATCATGTCGCGTTTCCAGTCACTGGAAAGTCTGACAATTAGTTCGTTTGATTTGCTCAACATTTCTTTTGCTCAATTCATCAATGCAATTTGTCATTTGAATAAGTTGACTTTCTTAAATATTCAAAACCCTAAGAATGTCTTTTTTGAACCCACTCTTGTCGTGCCATCCGAAATGCCTTCAGTGAAAGCACTAAATATTGGACTTGAAACTCTGGTCTCCCATAATCAGCTTGAAAATCTCAGACTGCCAGTAGTTTTTCCTAATTTACAAGTGATTCGTTTGAATCCCGACTTACAACAATGTTCTGATTGTGGTTATAGTTTGACTTCAGATTATTCTCCAGAATATGTCCAGACACTTATAATCGATTGCACTCAACGGCTGCTGAGACCTTTAAAGCAATGCGACAAGTTACGCAAAATCAAGTTCAGAAGTGAAGAATTTTCTCTTGATGACCTGTGATCAAATTTCACTATAAATACACTTACTAATGCCAAAAACTAAACTCTCAGTTATCTTCGTTTGGAATTCAATAAACTACATGTTTGCATATTGTATAATCTTTATATTTTACTCAATAAATCATAAAAGTTCCATAACTGCAATTGGAAAGACATTCTTTAGTTTATGCCTGTGAGCTTCCATTTATTTGTGATTTTTCGTATTGTACGAAGAGGTGTCCTGAGTTGCACAGACAGTTGTCTAGACATCAAAATAGAAAGCAACATTTGAAATGTTAAAGGCTGTTTCAATAATGTTACAAAGGTTGTTTTCAAAAGATTCTTGTGCGCGGATACTAGAGCTACTGGTTCATTTACTCGCAGAATTTGCAGACAAATTAGTTCATTTTAATCTATATCTTTATTGACACAAATATCAAACATACGATAATCTGAACAGTTGTGATCAAAACTTTATTCATAATAAATTACAAATGATTACAAAACAAACAAACATTTCAGAATTTTTAATTAACCATTTTACAATAAACCAAGTAGATCAATCTCACGTTCAATTCTTAGGTTCACTATTTTCTTGTCTTGTACTGAATCTCTGAATACTGTGCTCTGTACTGAATAAAATGTTTAACTTTGATATTATGGCATAATTTGTCAAAGACCTTGTTCAACTGCACTGATCTTGTCATTAAGTTTGTACACAATTTTTACTTCTTATGAAGCAATAGAAATTTGTCCACAGTCTCGCCAGGAATCATGTCTAATAGATAAACTCATGCAGTCTTATGACATATCTCCATTACATGCTAAAATTTACTCTAACGCAATTTTATTATCATGGAAATGGTTTTTAATAGCAGACACCACTTTTTATATGATATGCAATAAAATACAAAAATAATATTAACAGTTGTAGATTCCCAGACAATCCAAAAATGAGCAGATGTCATTAAATGACATAAAGTTAAATACTCTTATTTGAAGCGCTTCTAATCAACCAACAAATGCACTAAACAATTTTGTCAGTCTGTTCTCTCATTTTGCTTTTCTATTGTCATATGGAACTCATGTTTGACAAAACAACTCAAAATCAACTTAATTCAATCAGTAAAATGTCAATCTCATCAAATCCATCTAAGTTAATCAGCTTTTCACATCAATGGACAATTGAAAATTTTGTTCATTTTTTAGATAATCATCAATCTTCATTCTTTTACAGTAAAAATTTCTCGCCATTTCAAGGCAAACTAGTCAACTCGTATATAGAATTATATCCAAGAGGTGAAAATGACGAATTATCACTGTTTCTGGTCTTGGAAAATGAAATCAGAAGTAAAATCAAACTTGAAATCAAATTTAGCATTTCGATCATAGATAAAGATGGAAGGGACAAATTTTACTTCTTTAAAGGTAAGTGTTTTGGTGTAAGTCTAAAAACTTTTATCTAATCTTTTTTACCATAGAAACCAATAAAATTTTGAAAAACACCGCCAGATATAGCTTTGACAGCGTTGTCTCTAAAATTGGCTTAATCAAACTTTTATCTGAAAATAATAAGCTGACAATTAATTGTAAAATTGAATTTGCCCTAAATTGTGATTTTATAACCGAGCAAATCGATTCAATCTTAAATGATTCATCACTTTTTCAAACAACCAGCAGTTTTGATGCTCAAACTAAGGAACTAGTCCGTTTTGATCACCAATGGACAATTGACAACTTCAGTGAGGTCCTTCCGGGCACTGCTTTACTTGTATCGGACAAAATTTACTCTCCAAACGATCATTTACAGTTCTATTTGGATTTGCGCTGGAATGAAAATGAAAATGAGAATAAAAAAGATTTGGTTATTTATTTATTTTTGATTAAATCACATCTTGGCGTACATGTGTATGTTCAGTTTAGAGTCGCGATCGTGGATGAAGATGGCGAAAAGTGCTTTCAGTTGGGTATGGTTTCTCAGTTTTAAATTTATTAGTATTTAATACAACAATTAGTAATTTTTATTTCTCATTTCTAAATTCTTTAATTCTTTAGTTCATTAGTTTCTTATTCTATTAGTTCATCGTTAATAGTTCCATTAATTTTTCAATTCCTCAGTTCTAGTTTAACTAAATTATTTACGAAATTATTTTTTATTTCCATCGATGTAGGTTGTAGAGAAACAATTCTCCGCCGTTGGGGCTTGCCAATTATATGTGAAAATTGCATTAAAAAGCATTCCAACAAATTCCTCCCAAATAACCAACTTAAACTTTATTGTGAGGTATATAATACTTTTGTTGTTGACTTCAAATAAATAATGATTTTTTTTCTATTTTTTAAGTTTCAAATTATTGAGGATCATGGTTTGAAATCTTTAGAATTGCCAATTCCTCTTTCGGAAAGTTATTACAAAATTGACTCTTCCCTTACTGTGATTGATACATTCTCGCACAAATGGACAATTGACAATTTTCACTACATCCACGATGATAACGAAATTGGCCTGCCACTGATGGAGTCCAGCCTGATCAAGTCGAACATTCATGATAAGCGACAGTGCAATTTTGCACTTCGTCTTATGGCAATGAAATCAGACAAACAAACCAAAGATCACGTCTGGATTATGTTGTGTTTGATCGATGCTGAGTTGGACTGCGTTATGGCGAGTTATGAAATGGCAATTTATGATTCAAATTCCAAAATGAAAGGCCTAGTCAAGGATGTGAATTTTAAATTTGACAAAGTCGATCAAAAGTGGGACATGAAAGCGTTTTTGAAGTTTCCCAAAGCAGAAGCTGAACAGCTGGGAGAAAAGATTTTTGTAATTGTCAAAATTCGAATCCATGGAGAATCTAATTTTTTTACGAATCATTCTCAAAGAACTAATATAACTAAATCCAACTTTAACGCCAAACCGATAATCCTCGATTCCTTTTCCCACCAATGGACAATCGACAATATCAATCTGTTGTTCCAAGACAGAACTAAATCCATAAATTCACCAAACATTCCATCCAACAATCGTATACTAAAGTTCTTTATGAAAGCATTTTCTAGTAAAGAATCAAATACGGATTTGCTTTCAGTTTCGTTCAATCTTGATGTATGCAAAAATTTTCAATCGTTGATTCGTGTCAAATTGAGCATGCGCACTGAGGATGGCCAGCTTTGTAACACAAGGGGTGGATTCAAAAAGTTTTTTGGCACTGCCCAACCTGTAGATGAGATTCTGTTTGACAAGTTCATTTCGGTGGATGATCCGCTGCTTTCGGATGGTCAAATTGTGAGAATATTCTGTGAGGGCGAAATGATTGAGTACGAAACGCCCTATCTAAATGAAAAATCAGACCAAACCAACCTGTGTTGGTCGGACGACAAAATTCGTGTCTCCAAATTTGCTCATCTTTGGAAAATTGAAAATTTCAGTGCCCTTTTAAAGAATGACGAACAACAAAAACTATCAATTGAACGTAGAGAATTGTTTTCGAGCAATTTTTTCAATGCTGACAATCAACATTTGCAATTCTATGTTCAGTTGAAACCGAGGAGAGATTACTTTGGCGAAACCGGCGATTACATGTCGGTATTTTTGTATATAGCAAAGTTTGATGCTGCGCAAGTGCTTGCTTTGATGCGGTTTACCATTTTGGACGAGTTAGGACAACAGTTCAATTCAAAATATATGTTTACAGGTATGTTTCTGGTTCTTATAGGTTTTCAGAATTCTCAGGATTCTCTATATGTCTGGTTTTTCACAAATCATTGGATCCTTAAATCCCTGAATTATTGTACTCTTAGATTCTAACTCTATTAGATATTAACATTCTTAGATTCTGACACTCTTAGATCTCAACATTTTTAGATTCTATAACTTTTATATCCTGACACTCTTAAATTCAATTACTCTTGTATTTTTGTGCTTTTGGTCATTTTGCCTAACATTTTTCTCCTCACTATAGTTAACAAAACTCAATTTCTGCACGAAGACATGGAATGGGGTCATCCGGATTTAATTTCGCATGCCTCTCTTTTTAATCCCGAAAATGGATTACTTCCAAACGATACTTTGACTCTATTTTGTGAGGTAAAGTTTAGGTCAAAGCTCCGTTCGAGATCACTTGTTATATTTTAATTTATTTTTTTGTATTTATTTTTTTAATTTGATTAGATCATATCAATCGAAACCCTGCAACCAAATGTGACTTTCACCGAAAATCGTATCAATCAGTACTATCTTGAGATGGAATACAAGAATCCAGCCCTAGTTAGTGAAAGTCGATGGAATGCAGAATCGTGCTTGTACAGATTTGCTTACGAATGGACGATTGAAAACTTTGTCAAATCGCATCAAACTGACCCAATTGAATCACCAATCTTTTCCCCTGAAGAAAATCCAGAATTGAAATTTCAACTTCGATTGTACCCAAATGGATTCGATGAGGAGAGTAGAGGGTTTGTGTCCGTGTTTTTAAATTCAAAAAATGAAGATAATGTGATCTATCGTTATATTGTATCGATTATGGATTGTACCGGAAACACAGACGAAAACTGGACGGAGGGACCTAATCGCTATCTCGCCTACTCAAATCAACAATTTCGGGAATGCAATAAATTTATATCGCATGCTGATCTGTTCAATCTAGATAATGGGCTACTGGTTAATGACACATTGACGATTTCTTGTAAAGTCAAAGCAATTGAACAAATTTTCGAAAAAATTGAGCCAAACATCCAAAAACTGGAAGAAACAAAAGTAACCGAAATCCTAAACGAAGGTTCAACCCTGACTCACGTGGTGTCCATATCCCACCAGTGGACCATAACTAACTATTTGGCCTATTACGAAGCAAACACAACCGACCGAAATTTTTTCTACAAATCAACAGAATTTTTCCCATTCTCATCAGAATATAAGGACAAATGCAAATTCTATTTGTGTTTGTATCCACGCGGGAAGCGAGTTGGAGAGGAGGATACAGTTTCAATCTTTCTGATTGGCACAGCAGAGATTGAAGAAGAAGTTCGTGCTCAAGTTAAAATGTCAATCGTGGACGAGAATGGGAAAAAATGTCATTCTATTTTCAACGGTAGTGGATTGTATTTTATTTTTTGATTTTTTATGTAAAATATGCTTTTCTTTATTTCAGAAAGTGACTCTATAAGATTCACCTATAAAGACTATCAGGGATTCAAAAATTTTATTTCAAATTCTTTTCTCAAGAGTAACGCTGCTAAATTGTTGGCTAAGAATAATTTGACAATTTTTTGTGAGGTTAGTTATTTCGAATCCGATATCTAACATTTGAAATCGAACATCTTAACAGATTTACCTAATCAATCACCACCTAAACACGGCTTCTTTGAACGACTTAACAGAATACGCAATTCCAACCACACTAGCCACCCCCTGGAAAATCCAAAAACTATCCAACGTCCACTCCCATTCCGCCTCTCGCCTACCACTTCGAGTATTCAAATGTACCCGAGAGTTCATTGTTAAAGATTTCAGCTCAAGACGGCTGATTGGTAGTGCAAATGATTACCCAGTGGAACAGTTTCCCGCATTTCACCCAACCGATTATCCATTTGGTCAAAAGTTACCAGTTTTCACCCTGAGAGTGTATCCAAATGGAGAAAATGAACACAGGAAAGATTTGGTCGTGATTCAGTTGGTCAGTTCTGCGTATGAGGAGGAAGATTTGATTGTGCAATTTAAGGTGGCCATTGTGGATTCGAGTGAAAATAAGTTACTAGAGAAAGGTTTGTTGATAATTTTGAAGTAGATCTAAACCAGCATCAATACAATATAATTTAATATCAGATCTAATTTCCAATAGGAGATCGAGTTGAAATCGCTAAATCGACTTATCTGGATTGGTCAGACTTTTTCAGGCATGAAGATCTAAAAGAGAATTCTGAACTTCTGGCTTTCGATAGTATGATGATTCACTGTGAGGTAATACCTTTTACTTGTCTAATATCCTAACCCGTCTAATGTCAGACCAATCTAATATCCAAACAAATTACATTACACTTTTACAATATAATATCTTAATTATTTAACAACATAATCCATTTAATCTTTTACTTATATATTTTTAGATTGAAATCTTAACCAACCCTCAACCTAAAACCCTAGAAACACCAACAATTCAAATCTTACCCGAACTAGACGGAAACTATCACGCAAATCAACCAACAGATGTTGTGTTAAACTGCAAAAGTGGAACAAAACTGTACGCCCACACTCTCATTCTATCGTTAAAATCTACAACATTTCAAGATCTACTATCCGAGACCACAAGTTCAACGAACCACCAAATTGATTTACCCAATCTTGAAGTTGAGGTTCTAGAAGTTCTGCTCAACTATATCTATACGGGGAGGGTTCATTCATTGGAACAATTTGGTGATCAACTTCTGGAAGCATCCGCACTGGTATTGATTGATTAACAATGATTTTGATTTATTATTGATTGATCTATTTTTTCCTAGTACAAACTTGAAAATTTGAAAAACGAATGCGAACAATTCATTCTCTCTCAAATAAACTCAAGATCATCTAAAAAGCAAGCAAACAAATCATCAGCAAACTTGATTCGACTATCCCGATTACTATGTCTAGCTGATGAATATCAAATTGAAGCGCTACGAGCTGCATGTTTGAAAATGTTGATTAGTGGAAACAAAATAGCACTGCTCATGCGTACGACAAGTGGATGGGATCGAATCAAAACTAGGCCGAGGCTGTTGGAGGAATTGTTTCGAATGTATGTTCAGAGGAAAGGAAATAAGCGAGATATTGATTAATTAAAAAAGAGCATTACCCAAAATATTATTTTTCCCGCCTAATTTGAAATGGGTCGATTTCCTTTAAAATGTCTATTATTCGAGAGTGAGGATGCCTTTGAAGGAGTGTACCAAGTTGCGCAATTTTACGTCCAATTATTTGGTTCGCTATTTTCTTGTCTTGTACTGAATCTTTGAATACTGTACTTTGTACTGAATAAAATGTTAAACGTTGATATTATGACATAATTTGTCAAAAACCTTGTTCATCTGTACTGATTTGTCATTAAGTTTGTATTACAAAATTTTGACTTTTTAGGATGCAATAACAATTTGTCTACTGTCTCGCAAGGAATCATGCCTAATAGATAAGCTCAGTCGTATGACTATCTCAATAAAATGACAACATTTACTCTTAAGCAATTTTATTATCACGGAAATTGTTTCTAATTGGCTATTGGTAATTGCAAAAACATCACTTTTTATATGATACCGTAAATTCTCGATTTACCGCCGCACTCTCGATTACCGCCGCTCTCAAATTAGCGCCGCAGCGAGGGTGTCTTGAAACGGATAAGCGCCGCACTCCAGTAACCGCCGCAGTGGATATTTGAAAAAAGTTTTACTACACAAAATACCTATTTTGATGCATAAAAGCCTTACTTTTTAGTCAAAAGTGACCAAATTAGGTATCCGCCGTCAAATAATTTTTAGCCCAAACAAATAAGCGCCGCACTTCAGTAACCGCCGCTCTCGAATTAACGCCGCAGCGAGCTTCGCCTGAAACCGACTAGCGCCGCGGCGGTTAATTGAGAATTTACGGTATGCTATAAAATACGAATGTAGTCTTATCATTTGTTGACTTCTAATCAACCAACCAATGCAAACATTTGTCAGTCTGTGCTATCTCCTTTTACCTTTCTATTGTCATATGGAACTCATCCATGTTTGGTTAAACATCTCCAAACCAACTCAACCCGACATGCAAAATGTCCATCTCACAAAATCCATCAAAGCTAATCAACTTTTCACATGAATGGACAATTGAAAATTTTGTTCATCTATTTAATCATCATCAATCATCGTTCGTTTACAGTGAAAATTTTTCGCCATTTCAAGGTAGATTAGTCAACTCGTATATAGAATTATGTCCAAGTGAAGAAAATGAAGAATTGTCACTGTTTCTGTGCTTGGAAAATGAAACCAAAAGTAAAATCAAACTTGAAATCAAATTCAGTGTTTCGATTATAGATAAAGATGGAAAGGATAAATTTTACTTCTTTAAAGGTAAGTGTTTTGGAAGTCTAATAACTTTTATCTAATCTATATTTTACTATAGAAACCAATAAAATTTTGAAAAACATCGCCAGATGGAGCTCTAACAGCGTTATCGCTAAAACGGAACTAAACAATCTTTTATCTGAAAATAATAAACTGACAATTAATTGCAAAATTGAATTTACCCTGAATAGTGAATTCATCAACCAGCAAATCGATTCAATTCTAAATGATTCATCACTGCTCCAAACAAGCAGCCGTTTTGATGCTCAAACTGCTGTTCAACTAGTCCGTTTTGATCACCAATGGACAATAGACAACTTCAGTGAGGCCCTGCCGGGCACAGCTTTACTTGTATCGGACAAAATTTACTCTCCAAACAATCATTTAGAGTTCTATTTAGATTTGCGTTGGAATGAAGATGAAAATGAGAATAAAAAAGATTTGGATATTTATTTATTTTTGATAAAATCACATCATGGCGTACAGGTGGATGTTCAGTTTAGAGTTGCGATCGTGGATGAAAATGGCGAAAAGTGCTTTCAGATGGGTATGGTTTCTTATTTTTTGAATATATTAGTATTTAATACAGCATTCCTTAATTCTTATTTTATTGTCCATTAGTTTCTTATTTCATTAGTTTCTTATTCTATTAGTTTCTTATTCTATTAGTTCCTCGTTAATAGTTCCATTGATTATTCAATTCCTCAGTTCTAGTTTAACTAAATTATTTGCAAAATTATTTTTTTATTCTCATCAATTTAGGTTGTAGAGAAACAATTCTCCGCGGACGAGGTTGGGGCTGGCCAATCATAAGTGAAAATTGCTTTAAAAAACATTCCACCAAACTTCTCCCAAATGACCAACTTAAACTTTATTGTGAGGTAAAATGGGCTTTGTTGTCTTCTACGTAGTAGATTAGATTTTAATTTTATTTCATTTTCAAAAGTTTCAAATTATTGAGGATAATGGTTCGACATCTTTGGAATCACCAATTCCTCTTTCCGAAAGTCATTACCAAATTGATCCTTCCCTCACTGTAATCGATACATTCACACACAAATGGACAATTGACAATTTTCACTACATTCTCGATGATGAGGAAATTGGCCTGCCACTAATGGAGTCTGGCTTGATCAAGTCGAACATTCGTGATCAGCGACAGTGCAACTTTGCACTTCGTCTTATGGCACTAAAATCAGACAAACAAACCAAAGATCACGTCTGGATTATGTTGTGTTTGATCGATGCTGAGTTGGATTGCGTTATGGCTAGTTATGAAATGGCAATTTATGATTCAAATTACAAAATGAAAGGCGGCGTCAAAGATGTGAATTTTAAATTTGATAAAGTCGACCAAAAGTGGGGCATGAAAGCATTTTTGATGTTGCCCAAAGCGGAAGCGGAACAGCTGGGAGAAAAGATTTTCGTTGTTGTCAAAATTCGAATCCATGGAGAATCTAAAATTTTTACGAATCATTCTCAAAGAACTACTATAACTGAATCCAACTTTAACGCCAAACCGATAATCCTCGATTCTTTTTCCCACCAATGGACAATCGACAATATTAATCTGTTGTTGCAAGACAGAACTAAATCCATAAATTCACCAAGCATTCAATCCAAAAATTGTATTCTAAAGTTCTTTATGAAAGCTTTTCCAAGTAAAAAGCCCAGCACTGATTCGGTGTCAGTTTCATTTAATCTTGAAGTATGCAAAAATGTTCAATCGTTGATCCGTGTCAAATTGAGCATACGCACTGAAGATGGACAGCTATGTAACACTAGGGATGGATTCAAAAAGTTTTTTGGCACTGCACAACTTGTTGATGAGATTCTGTTTGACAAGTTCATTTCGGTGGATGATCCAATACTTTCGAATGGTCAAATTGTTAGAATATTCTGTGAATGCGAAATGATCGAATACGAAACGCCCTATCTAAATGAAAAATCAGACCAAACCAACCTGTGTTGGTCGGACGAAAAAATTCGCGTATCCAAATTTTCTCATCTTTGGAAAATTGAAAATCTCAGTGCCCTTTTAAAGGAAGACGAACAACAAAAAGAATCGGTTGAACGCTCAGAATTGTTTTCGAGTAATTTTTTCAATCCCCACAATCAACAGCTGCAATTTTATGTTCAGTTGAAACCGAGGCGCGACTATTTTGGCGAGACGGCCGATTATATGTCAGTGTTTCTATATATATCAAAGTTTGATGCTGTCAGAACGACTTATTACTATTTTGGTTCGTTCTTCCTGTGTCCTTAAAATATTTCCAAATCTCGTTTGTGCTTTCCATCTTTAAACCAAAGCATAATTAGACCCTAATATTTAATTTTAAACTGTAATTTACCTTTACGATTCTTTTTCACCAGTCGAAGAGCGACAAAGTGGCAACTGGCGACGACAGACAACAATGAAGTACAATTTTACAACAAATTGTCGATGACAGTGGAAGACAGGAATAGAACAATTTCTTGTACAAGACAGAATGCAGAATTGTGATGATAATTGAAATATGGTGATTTATTTATTCAAGAGATAATGCGACACAATTGACATTCATACGAACATTCATGAAACAATATTCTTCAATCAAATATAATGAAACTAGTAATTGAAGAAAGGATTCTTGAATTTGCATAAGCCGATCACAACATAACGACACATCACATTAGCTCTAGAGCGGTCTCTGACTTTAGTCAAAAGAAGGCAACGTCTACTAGTCCTTGCTAAATTGAGCGGGTAAAGTACCCGCCTCCTGTGTTACTGTGTACTGTCAGTACACAATCAATAACTGCATGCACAGTACATTACTGTCAATACACTGAGTATTAGTATAATGTGCATTGAGTACTTCCATTGTGAACTACAGTTCCGTTGGTTAAATGACATTCAAATTTTAATGTACTTTTAGTTCAAATTAATAATTTTTACTGATTTATGAAAACTTTGTGGAACTTATAATATTTATTTATTGACATTTCGATAGAAAATACAGTTTAAGAAAAATGTTAAAATTATAAAATCGCGCGTTACGATTAGCTACTATTAGTTTGAACAACAAACTTTGTGGCCGTTTGATTTGAACGCGCACTCTCAGTAGACCGCATGTGCACACACAAAATGTGTCTAGTGTGTCGAGTCGTGTCGGCGACGTTTGTCGTGTCTGAGTGTGGTGTGTCTAACTCGACTCGACACGCTTTTGTGTCCGACACGCTGTGTCGATGAAAGTCGTACACTCCTAATGGCAGCTTGTAGAACCACGATGTCAACGAGCCCCTTTGCATCTTGAACCAGGGAACACACACTTTCGTCAATTATTACAATACGGTAATCTGGTGCAATAATTGGCAGATCGGACTTTGTGGATACCTTGAAATTCGAGACACATCAACACCAAGCTACACGCATTGCAGGACTACATTCTCAAGGGTCATTATAGACGTAAACAATTCCATTTGATCAAGCGCGTCAAAAGTGCAAGTCATTGAACACAACTGTTTAGAATTCGAATCGAGTTAGGTCAAGTCATCAAAACCAACAATTCCATTTGATCAAGCGCGTCAAAGCTACATTACCTAAGTGAAAGTCATAAATTAATCGAATTCGAATCTGTGTTAGCGCTCCTCCACAGGGTAAACTCAAACTGGACAGGTTCGAAAACACCCGCAGCAATTATACAGTGGCGCATTCTGGTGGCATTGGTCGCTTGCCTTTGCTGTACTGTACCGAAAATTTTTGCAAAGAACTAGTAAAAGTAGAAATATATCTTGTGATGTGTGATGATTCTTGAAGAAGAAGATGATGTACTTGATAAACTTTATTAAGACCATAAACAGCATTTTCTCGCTAAATGGCGGTTTGCAACACCACCACATCAACGAGCCACTTGGATTCCTGAACCAAGGCGCATACAGCTTCATCGATAATTATGACTTTAAAGTCAGGCGCCAGATTGGATAGTTCAGCTTTAGTGATGATCTTGCCGGCAGCCAACATCGAATTGGGTATAGCCACTTGCAGCGCTTTTTCAATGCAGAAGATTGAGAAAGAGGCCTTGTTGACTGGAGAATGCACGTAGCCAACAAAAGCAAACTCTTGCACGAAGTCGACCACCAACTTATCAAACAACCGTACGTAGGTGTACGGCGGCTTGGTGGATTTCAGGGCGCACGAATTGCACATAATGTCAGGATTGCCACAAGGACAAACGGTCACTTGTGGGGTTGAGGTAGCAGGCACTTTCTTAGCTTGGGCAATAGGAAGTGGCCCTTTAGCAGTCGAGGCTTCCTTTGCAGTGGCTGGGGGTAGTGGTAGCTTGGGCCTTGCTTTGAGAAGACTGGTCGGCAGAGGCAGGGGCTTCTTCAGATGACTTTCCGACAGTGGTTAGAGGAGGAACCATTTTGAAATCTGAAGTTTGGAAGAGTTGAGTGAGATTGCACAAGATTAGCAAACAGAAGACTTATTTCAAATTTACAAACAAAACTAAATTAAACTTGAAACACGAAGAAATTTATATTTATAGAAAAAAAACTCGATTTATTTTTAGAAAACTACAGGAAAATGTAAATTGTAAAATGTAAGCTATTCGAAAAAAAATTAACAAGAAACTCAAACGCTTTCTACATACATCATTCTATTCATAAATCTTCGTCCACTACTACACACCCAGAAAAGTCCTTTACAGGCACATCTATAATTTTCAACAACTTTTCAGTTGCAACTGTAAATGTCAAAATTACAAATGTATCTGAAAGAAATCTAAAAAATTACAAAGGCATTTTGAACGTTTCTGAATTTGGCTAAGTTAATATGACAAATGATTGTTTATATACCAAGTTGAAAAAGAAATTAAATAAATTTTAATATTTTTAAATATTGCAATTACAAATTTAGTTATTTTAACTAATTTCTCCTAATTGAGTTCGTTCGGCATTGGTTTTTGACTTAATTTTGTTTGAAACATTTGGCTTTTTAACAGTTTTCTGGAAAAATTATCGGTTTTTGGAAATGGAAGAAAATCGATCCAAGATCGAATCGATCGAATTCCTCCAATTCTTTTATCTCATGTCTGCAATCTCAAGAAGACTTTTTTTAATAGCTTGCTTGACTTGACTTGAAGTTTGATTGATCATTTAGAGTTTTTCATATTTTGTCAAGTAATTCCAGACAAAACTTGTTATGAATGATAATTTTCTGCAAAAAATTAGTATTGATTTTTAAATGGGAAATTCCAGTACACGATTAAACTTAAAATCTCTAAATTAATGTTATTTTCCATCTCTTCAACAACGGTTTTATTTTATTAACTTTTTGAACTATTTTGATTAATGTTTTTTAGACCTAGATTAATAACTTATTGAAACTATTATGCTTGCACTAAAATTCATTGAACAATTTCGCATTCCATCGTCATCAAATTTTCCAGTGATTTTCTCTTAAGTAAATTTTCTTCTTTCTCTCATCTCTTCCAATTTCCTATTTGTTATTTTTATAGGACAATTTACTTATTAATATTAATGTTGATATTATTATACTGTCATTCTGCTACTGATTGTGCCAATTTGGTAAACTTCCAAGTGTACAATGCCAATACCACAGTGGCATTATCAAATTTATTAGGTTATTTTGTTGGAGTCCTAAATTGTCTTTTCTTTCTGTTATTCTTTGGAAATATTTTATGATCGTAAAGCTATCTGTAATGGTTCTAATCACATTTAATTTATGTGCTCACCAAATGTGTGGCTCAAACACAGGATTTTTAATGTTTATTCTCTACTAACTAACTTTTCAACTCCTCGATATATATTCTACTCGCATACACGACCACTGATTTTATTTAATAAATAGTTTCTGGTTTTTAAAACATTTAATTCAATTGATTTGTCTAGATATAACATGATTTTCCAAAAGGTTAAGAACAATATTAATATCTTATTGATAAACTCTATTCAGTAAGGCATGTCTCAATATAAGTTTTCGACTTTCATTATTAAGTTTATTTATAAATTTTTACAATTTCCAAATCTTTAAATCTATATTTCTAAAGAATACAAATATCCTGACTTCATTATATTTGAATTATTTTTTCATATTTCAGTCGAATAATAATAAAAACTTTTCCAAGAACGGAAGCAAATAAGGGATTAAAAAGATTGTGACATTTGTGTAGATCGATTGCGTTACATGATGATCGAATAAATTTTGATTTTGTATTTCTTGATTATATTTTATTAACCTTCAACATTGAAGAATACAATAAAGGTATAGATAGATACAGGATTGCGTATTTACATTGAAATTATGAGTATATCAATGTTCTATGAAATGAGATAATGAATGATATGAGTATTATGATAAATAAGAATAAAAATGAATAATGATAATAATAATTTAACTTCTTGGTAGCGGTAGTTGATTGAATATGTTAGTTACAAATTTATGAAATTCATTGTAGCACTTGTCAGTGCAGTAGAGATTCAACGAGATTTGATTCGAGTTGGTGATCTCGTTGATTCGGCTCTCAAAGACTTGCCTTTGTCTAGCGAACGCGGGACAGTCCTTGATAAGATGAATTGGTGTTTGTTCAGCCTCATCACAGTGACACCGTGCATTGTGTTCAATGTGGTACTTAGTCAGGTACTGGTGAAACTTACCGTGACCTGACAAGAACTGAGTCATGACAAAGTCCGGTATGTTTGAGCACTTTTTCCTGTCGAGAATTGTTGGGAAGAATTGGCTTGTTTTTCTTCCGTCCCTTGTTGTCATCCACCGTTGATTCCAATTCGAATACATCCATTCTCTCAATATTCCCCAATAAGACGAGAGTGGTTTCATGTTGTAGGATACTGTAGGCAGACAGGTTGCTTCCTTCGCGAGTTTGTCTGCTTCTTCGTTGCCATCAATACCGGCGTGGGCTTTGACCCATTTCAGACAAATGTGTCCCGGGTGTTGTCGAAGCAGATTCCGGATTTCCACAGCGAATTTGTTTCGACTCGTTCGATTTGCGATGGCCTTCAATGAGGATTCTGAATCGCTGCAGATTATCGCACTTCTTCTGTTCTCGAGGCACCAACAGACCGCTCTCTTGATGGCTAGAAGTTCGGCTTGAAAGACACTACATTCATCGCCCAAACGAGTTGGCTCACGATGATAAATAGTCTCTTCCTGATGCACCACGAAAGCGCATCCTGTCTGTTTTTTGTTTGTCAGAGGATTCTCCTTCTTCGAGCCATCCGTGTAGATTGTAAAATGGTGAGTGTTTCGGCAGTTTTGATGCACAAAGTTAGATTTCAGTGCAGGGTGACCATTTTCCAGAAAGTGGGCAGGTCTTTG
Source organism: Rhizoglyphus robini (assembly GCA_023373905.1). Classification (NCBI taxonomy): domain Eukaryota; kingdom Metazoa; phylum Arthropoda; class Arachnida; order Sarcoptiformes; family Acaridae; genus Rhizoglyphus; species Rhizoglyphus robini. Next base: position 113,282 of record JAKIJQ010000092.1, on the reverse strand, counting down.
GTATTCCGATGATAGATTCTGTAGAGATTCAGGCATAGTACCACGACGGATGAAATATCTCTTTGACCACATTTCCAGTCTCAAGTCAATTGGTTCAATGTTCGCCAGAACCAACGAAGCTTCAAGTGACACAGTGCAGTAGCCCTTCGTGATCAGTAGTGCGAATGTTCGTTGTGTTGATAACAGTTTAGTTCTGTATACCTGATGTTTGAGTGCTTCAGACCAAGCAGAACACGAATATGAGAGCAATGGTTCGATTGCACCGATGTAGATTATCCGAAGCAGCTTTCCCGACAGTCCCCAATTCTTTCCCGTTGTGCGAGCGATTCGATGTACAATCTTTTCCGCCTTGTCGCAGATGTAATCGATATGTTCCTTCCACGACTGTTTTGTATCAAATACAACTCCAAGATACTTCATTTTCGGAACAAGGTCGATCTCGATTCCGTTCATCCGTATAGATGGAGTCCGATACTTGTATCGTGTCGTTACACACATGGCCTGTGTTTTATTGGCGTTGAATTTGAGCTTGTTATCATCTCCCCATCTGGCAATCATATCGAGCACATGATTGGCTCTCATCTCGCATTCATCTTCGTCAATTCCTTCTATAGCGAGAAATCCATCATCTGCAAACGCTTGGAGATAGCAACCCGCCGGCATCTTCAGTCGAAGAAAGTTGCTATACAAGACATTCCAAAGTAACGGAGAGCACTTGGCGCCTTGAGGACAACCACGATTCAGAGTTTTGGTAACTGTGACCTTACCACCGAGGGTAAGTTCGGCCTGTCGATCTGAAAGATAGTCACAGATGACACGAAGTAGATTTCCTGGTATCTGGTATCGTTTCAGAGTTGCGAGAATCTGGTCCCACCACGCAGTATCGAATGCCGCCGAAATGTCCAGGGATATGAACACACCAAATTTTCCCTGACACAGTATTTGCTTTTGTCTTTCAGCGATTTCATTGATAGCGTCTTCTGCCGATTTCTGAGGCGTGAATCCATATTGTCGATCAGCAAAACCAGTATGCGAACGATGCAGCCAGTAGGTCAGCCTGTCGGTCAGTAGTCGTTCAAATATTTTGCCCATTACAGGCAAAAGGCTAATTGGACGGTAGGATTTCGCAGTAGAATCGTTGTTTCCTGATGGTTTTGGCACGAGCTTGATTACTGGAGTTTTCCAAGTGGATGTTTCGGCGTATTGCAAACATTTGTTGTACAAGTTCCAAAATAGATTGGGAAAGATGGCGTCAACATGTTTGATCATATTGGCCGATATGCCATCTTTCCCCGGACTCTTCGAGTCGTCCTCGGCCTGGATTGCGGCTCGAACTTCCTCTCTTGTGAAGAGACAGTCGTCTGGTTCGACATAAGGCTGGTTGGCAAAATCAGAAATCTTTTGTTGGCTTTCGTTGTTTTCTGTGTCACCAGGAAAGAACTGGTCCAACAGTGCACTTGCAGTTTCCTCCAAAGTATGAGTCCAACCCTTTTCAGTTCGGATTTGTTTCAGTTCGTTGTTCACATTTGAGGGAGTTTTGCACCACTTGTACACTTTGTCCCACACTCTTTCTCGGTTTTGTACAGAGTAGAATTTCCTCATGGCTTCTTCCTTCGTGCTTTCGAGTAGGCGTTCGTATGGGTACTTGACCCGGAGATACTCTTCCCAACAGGAAGGTTCGCGAGAATCATTTCTGTGACGATACCACTTTCTGCGCAATCTGTTCTTTTCGCGTCTCATTTCGCGAAGTTCATCTGTGAAAAATTCTATTTCTCTTTTCGGTGGCTTGGATAGAGGAAGTGATTCGGTACCAATTTCGGTTATAAGGTTTGTTAGAGCGGCTGTGGACACTTTCGTTTCATGTTTGGAGTTTACATTCACAATGTCACGGTCGAGATGTTGAATTCTCTGTTTTACACATCTGTCGAATTTGTGCCAATTTACGTTCTGAGTGCGGAATCGTCGGGTGATGGACGCGGGCAGAGTTTCTTTGGTTGATAACCACTTGAATGAAATCGGGTTGTGGTCGGCGTTTGAGTCCAAACGGGTTACAACTTCCCAGTCACTGATGAAAGGGAGAGCGAGATTGTTGACGAAAGTGATGTCGATATGGCTTTTCCGAGTGCCGAAGGCTGAATTGGAAACGAATGTGGGTGTAGAGCCTCTGTTTTGCAGGATCATTCGATTGGTGATGATAAATTTGTGAATTCGAAGTCCGCGCAGGTTTGTTGAAACACTTGACCAAGTGTGATGCCAACCGTTTAAGTCGCCCGTGATGATTATGGGTTTGTTTGAATATGTTGTGACGATGTTTTGGAGATTTTCGAGTTCAAGTTCGAGGTTTCCGGTTCTGAGAGAGAAGTAAACACTGCACAAAATGAATGGGTTACTGGAGTTCACCAGAACGCAAGTGCAGTTTGAGTTTGTGAATAGAGTGATGAGCATGATATTGGGTTGAGTGGTAGCAATTGCGCATAAAGGGGATTCCCCACAGAAAATTTTGTAATGATCTTTTAGGTGCCAGAATCCGTCTCGATTTACATAAGGTTCTTGTAGACACAAAATGGAAGCATCGAGCTCCGTTGCATTGGTTTTCAATTCTGTAGTAGCATGTTTTTTATGTTGCAAGTTTTGATGAAGAATTGTGAGTTTATTTTGCGACATCGATGAAGTTGATTTTTTTAAGAAGAGACTGATAAGAAGGGCAGCAGTTTGGATCATTCGCATGATGATCAGTTGGCAGTAGGCGTTGGCTCCTTTGAGCTTTTTTCACATTGATTTTTGAACAATTCGAGCATTGTTTCTTGTTGTTGGTGCATTCGCTTGTAATGTGATCTTCGTTACACTTTCCACATTTTCTGTCGTTATGACATTGAGATTAAATATGACCAGCTTCGTTGCACTTGAAAGAGGTCTCGATCTTACGTTTGTAGTGAGAAACAGCACGATACTGATATCCAATGCAGATTCCGAATGGCATCGACATGATCAAGTCCCGAACTTGCTCTGTCATCTCCAACACTGCAAACTGGCTTTTTCCGGTTCGGTCTTTTTGGCATTTCAGGACAGAGAAAAACTTTTCGTGTCCAATCAATTCATCCTTCTGAGAAATTATATGTTCTTTGATGTTCTCAAGGTCGCCGTCAATTCCGTTATCGATACCAAAAACGATCAACCAAGGTTTCCGTTCCTTTGGTTTGTGAACTGAGATGTTCGGATCATTCTTGAGAATGTCGCAAATTGAAGCGCAGCTTTCCTCCAAACCACATTGAACAATCACCCTTCCTCCCGAAGTAAACTCCTTGCCTTGAACATTGATTTTCTTTTCCTTGAGTTTTCTCAAGTTTACCTTTTCTTTGAACTTAGCGTAAGTGACTTCAGAATCAACAGTTTGATCCTTAGATTTCACAATCACGACGTGTTTTGATTTCGGCTTGGTTCTTACGGTTGAAGCATAAGATGGAGAATTTTCCTGTCCAGTTCCAACAATCGTTGAGTCGATTTGAGGTTTGTTGAGATGAAACTCGTCAAACTTTAGTGCTTTGATTGAAATAATCTCCTCGAGAAGAATTTGAATCTCATTCACAAGAGATAAGTTTTCCTTCTTCTTATGATCCAATTCCTCCATAAGAGTCCTCCACACGTTGATTCATTTCATCATCCTCTACGCCAGAGACGGTGTTTGAGGATTCGTTAACGAAAGATGATGTGTCACCGCAACTGGAAGCGTTCAGGCGTTTTATGATTATACACTCTAGAGTTGTCGCCGCCTTCCGAATGTCACCCTTGAAAGCTGAAATGTTTTTGTTCCCGTGTATTCCAGCCAGATCCGTAAGAAACTGGATAGAACACTGGGCCTTGCCTAAATCGTCCATTGAGGCGATAGTCTTCGGAAGTGATGGTAAAGACATTTCGACAAGTTCCGAAAATTTCATTTGTTCCACTTGTTAGATAAGTTGATCAACACTCGACGGCAGTCTATGTGATGAACACTTTGTCACAGGTTGTTATGATTAGTCACCTAGGACATCGAGTGACGAGTTGAGCGGTCGTCGGTGATGCGGCGAACAGTGAATTGGTGCTGGTGAACTGTGAATTGGCGCTGGTGAGGCGTCGTTTTGGCGTTATCTGTGTCGAGATGCGCAAGCTCGTGGACTTAGCAGTTTTCTTACCTCTTAAGGAGGTATATAAACGACTGACGAATTTAGGGTGGCGGGTGGGAGTTTGGTGACGACGACGACAACAATCACGAAGTGATTTGCGAGAAAGAAAAACTATGTCAAACGTATGGGATGATAATTTAGGTGAAGAAGTTCACTAGTGAGAGTTGAATGTGCTGGTGAGAGGGTCCAGCAGTGGTGACTGGTCTCGATCCAGGAACTGAATATAAAACAGGACAAATTTTGGCTATGGACTGAAAGGGCTGTGGTAGGTTCGCTAATCAAAGTTTGATTTTGTATTTCTTGATTTGTGATCATATCAACGGAACAGTGGAAATTCAATTTTTCAACTCAATTCGTAGAAATCTACATATTCTTCATTTGGATTTGGAAACATAGCGGCTTTTGTATTTTTCCGAGAACAAATTATTTTGAGTGAGTAAAAAACTAGAAATCAATTTTTCATTTCAAATGACTTTCCGGAATTGAATATAAAAACTTTTGACAAATGAAATTTATAACTCAAAAATGTTTTTCATGCTTTATATTTATGTCTGAAATGTTCTGCTAATCAATTCAATTCAATATTTCATGTAGGGTTTTTGTAAAGTACTTTAGTCGATTTTTTAAAGAACTCAGCTAAAAAGGTTAAAACTAAATAAATGTCATGTCTCTGAATAATGTTTCTTAAATTTCAATTTCATTAGTTAAATCATAATTATTATCTCCTTAGACAAGTATGTAAAGTGTTGATTGTTCCAGACACTAGAGTTAAGAAAGTTAATTTCCCTTGCCAATTGTCTAGAATTGAAAGTGGATCCAGTTATTCATTTACATTATTTTTGAATTACTAAAATTATGCAACACATTGTCTGAGTGGACTGAATAGAATAATTGAAATAATAATTTTTACAAATCAATATTAAATGAACAATGTTTAAAAATTTGAATAAAATTTAAATGAAGGTTTCAATATGGGGAATATAATAGTTTCTTTAGAATCATGACACACAATTACTACCACTTTTGTTATATATAAAAGTAATTTCAAGCCAAATTTCCAAATCTTCAAAGAAGCAATTCATATGGAATTCCCGAATTTTAAAAATCCTTGCGTTTTCTATTCTTTACAAATCATTCTTAAATACATGCGAATTTTATTATTTGAAAATCACACTAAGATACAAATTCTTCTTTATTATTTGAAAGTTTGTATATGTTCGGTTTACTTGACTTGGGTAGTTGAATAGTATCTTCGGACCATTTTTCAGGAAAAGGTTAAAATAAGCTTTAAATTTAAAATTTCTTAAAAGATTAAGCGTTATTCTGTGAAAGTGACGGTCGCCAAAAGTGACACGGACTTATAAAATTATCTAATAAAATTTTCCAAATGTAGTTTTATCTACTTCATTCAGTTCTTCAAGGTGCTTTTTACAAAATGGTTTATTTTACATGAACAATTACTTTAATCCAAAGTTTACATTAAATGCTGTATTATAAGTTTTCTACAATTGATATAGTTTTGTTTGGTTTATCATTAAGTTTCGTTAGTTTAATCAATTGTACATTTATTAGTATAAAAGGTGAAATTTGTGTTATCATTGACCAAAAGTGTCACTAGAAACTAAATTGATCGTCTCACACGTCACGCTCTCTAATCACATGCTTTTTTTGAAACATTCCACATTCACGTAGGCTAAATTTAATTATTCTAAAAACTAATTAACAAACTATTGCTAAATGAAGATTGATTGGAATTGAGAATAAAAATATAGATAATAAAACATTAATTCACTATAGCTTCACTCACAAATTGTCACGTGGCTAACTCGTAATTAAAACTTCATTTCATCGACTGTCTGGTGGAAAGTGTTTTGAGCAAACACTAAACTTTAATTTATATCTCGTGAGAATTAATGTGAGTGAATATAGTTTTGTTGAGTATTATTCTGGTTTTAATAAATTTTATGAATTGTGGCTTGGTTTCTAAATGGTAATCATAATTCATACTTTAATAATTTCAACTTCGAAATTAACTTAATTTTTTACATTATCAATTTGAATAATAAAATACTTTACCATTTGTAAATGAGAACACGCGTTTTCAGAACATTTTCGACCGAGCATATTTTAAAGAAAGGTCAAACTAACATTTGCAAATTAAACTTTTATCTTTGACTTATATTTTCATTCATAATTTTCCAAATTGGATTTTTACAACAAATTCAATTGCTACTTACAGAACTAATAAGTTTATTTTATTTACTTTTTGGCAAAAATGTTATTTACTCTGAAACAGATAGTTTTCTTTAAATTCTTTTTTTTACTTGAAAGTGATATAAAGGTCTTATCGGATTAGTTTAAATTGAAAAATAAAATACTACGGTATATTGCTATTGTTTAGATATTATTTTCAATGAAATTTAAAGTTTCGAAATTAGATAGCAGAACTTGATTACATGTTACTTTACACATGAAGTTGTTGAACTTATTTGTTCTTTTCACTTGTTTTCTCTTAGTTTAAGGTAACAAAATATGAAAAGGATTTACGCTATTAATAGATTTCTAGGATCTTGAAGAGAGAAATAAGCAAGACTTAGGAATGTTCAAAGAATTTTATTTCAGAATAATTATTTTTTGTTCTTTACAGCATTTGAAATTCAAGCATGATCGTATTTTTTATGCTGTTGTTGTTGTTGTCTGTTATTTACATAGAAATTGATAGTCTCGTAACAAACTTGTGGACATTTTGTCCCATCATTAGTTTTCTGTTTAAAAGTGAAAACATCATTGTCGTTGCACCTAAAGAATCGTTTTACAATTTTTTGTTAAGTCTTGTGAAATAGAACAACCATTGTGTGTGTAAATTGATTCAATAACAACAACAACAAAACTATTACAACAGTAGTGAAGCAACAGCTATCAATTTTTCCGTCTCCTGTGCCCCACTCAGTGATCGAGTGGATTGCATCTTTCCAAATTCTTTTATATTTTTTTTAACAAATTTCTTTGCCTTTTTCATTTCAAAGGTTAAACAAAATATCCAAGAAGTGTCATTTCCTTTCTTGTCACCATAATTCTATTGTCAATTTTTTGGACTGTTTTGAAGTCTTATCTTAAGTTTCGTTTTGTAAATTTGTCATTTAACAGTTTTCCCAGAAGGAAATTGAATTTCAAATCAATATTTGTTATTATCTTTCAAAATGCCAGTTTGAGTTTGTCTAAATTTTTTAAAATAAATGTTAAAATCAACATAAAGTCAACTTCACTGCAGTGGTTTTTGGATTATTATTTTGAAAATAAAGTAAAAAGTTCAATTGGCCACCAGACGTCATCCCAAGCAATAATCTCCTTGGAGAGTCCAAGTGCAGCTCATGTCTCTACTCTTCACTTTCTATCTCTCTGAAATTCTCTTTCTCTCATTTGGCGTCGTTTTGAGAGCGCATGCGTGAATATCCCTTGTTAGCATTCTTCCGTACCTCCAGTAATCTTTTCTATTACCTTAATTAGTATATGCATGTTTCTTATTTAAAAAGGTTTTTTATAAAATTATATTAGATATTTAAAACAATTTTTATTTTTAACTTTAAATTTCCTTAAATATTTTCATTCAGTTTTGACAATTAAATTAAATTTTCCAACAATTAGTTTTAAAAGCAACTTTATACGAACTACTATTTGTTTGTTTTCAAAGATTTCAGATTGCATTTGCGCAAAGTTTATTTAGTGGCTAGTTAACAGTTTCACAATTAAAATTGCACTGAAAACAGCTTTACAGATACAACAACTTTTGTTTTATTTTGTTCAAGTACACTTTTACTTTATTTCTCTCACACAACAAAACAACAAATTACGTATGGAAGCATTAGATTAAGTTGATTGAAACAAAACTAAACAACTTCTTTTTTAGCGAGACTCTTTTAGAGTCGTAAGCTTATGCTATTGCCATCGTGTCTGTCCGTCTGTCCGTCTGTCTGTAAACCTTTGTCCATATCCTGAGAGAACCGTAGACCCTAAAATTATCAAATTTGGCAAACATACACTTGGGCCGATATGTAATCGACTAGTCAGATCAAAACTGGGCGCCATGGATCATGACGCCCATTCTGGTGACAAATGTATTCTGAGAGAACCGTAGACCCTAAAATTATCAAATTTGGCAAACATACACTTGGGCCGATATGTAATCGACTAGTCAGACCAAAACTGGGCGCCATGGATCATGACGCCCATTCTGGTGACAAATGTATTCTGAGAGAACCGTAGACCCTAAAATTACCAAATTTGGCATACATACACTAGGGAGTATATGTAATCGACTAGTCAGACCAAAACTGGGCGCCATGGATCATGACGCCCATTCTGGTGACAAATGTATTCTGAGAGAACCGTAGACCCTAAAATTATCAAATTTGGCATACATACACTAGGGAGTATATGTAATCAACTAGTTTGACCAAAACTGGGCGCCATGGATCATGACGCCCATTCTGGTGACAAATGTATTCTGAGAGAACCGTAGACACTAAAATTACCAAATTTGGAATACATACACTAGGGAGTATATGTAATCAACTAGTTTGACCAAAACTGGGCGCCATGGATCATGACGCCCATTCTGGTGACAAATGTATTCTGAGAGAACCGTAGACACTAAAATTACCAAATTTGGAATACATACACTAGGGAGTATATGTAATCAACTAGTTTGACCAAAACTGGGCGCCATGGATCATGACGCCCATTCTGGTGACAAATGTATTCTGAGAGAACCGTAGACACTAAAATTACCAAATTTGGAATACATACACTAGGGAGTATATGTAATCAACTAGTTTGACCAAAACTGGGCGCCATGGATCATGACGCCCATTCTGGTGACAAATGTATTCTGAGAGAACCGTAGACACTAAAATTACCAAATTTGGAATACATACACTAGGGAGTATATGTAATCAACTAGTTTGACCAAAACTGGACGCCATGGATCATGACGCCAAATTTTGGTGGCGCCAAATTTAAAAAAAGATTTTTTTGCGGTCACTTTGTTGAAAATGATGAATAAATGTGTTGCACATTTTAAATAAAAATATTGGTCCCAATACACCTCTTTAGTGATCCGAATGGATCAAATAAAGTCGTTATAAAATTTTCTATTTTTTCAGAGTCTCGCACTTTGCCTGGCTTGCCAGACAATCTTATTTGGTATGCAAAGCAGAACTACAGTCTCGAATGCGAAATTGGATTTGTGTTTGTAAATTCATTCGAAGAAACCCCACTGCATTGTACGAGTACATTCTGCTGTGGTGTTGATCGAATTTTTGGTTCCGATTAATTTTTATTACCTACCAGGAAAACTATTATTTTTGTTACATGCAGTTAGTTCGGTGTGGGAGGCGATATATTTAGGAGATTTTTTTGGCTTCGATTTCGAAAAGGTTCCCACATTAATTGTTTTATTGTTCACCATTGTTTGTGTGGTGAACAAAATTAATAACCCATTATTAGTCTAATTCAATTGTTTTTTCTTAACAGTTTTCATTCCATTCATTTGAAAAAAACACTAATCTTTGTTACATTGCTAGAATTATTACAAATTGCATCCGAAACTGATTATTTTTTAATTTAATAGGTGAATAACCGTAAAATGCATTTAACTTAATTTTTTGGAAAAATGCATGGTTTTAAATTCGAACAAAGTATATTCTAAGGTATATGCAATAGTTTAAGGGTTTTTATCGGATCCTTGGAGGTAATTAAGAATGGTAACAAATTAACAAAACTTTCGACAATTGTTTAATTCTTCCATTATTTTATTTGTCATTTTATTGTATATTATCAAATGTCTCAAGCTCATGAACTATTCAGAAGTTTCAAATGTTTGTTCATTCATGTTTATTCAGCTATCATTAGTCCATTAAGACAAAAAAAGTTCATCTGGTTTTTATGGTATTTTTTATTATTATTTTCCCCTGTTGGTCTCATTAACAACGATTCTTGCTAAACATTTTTATCTAAGGTTTAACACAAAACAATCACAATGTTTCACAATTAATATCAAATGTCTAGCCTCTAGAAATAGTGTTGTTGATGAAATGAATGTTGTCTTAGAATTGTCTGGTTTGCGTTATAAAAATTGTTTTGCACAATTAATCCCGCTAACTGCCACTTTAATTAATTGAAGAGTGTGCATTGTGCAACTAATGCAAACTTGCACACAAACTTGTAAGTTCTTTTTTTAGAAAATGGTAAAAACTCTAATTTCATATCAATTTCTAATGATTCTATAATACTTTCAACATTCATTTCATTTCATTTATTTTTTTTAAATTCTATTTTCCATTTATTCAGTAATATTTCTCAATCAAGAAAATTCATATCAGTTTTGTATAACAAATGTTTCTTTTTAGCGAGACTCTTTGAGAGTCGCAAGCTTATGCTATAGTCATCGTGTCTGTCCGTCCGTCCGTCTGTCTGTAAACCTTTGTCAATATTCTGAGAGAACCGTAGACCCTAAAATTACCAAATTTGGCATACATACACTAGGGAGTATATGTAATCGAATAGTCAAACCAAAACTGGGCGCCATGGATCATGACGCCCATTCTGGTGACAAATGTATTCTGAGAAAACCGTACAATCTAGAATTGAAAGATTTTGGATAGATAAACTTGTGAACATATGTAATCGAATAGTCAAAATTAACTTAGGCGCCATTGAACATTACGCCCAATTCTGGTAGCGCCAAATTTAAAAAAAGATTTTTGTGGTCACTACGTGGAAAATGATGAACAAATGTGTTGCACATTTTAAATAAAAATATTGGTCTCAATACACCTCTTTAGTGATCCAAATGGATCAAATAAAGTCGTTTTAAAAGTTTCTCATTTGATAGTTCAAGTTTCTATTTTATTTTTTAAGAGTCTCGCACTTTGCCTGGCTTGCCAGACAATCTTATTATATTTAATAAAACGTAGATTAATAATAAATATTGATATTTCTATTAATTTCACTTTACGCAGCCAATTTCATTTCCCGGCAACTTAGAACTAGACAACTTTCAAGCACATCATAAATTTTAATTCTCCAAAATTCAATTAATCCAAATTATGTTTTTAATATTTTCAAATGACATTTGAACAAACCATTTAATATATTACAATAAATAAACCTTAGTGAATATATTCCGAGTACCAATAAAGAAATTATTGATTTTAATAAAATGCTAAAAATGGAATTTTACTTTTCGAAAATAATGGACTAATGCTTCGATTGAGTGCGCATTTGTTATACTTAGGTGAAAAACAAGAAAAGAAAGTACATTAGCAAATATATTAAAGAATTGTTTTAAGAAGGTGTTTGGAAGTATAGATGGTGGGTGATGTTTATGAATAATTGATTATAAATCATAATTTGAACAGATCGAAGTAGGTTTTTGTGAGTAATTCCTTGAATTTTTTAAGGAATAATGTCGCACGAGAAATTCAAATGATATCAGGTTGGATCAATATGGGATATTTTCTTGTTTTCACGTTAAAATTGTTTTTAATGACTATTAATTTTAATGGTTAGCTTAATTTTTTGTAGTTTTTTTTCAAATCATTAATTCTCTGCACTATCTAATCATCGACATTCATCGGAATACGGAATTCTTTACGGAAATTATAACATCACAAAACAACAATTGTAATTAGTTTTAATTATCTAAATATCTATTTATAGTTTATTATTATGATTTGTTCTGATGATTACATTGACTTGACAAAATTGGAATCTACTAATGTTGAGATGAGAAAAAATATTTAAAAGTGTGAAGCAGAAATTGTGAAAGTCACAATATAACTTATCTTAACTAAATCCTCACCGGTTATTCTTGCCTAATTAGTTTTTTGTATCAATCATACATTGAACATTACATTCCAAACGGAACACAGAATTACTATTATCCTAGTTACTCACACAAAGTCATTACCAAGTACCAATGCACTTGATTACGGCCCATTGGTGTTGCAAGAATGCTTTTATTTTCGATAATAATGATCATATCATATTCGAATGAATGCGAAATCAATGTAAAAACATAATTACAGTGGTTGCGAGTCATTATTATGATACAGATAGAGAAGCGGATGTGTCCGAAAGTCATCGAATAATCTATAATTGTAATTACGTGAGCTAAATATAATCACCGTTTTTCTTGACAAAAATTTTGTACATTATTTGTAAGACCCTAAATGCACTTGGAATATTTGGTTAATAGTCTTTCTTTATGGTCTGACAAATTAATTCAAATGACAATGAAGTTGTGAGTTAAAAAATCGATGGTTGCGAAGTAGCAATTACTGTTTTTATTAACAAGGTAGCAGTTTTTCGAGTTAATTTTATAGCTCATATATTTCGGTTTTTTCATTAGCATACTTAATTCATCAACTTCAATTCTTGATGGTTAATAATAAAACGAACCAAATTCACTAAAAGGTAAATTCTGTTAAATTCTTTTAGTCATAGTCAATTGAGATTGTTATCGCTCCAACAAACGCTTCAAATATTTTTTTTATATTCTTGATTAATCAAAGCGTGAAATTATTAATTAAAGAATCGGTGTGATTTCCAAAAGTTTCTGATTGAAAAAGAGAATCGGTGGAAATGCTCTCAATCGCATTTTTGAACATCTTGGTCAAGAGAATGCAGCATTCTACTGAATCCACACTATTCTATCATTTCTGTATTTTTTCTCTCTATCTATCTAACATTCTATGTATTTCATTATAAAATTATGGTTCTTAAGTCTTCACTGTGCATTTAAAAAGTTTTAAAAATTAAAAAAACGATACCGAATTCTAAAAAGTTATTTTTTATATCGAAAAGACATGATCCATCGCAGAAGACCCAACACCAAGGTAAAAAATGATTTATAAATTAATAATTTTGTTAATTGCCTTTGTTTTTGTAACCATACTATTGAGTGGAAACCCCTTGATCGGTTTTAAAGGTAAAGCATAAACAAAACAGCTTTCTTGGCAAAAATTTTTTTATCATTGGAGGAGCGACCGCAATCACTCACGCTGAGCGAGCGAAGCGAGCGAGGTGTGAGTGATTGCGGGAGCGACGATATATACCCGAGAAAAATGTAACTTCAGTCATTTCTTGTGAGCAAAAATCCGGGAAAACTACCACATGGATCGGTCTGAAAATTTAACACAGTGTTCTGGTTGGGGTCTAGATGTGCTGTATAGTTTTGGGGCCATATAGGTCAAAGGTCAAAGGAGTAGTGATTTTGAGAAAAATGCCAAATTTTGTATTGAAATGTGTTGGGGCCGAGAGTCAACATTGTGTGTGCTCCAGTGTGACACAGCCAAGCACACGCTTTCCCCCTCACGCCCGCTGTGCGCATTAAAGATGCGCAGTAGCGAGCACACTAAAAGGCGACTCAATAATCGGATGCGGACCATTTGACTTGAGTGCAGGTGTCTGTTGGTGTTTGTTTACATTTTTATACATATTCGACAATTATTTGTCACAAATAATTGGTCCAAAATTTTAAACCTTAAACAATTTATTTCAAATAATGCGGCGATGCTTAAATAACCATTGACGTGTTTAGGAGCAAAGGTTGCAATTTCTTTTATTTGCAGACCAAAATGTCTTGCTGAACTACTTTGATATTGTATCAGATTTATGGAAAGTGTTCCATAATAAACCTCTTGTATGGGCCACTACACACGGAACATGAAGATAAGCCCATGGCAATCGTATTCTATCTATCTTCTTATATTTAAACCCCGCCTTGTCGATAGTTGAATTTTTATTTGGATTTGTGAACTGAGTACCAATTTTTGATTTTTCTTTATTAGACTTTTTGTTGAGATCTTTCTTTGTCTTGCATTGTCATCATAGGTTTTCTAAACAAATACAGTTGTTGTACATGGAAATATGGTGATTCAAGAACATATGGATGGAGAAACAATTAGAGTTGCAGACAGTGAGCATATTTGAAGAAGGCGATGTTCACGATCCACATTCTATGATGTTAATCGAGAATTTTTATGTTATCTCAATTGGTCTTAACTAAATGCGATGATCTGCATACATACGTAGGTACATTGTTTGAATTTCAGATTGGTGATGAAGAAACAAATTAGATTAAATTAGTTTAAGACAAATTAGTGCTCTCATAAAGCAAAAGTAAACTTTCAAAAACGACGATTTGTTAGAATTAGCAAAGCTGAGCAGTTCAACCCTTATCTCTCATGAATAACACTTTCTTTACTTTAACAATTCAAATCAAACCGTAGTTTTTGAAAGGTTACTTTTACTTTATGAGAGGACTAAATTTTATTGATTCGTTAAACTTTTAATTGCCAAACGAAAGTTTAAATGAATCGCAACCGATTTGGGAGGGAACGAATCTTCGATCATATTTGCATTGAATGTTACTAAATGACTTCGGTGTTTCACACACTCTCGCTCCGACTTTCACGCCAATGGCGTTACCTATTTTTTATTTATGATAGATATAATGTTTCAAAATGCCAGCAGCTGGTTCAAAGACTAGTTACTTGTTTATTCTATTTGAACCATGGTATCGAAACTTAATCTCCAACAATCTTCAATCACACTAAAATGGATGACCAGTTTGTATTATCCTACCGAGTTACCACAAAATATCTCTACCTCCGCTTTTAGCTAGAGAATGGAATGATCAATTGTTAGATCTCAATATCAAATGTTGTCATAACTAAACCACAAAGTTATCTGAGTCATAGTCATAGGAAAATGTTTGTCATCTTTTCTTAATATTTTCCACTGTGCTGCTTATCGAATGTATTACAATGGGTTTTTGCTTCACGTAATATACAAAAAGGTAAATTATATTTTTTTCTAAAATATGAAATAAGATATGTTTAAATGCTAATATTTTAAATATTTTAAGATACAATCTGCAGTTTAACATATTTTTGCGTTGACTGTTCACAAAATAAGTTACTGACAATACACAAATACATTGCAAATAACTCAACAAAAAGTAAATCATCTTTGTTTTGTTGATAATCGTTTTTAAAATAAGTATTTAATTCCATCCGTCATATATTGTTCCTATTAAAAGGTCATAAATTAACATTTTTATTTGAATATCTACATATAATTAATTAAACACAACACACCTTAAAAGGTAAAATAGGGGCCATTATCATAAGTCATGTAAAGTACTCAAACAAATTGCTTAGATAAAAATCGTTTTTGGTGAGTTTAATAAAGGACATTATGTGTTTTTATAATGACCAACGTCGCAATGTCGATATTTTTATTTATAAATTTAGTTTACAAATTTGATAGTTGCAAAATTTATCGCAACAAAACGGAACACACTTTGCCAATGAATGATTGTGTCCAATTAATCGTTAGTTGAATTGACTTTTGAAATTAAAACTTTATCAACTCGAGTTTACAAACTTTGTTTGCAGAGTGATAGAAAGTTTTGTTTCTTTTTGTAACATCAACCGAAAGTATAAATTGGGCTTAAATTTAACATTTCTCTTTTTTATTCAACTTTTAACTTCTTTTCATTTCCTCTTTATTGATCTTTCCATATACAAAATCAAATCGACTCAATCAGCTTACACCACCACATGACACATCAGCAAATATTGTTTGTAATTTGTTTCAAAATTATATTTATATAAAGAATAAAAGTTCTGAACAGAAAACAATTAAAAATTAAAAATTCCATTCACAAATTCATTGTTCGTTAGATTGTCTGAACATTGTAGCATTGAGTTTCATGATGAAACCCCTTGAATTTTTATCATTAATTTAATCGCATATTCATGTATTTGTTATATTTCATTTTTATTTTATTTTTCATCTATTCAATAACAGGTTCTTTAGAAACTGGAGTAATAAATATCCTGACTATTTACAAAGAGTTTCATTATTATTAGAGAGCTGAATTTCTTGATTTCAATTAAAATGAATAGACTAGCATTTTTTAAATGTTAGATTAACAATTTTATGGATACATGTTTTGTGCGAGCATATTAAATGGTATTACAACAATATTCAATTTGATATATTTAACTCAATGAATAAGTAATATTGGCAAGCATTACAACAATCAAAACTAGGTATTGCCTGACACGCACACTGGACAACGTTTATTTGCAATTTCGTGTAACGATATCAGAAAGATCCAACAAATTGATGATTGATTAAAACTTTGAACATTGCTATGAATGTTTGAGTATGAAGGCTAGTTTTATTTATGTAGATATTAATTTTTTTGTAGCGAGTTGTTATTTGGTTGTAAAATTGATTTTGCCTTTTTAGTTAAATTTTAAAAGGAAAAACGTCTTATTACATACAGTTGATACAAAAAAAATCGCTAATAATTATATACAAAATGAATGTGCAAGTTTCTATGTTTCCGAATTAGGCAGTAAATGTGGTAATGGTCCAAAAGGGTTAAATTGATATTTTTATTTTTAAATATTTTTCTTCCTATCTTTTTAGAGAACATTTTTTTAGCGAGACTTAGTTCAAAGAACAAGTCAAGCTAATGGTTTTGCCATCGTGTATGTATGTATGTATGTGTGTGCAGAGGTGGTGTAGGATCGATTCCCGGTTCGGAAATTTTTTTTATTTTTTTAATTTTATTTTGAACTACACTAAGTCTCGCTTACTGCCCGGCTTGCCGGACTTTTTGAGAAAATGTGTAATGTTTTACTGTATTAAATTTACTACAAAAGAAAGCCAATTATGATCGTGTTTTGTTTGTGTTTTTTTAGTTGTTGTCGGTTATTTACATGTGATAGAAAATTGAAAATTTTGAAACAAACTTGTAGACAGAGACCTTCCATAAGTTAAATTGCATTATTTTTGTTTCACACCAATTCTTGTTTTGTTGTACCACATTATATTCTTTGTACATTTTAAACAATTCCCAAAAATTTTCAGACAGCAAATGTCTTGCTTTTTCGTTGTCTCTTCAAACAGCAACTTCCCACTGTATCCACACTAAGTACACAATTACATTACACTCTCGACCAGACCACAAACAAATCGTTTTCATTGGTCTTAGTTTGTATTTGTTTGAATGATACATTGAGAGATGCGTTCCAATTCTACAATGATTAACTCAAGTTTAAGTAACTTTTCTCCGCATTTATCCTTAACCACTCGTCATTCAAATTAATTCTATTGTGACCACCACATTATAATCAATATAGCGCCATCTCCAATTGATAGTCCATGTCCCCTGTGTAATGTAATAATCAAATCTATCGCACAGTAATCCGACCATAGTCAACACATAACAATTGATCACAACCACTGGACACACAACACAACACAACACAACACATGTACATTCTATTTTTATCATAATTCTCAAACATTGAAATAGTCCAGACAAGGAAGAAGAAGACAAATCATCTCTCTTCCAAAGGTTTATTTGTGTGACAAACACGAACCAATGTGTCCAGTTTTTTTCAGCGAGGACATGACCTCTAACAAAAGGTAAATTTATAAAACCAATGCTCACTTTGTTCAAATTCATTTATTTGTTTGCTTTAAAAATTTAAAAATTAATAAAACAAATTCTATTTCAATGGTCTACTCAATGTTAATTTGTTCATTTATTTTCTAGCTTGCTAATTTTATTTATTCAAAAAAGTTCCTAACATGTTTATATTTTAAAGGAAATAATATATTACTTTTAAATTAATTTTCACTGATATTACAATTGAAAATTACAATTTCTAGAGTTAGTGCTTGTAGGACAAACAACAAAAGAAAATGGTTAAAACGGTTTATTTGATTCAACAATCAATTTGTTAGACTAATTTTAAATAAATAATCTATCCAAACTTATGAATGTACTTCTGGGTCGGTATTGAATTCAATATATTTTTAACACTCGTATTCAATGGCCTCGGCCCGATCATCTGGAGTATATCAAATCATTTTTATTTTCACATTATTGGATTTATCATATACGGAACATATATATTCTCATAATATTTTCTCTTATATTTTGTTTTTATAAACATTTAAAAAAAACTTGATAAAATGCACAATAATATTTTAAACAAACCTCCTAGGAGCCTAAGACAAAAAGGTAAATATTTATATTTTTGGACACTGTCCAAAAGTTTCAACTAAAGTTATCTTTCAACAACTGGTCAAATTCACTTTCCCACTAGTTTCAAGTCACTTGGGTATACTTTTAAACGTAATTTTTTTTGTTGTGTCTTGATTATACTTGAATTGAACTGTTTACTGCAAGTCGTGTTGTTGTATGTTTTCATATTTTAAATTGATAGTTTCCACACTGAGGAGGCCTAACTTGACATTTCTTATTAAACACCATCGACATGTTTTAGTTTGTAACGTTTTTAAATAACACTAGTTTTTGCCAGTCAAGTTTATTTCAGTTGTTCTTCAATATTCATATAGAATAAAAAACCGTGAACTAGAAAGCAAAAATACCAAAACTCATTTTGTTTTAACCGGGGATCCTAAATTTTATTTTCACTTTTACGCTTTTCAAAAGGTTAAACTGATTTTTAATATTCTTAAAAAGTTTTTGTCTATTTTTTGCTAAAAATTTTCTGAAAATATCTGAAAGACGCGACAAATTGACGGTTGATTGAAACTTTGTACATTGGTTAGAATGTTTAGCTAAATATTAAAGCTAGTTTTATTAGGGGTGGATATTATCAGGTTTTCGCATATGTTTTTCCTTCAGCGCGATCTCATTTTTATAAGGCAACTGTAGGATGTCTGCCCGTTTGCAGAATTAACAAATGTGTTTTTCTTATAATATGTTGGAGCGAGTTGTCACTTGGTCGTAAGATCGAATTTGTCTTAATTGTTTAAATTTCAAATCGTTTTATTCACAATCAAACACATGAAAATCTTTAATAATTAAATGCAAATGAAAGGGCAAGTTTATAGACATCACTGTTGTAGATTTTTCAAAAAGGTTGTGTTTTTATATTTTTAGTTTTTTTCTTTAATTTGAGAGAAAATGTGCCAAGTATTGAATTGACTACAAAAGTAAGTCAATAATGATTGTGTTTTGGTGTTGGTGTTGTTATTGTTTTCTGCAATTTACACGCGAGGGAAATCTGATAGTTTCGAAACAAGCTTGTAGAAAGAGACCCTCCATTTTTTCCTGTTAGAAAGTGAAAACATCATTGTCGTTGCACCAAAAGAATCATTTTACAAGTTTTTGTCAATTCAAGTAGGACAATCATTGTTGGTTAAAATTGATTCAACAAGAAAAAGAAACTAGAAGACAGTGGCAAGTGACGAGTGAAGCAAGCCATCACCAATCAATGTTCATGTCTCCTGTGTCCCACTCAGTGATCGAGTGATTGTGCAAACATTTGTTGGCACATTGTTCGTTGTTTCATTGTGCTGCACTACACACAGACCAGTGCACAAGGAATGAGAATGTGAATTGACTCAAATGAGGATGATGAACTACCATACATTCTATGTTATTTTGGTTTTGTTATATTTAGTTAAAAAATTAATTATCTCGCACTTTAAAAAGTCAAGTGCATGCTAAATCTATTTTCATTGACAATAATTCAATTGAGAGTGATACATTTTTTTCTCAAATAAATTACTGTTGTTTAATGTACAATTGTTCAATCTTCTCCAATAATTTTTAATCGGAGTAATCGGAGTTATTGCAATGTGATGGCGTCACGTACCATACAAAAAAGTTATTTTTATTTTTTAAAAATGAAATAAAATATGTTTAAATAATAATATTTTAAATTTAGTGAGATACAATCTTCAGCTTAAAATGCTTTCGTGTCAATTGCAAACAACTCTACAAATCATCATTGCGGATTGTTTTCAAAGTTTTTTTTTGTGATTTTTAAAATTACTTCTTCTCTTAGCATATAACTTGTCGTCACATGTAACTTTTATTTACTCGCATTTGATTGGTAGGGAGCTCCTGTCTTAAAAGGAGACCAGTTCTTAATTCGGTTTTAATGGTTAACATGGATTTTATTGAATTATTTGGAATATTAGTTTAATTGTTAAAATTTATGTTTTTTAATTTTCGAATAATTTCGTTGAGTTACTGAAGTGGATTTATACTTGTATCACATTAGGCAGTTTATTCATTACCAGAACTGAAATTTGAAATTAAGAAACTAAATAAAATGTTTCCATTAGTTTAATCTAGATTTTTACTGGCCCAACTACGCTCATAGTTTGTCGTAAATAAGTTTTTTAATTAATTATTGTACATGAACCATTGGCTGTTTCTTCACAATTATCTTTTTGTTTAATAAAATTGAAATTATTTTTACAGCACAATCGAGTGAAGGCTTACTTGTAGTTTTATCAGTATAAATCAATGTTATGTTGTTTGAGGTTTTAATGGTTGTGTTTATTTGAGATTGATGCTCCTGTTTGAAGTTATGAGCACTTGGTGATGTTTGGTGCCGTTGTTAGAGCAGATTTCTGTGGTTTGACGTGACATATCAAACAGGTGGGTAAAGCATTCGGCACAGTGGTGATGTCATTGGGAGAAGTATTGAGGCAACTAGTGGCTAATTTACTAACCGTTTAGGAATTCAACATTCCGTTCTTATTGCCTCTTAATTGGTGATAACCAACAAGTGCACTTGAAGGAGACAAAAAGTTTGATTCCCTTCTAATAATTTTTCAGCCGATTTATTTTGAAATATATACTGTAAACATTCACATGTCCACTTCTATGCATTTGGCACAATTTGCACATCTCAATTGATCAGTTCAATTGAGTTTGGTGATTAAAATTATAACATAATTTTCTTTAAACCCAATTCTCAGGTTGATATACCTGTAATCCAATAATTGAATTATAATTCAACATTTTATTAAATTCCTTTGATCCACATAAAATTGAGTAGTTTTTCAATATCAATTTTTAAAGTAAACATTTATTTATTTGAATTATGTAAGCGTGTCAGAAAGGTCGTGGGGTCACAAGTCTGGTTTAATGGTTTCCGACATTGGCGGACATGAATGAGCCTGCACCTGGTCATTATTGAGTTCGATAGAACTCCCCCTCACAATTATCGATTTTATATTTTTTTATTTAATGAAAATGTAATCTTTAACTCACGAAACCAAACATTAGAATAACAGTCTCTTAATAGTTAAACTGTCCATGTGGAAATCATTACAGAAAGTAAGTCGAATTCTAACCTGCCCAATATCTTTTGAATGTACAATATGAGCCACAATGAATGTTTCTAATGATCTACCAAATCACATTAAAAACAATTTGTCCCGAGGGTATATATGTTTTTTCGAAACTTGATTTCTGTTTTAAATGGTTTTAATTTTAAAATTTTCAGTTGTTTCAAACAGGTTTGCAAAACATGTTTTTCTTTATTTCTTAGTTAAATTTTCCAAATTAAATTTAGATTTGAAAAATTGAATACTCTTTATAAAATGATTAATGCAAATTTTATTATCTAGACATATATTACTAAGGACGACTCTTTTATTAAACAGGTTCAAATATTTGTTTTTTTGTTTCAATTTTCTATTCTCTCTGAATTTAAAAGGTTTTAATACACATTAAAGGTTTATTAAATCTTGTTCGTATCATTATTGTGTTTCTCAAATACTTTATTTATATATGAAAAAAATAAAATCGTTAAAATCTTGAAAAATATTAAATTCTTTAAGTTCATGTTTTCATAAAATTGTTTAATGCACTCCTTAGTGCATGTAAATATTGACATCCATGTATGTTTGCCATCGAATTGTGTTATGTCCGTCTAGACGTGTCAATCGTCTCGAATATATTAAATCAAATTACATTTTTTATCGGCACATTATTCGACTTCATCACTCATGAAACTTTATCATATGTTCAAATATATTTACTTGCAGGTTATGATGGATAATAATTTTTTACGATTGTCAATCAATTTGATTGAACAACAAAAATGAGAGTTGAACTGCCCTCAGGCAAATCAGAATCTTCCGAGTGGAAGACTCTGTAGATATTGAGAGATTCATGGGTGACTAGATAGACCTCGGTGACCTTCGTGAATTCGTATAGGCAATTCAGTCTAAACATTTAAATCGTGTTTCTCTTAGAGTAAACACACGAATTTGTTTATTTAATTTATGGAAAGCTTGCATAGTGTGAACATCATTCAGCTAATTTTAAAATTCTTCTCAAGTTTTCTTTTGTACAACTATCTTTAGAGTTACTTACTAACAAGTAAGAACCAACAAAAAAGCTTCTGATTGGTATTACCATTCTCAAAATCAAAATTATCTAATTTCGTTTTATACATTGCCCATTTATTATTTGAAACTAACCTTATGAACTGGTTATAACGTACGATCAAGATGATGGTGTTTTTGCAGTAGTTCTCTTACAATCAAACTTTCATATTATCTCGATTTTATGGATAAATATTTTTTTAAATGAAAATCTAGTTTAATCCTTTCTTGAAATGTTTACATTATGGACATCAATAAGTTTTCTATTGTTTGACTTTATAGCTTGAATCCCTATTACATTGTATAACTTTAACGTGTTTTAGATAAAAAAATTTGTTTTATACATTGCCCCATTATTACTTGCAACTAATCTTATGTTATAAAAAAAGTTAACGATAAGATTAATATACGATAATACGATACGAAGATACGATAATATTTAAAATGTTTTTCGAAATGTTAGATCAATTTTTGAAATATTTTTAGTTTAATTTTTTGTATTACTTTGTTAACATTTAGAGTATCTGTGTCAAGTCTTGTCATATCGAATTTACAATATACAAAAAGGAAGTCTACCATGATCGTACTATGGTGGTGTTGTTGTTAACACTCATAACAAGATACGTGTCACTACAGCGACAGCTACTCATAATAGTGATCCCACCGTACCTCGTTTTTTGAATTGGTTTAGTGATTTTACACAATGTTGTTAACACTATCTCTTATACAGTTGCCTTATTTTATCTTTTCAGCTGACACAATCACAACAAACACAACAAACACGAGTCGGCTGCTGCAGGTATTAAATTTAATCCCGAGATCCGCTATTAGGTGCATTGAATGTAATGGTTATTATTTGAATTTTATGAAAAATAAGAAAATCTGCTTCGCAAACTAATTTAATTCTTGTTATGTTTCTATATTTATCAAAATAATTTTATTTTGAGAACAAAGTTAGTGTTGAGTAGACCAATTGACGCCACCAGTCACTAATAAGCTCTTCTTATCAAAAGTTTAAATAGTCAAGATAGACACTCAATTAATTCAGATCTTTGTCCGCAAGATTTTCGAAAGGTTTTATCATAAATTTTATATACTTTTTATATTTTATTCTATTTACACAACTAGATTTAATTATAAATTAAAACCATTAATCATGTTGGTAATCAAGTTAAAATTAAGATGATCTTTATAAATATTAAATTGATATTTATTAGTAATGTGATTTGTGGACATTGCACATGAATCATTGTCATAATCATTTTTACTATTTACAAGGTTTGAATTATTCTTTTCTTCACAATCAAGTGTTATGTTTCTATTATCACGTTTTCATTCGTTTACATGTAAAAACATAAACTGAATATAATGACCAGCCCTAGTTGTCAATATGGATTTAATAAATTGTTAGTGGTTAATAAAGATAATAACACATTTTCTGTTTAAAATGATATCTTAAATATTGGATTTTTTGGACACATGATAATTTCTGCTGGTCGAAAAGAAGAACAATTGTGCAAACATGCTGCCACTGGTATCTATTTATTTATCTATATATTTGGTTTGGATTATTTCGTAAGCATTTAATCATCAATATCTATATACATAAATTTGAATGTGTGTTCGCTATGGAAATGAATACTACTGGATCAATTTTGATGAAACTTGGCATGGATACTCTACTCGGGCCAGGAAAGGTTTTAGTCTTGGTCCCAAGTCAAAATATTATGTGGAACTGGAGATATTCGGATTATTAGGATTCTAATGCATTACTGCTATTGTAGTGGCGCAAGTGCATTTTGTAATTAGCAATTCCTTACATTTCCAATTATTTGTTTACCGATTGTTCTAGAAAATGTCTTTTTGAGTAAATACATGCATAGAAGGTTCTAGAAAACATCCATTTTAGGAGGATACATCCATAGAAGGTTCTAGAAAACATCCATTTTAGGAGGATACATCCATAGAAGGTTCTAGAAAACATCCATTTTTGGAGGATACATCCATAGAAGGTTCTAGAAAACATCCATTTTAGGAGAATACATCCATAGAAGGTTCTATAAAATGTCCCTTTTAGGAGGATACATCCATAGAAGGTTCTAGAAAAGTTTCTTTGATTTGAATTTGAGTTCGTCGAATTTGGTATTGCCGGAGCGAAGCCCGGGCAGTTCATCTGGTTTTATTATAAAAAGACAAACACCAACTTGCATTTTCAAATGGTCACAATTAATCACAGAACTTTCTCTGTTTTCCAATACAATCTAGACATTTTAACTTTGTTACTTTGAGTTACATTACCATAAACTAACTTAACTTCTTACATATTTAGCTATTGCAGAGCTTCAAGGGGTTAGCAAACCATTCATATTCGATTACAATAGCTTCAATAACCATCACTGTTCATAAATACTGTAATGTGACATTATTTGAATGTTATGTTAGCTATATAGTTAGAATAAATTACTTTCCTTAGTCCAATAGTCACAGAGAGAAACACTTTATTAATAAAACAAGTGGGACTGTCCACATAGTGTGGGATGCCAAAGAGCACAGCGTACATGTCAATCCGTAAGGACAATTGCAGGTTAAACAAATAGATTCATCTAGGTTCAACAATATCACTCGTGTGAAGTATAACAAATAATAAAGATTATGAATGAGTATGTATATAGAGTATATGGAGTATCAAATATATGAATATGTAAATGACTATATTGTAAGTTTGATGATGAGTTAGTTTCGTTGTGGTCGTAGTGGAAGTGGTGAGTAGATATGGTTATGTACAAGTTGTAATGTTGAGATCAGTACATAGTTGGCTATACCTGGTAAGGCTTTCTGGTCGAGATCAAAGCGATCGAAAAAGTCAATCACTTGTTGGCTGATGGATCCACGAGCGCCAAACCATAAACCGATAACCTCATATTCTCGAATACCAAATGTAGGTGAGTAACTCTCCTGGAGGCTTGAGATGCATCTCTCGTACTTGTTTTTGTCCTCCGTTACTTGTGCTGCCACATCATCGTTTGACTCGTACCTGATGGTCGGGTCGATGACATACGCCTTGTTTGTGCCAGGCTCAAACGCCAGGATATCGACGAATCTCGTTCCGCCTTTATCATCGGTGCAAGATGCCTCATCGATGCATGTGTAGCCTTTTTCGATCAACAAGCGGTTCAGTTCATGCTTCACGACATGGTGTCTAGCGTTTCGCAGTTTCTCTCCAAATTTACATTTGCCAATTACATGGGGGAGTTTTTCTATTTCTTTGGGTTCTGGGGGACAGTAACGACAAAGGCGTTGGCTATGTTCATTTGTAGTTGAGTTGCGAAGTGAGCCAGTCACTCCTGCCAGATTAGCGTAGTTCATATTGAGCTTGATGGCCGCGGTCCACTCCGAGCAGGAGAGTGAACCTTTGTTACAGACGAATTGGTTTGTTTTTGTATAATCCTTGAAGTGTTTGACTCTGTATCCATGCGCGCGTTGTGCACACCAAGCATCAAACGTTTGCTCACGTAGGGTGATTCGAATGTTCCGGGATGTTTCTCCCTCGGGTACACCGAGTTCTTGCTTGCAGATGTCCATTTCCCGCTGACAGTCGTGGACTTCGTGAAACAATTGATCAGGTACTTCGGCGAGGCGCTTTTCCATTGCGTAGTGCTGTAAGTAGATCTCCCATTTACAGTTCAATGCTCCCAGACCTCTGTACTTCCTTGGTGCGTAGATCATTTCGTTTGAAGCCCCATCGGGGAGCCCGATTATGCCTCTCACGGTGGCACGGATGTTTTTATCAATAACTTCGATGGCCGTATTTGGAATTTTCCTAATTACTACAATTTGAATGTTTAGTTTGCTTTCTCAATGGTAAACACAAGTGAAAATTAACTTGATTTTTATAACTTATATATATTTATTAGTAATTTAATTTTTGGATATTGTACATGAATCATCATATGTCTCTCTGTAATAATTATCTTCACTTTCTTCAGAGTTTGAATTATATCTTTTACATCACAATTTACTTATAGTTTTGCAATTATCATTGTAAATCAAGGTAATGTTGGTTGTCGTTTTAATGGTTGGTGTCCAAGTTGAGATTGAAGTTGGTGTTTGAGGTTATGTGCTTTGTGTTGTTGATTAAGGGGGTAAAACTGGTTTCGCGTGACATACAAAAAAACATCGGGTAATGCATTCGGGACATTGGTGATGTTTTTGGGGAAAAGTTGACCTGAGTTCCTCAACATCCCGTTTTGCAAAACAACATAATCTATAGATATATTTGGATTTATTCCAATCGATGACTAGACAATCTTGACAAGCATGACAAAATATTAAAACTAGACATTCTGTGACACACAACATTATGCAACATTTGTTTGCAATTTGTTTTGATTATGTTAAAGTTTTTTTAAAAGAGATAATTTTTTTCAAAATGGTAACAAACAAAATTATAACTCTAGAGTTTGCCAAACCGAATATATTAAAATTTTATATATTACAATAAAAATAACTTATGTTTGTATGAGATATTTAAAAAACTACGAATTGAAGCATGGTTATTTTTATTCCCTCAATTGAGTTGTATAATGTTTCTCTAATTATTATTAAAATTTGATTTCCTATATTTTTAATATTAGCAAATCAAATGACTAAAACTCGAGTTGATTGATCGAAAGTAAATAGATTCAACAACAAAGTTAAGTTAAAAATTTTAATTATTTCCAACTTCAAATTCTATGAAAATTTGCACGCTCCTGAACAATAACTTTTTATTAAAGGTTTAATTTATAAAATCTAGGCAAACCCAAAAAAAAGTGAGTTTTTGCCAATTGTAAAGTGAATTGACATATTTAAAAATTGTAATTTTAATTATAAATTACAATGTACACAGACTTAAATATTTTGTTTTATTAATGTAGTAACTTTTAATGCTTCGACTATTTCAAACTTTTCTTTAATTTCACATTTAAATGCACTATTTCTATAGATTAATTTACAAATATGTTGCAATATACATTGCTTTTTATAATAAATAGTAGAACTAATAGAGTCGTCTGTTGTGCGTTGGTTCACGGCCCAAAGGGACCCACTATGTCATGCAATTTAAGGAAACTTTGAAAACTTGTTCAATCTGAGAGTAGGTTTGTGTGAAAAACGTTAAGTTGCTTCAATGCTATTTCTCGTACTGTGTCTACAGGTTAAAAGAACTTTAAAACTTTAATGGGGGTTTATATTTGGATTGGTTCTTTTAATAGATTTTTTTCGAAAGCAAGTGAGGTCTTTTCTATGTAAAAGATTAAAACAATTATCAATGTTCATGTATTTTAACGCATTGTTCTTTGTTTCATTTTCCTGCACTCACACAGACAATGAATGTGAATGCAACCCATCTTGAGATAATTTAACAGGGTTTAAAATGAAAATTAATTAGTAATGTTTAAAATTTAAATTTAAATTAGTCTCACAACATGACAAACTCATTGACTTTCATTTTAAAGAAGATAGCTTTGTTTGATAACTTCACTATCTTCAAATTAACTCGTATATTTCTTTACAGTGTAAGAAGTATTCATAATAACAGGTTTTCTCATATTTTGTTTATCCCGCAATAGAATCAATTGTAACTTGGTTAACTAACACCTTTTTGGAGTCATTTCTAATGGTTCTTTAATTTTTTACTTCTTAAAAACACATTTAGTTTATATTTTTTTATTAAAAAATATTTCTCAATCACACTGATGGATCAGTTTCAACTAAAATATCAATTTCTTAAAAAATGCGTTTTCCGCTCTTATTTATTAAAATATTGGTCAACGAATATAGATTGTGAATATTAATTTCAATTTTACGCTACGAATTAACTCAAGTACTTGGAGGTACGAGAAACCTTTCAAACACATCATAAATTATAATACTGCACAAATATGTTTCAAATAAATTATTTTTTGGTTAAGAACCTCACAACAAAGCATTAGTGAATATATTCAAAGGGTCAATAAAATGGTAAAAGTGGAATTTTCTTGTAAAAATGTTTAATGCATTGATTGAGACTCTCAGTTTGAGAGAGCATTTGTTTTTTTTTTTTTTGTTACACAAGACACACAAGAAAAGAGAAAACAATAAAGAAATGTTTTAAGTAGCTGTTGGAAGAATATATGATATGGTGGCTAATTAATTTTTTATTATAAATCATAATTTGTATGACCTGAAGTAAGTTTATAACCTTATAGCCCCAAGCTTGGTGAGTGTTTTTTGAGCCTTATTTAGATTTTCTCGATTTTAGTTCAATTATAAAGGTTAACTTAAAATTAAAGATAGCTCAAATTGTTGTTCGTTTTTTTCAAAAGTTTATCTTATTCATTTAATTGGTTATTGTCATTCCAAAAAGCGATTAAAATTAAGAAAGTAAGAGCTGAGTTGACCAACTATCGTCTGCGATAGTGATATAATCTTTCTGTATCAAAAGTTTTTTTGTTTATTCAGCTTTTGTAATTGAATTATCGAAAAATGTACAACTTGTTCGTAGGTTTATCAAAAAGGTTTTAACAAAATTTATAATTCTTTAGATACTTTTGAGAATCCCGATCAAGAAATACAAGGAAAACATTCTAGGTAAATTATTTGTTTACTTTTGTACAATTCTTTTTACTTAAATGATTTATATGTTTTACCAAGTTATGCTGAAAATATTTTCATAGTTTAAGCTTTAGTTAATGCCAATTTTTCTAGGACTTTTTTAGCTTTAGCAATGGTAAATAATTATACGAACTATCGGAAATTCCTTAATTCTTTATGTTATTTTATTTGTCCAAATATTTCATGCTCATTAATTATTAAGAATTGTCAAATATTTGTTTATATGTGTTTATTCAGATATATAACTATTCTATTAACAACTATTAATAACTATTTGTCTAATTAACAAAGTTTTTGTAAAACCTTATGTTCTAAAATTTCATTCAGAGTGTTTCACAATTATTGTTTTGAGATAGTGAATTAAATGTGACTCTAAAGGTTTTATTTCAATTCAATGCCCGCATTCGTGAAAGTTTATACATATGATATATTGTGCCATCAGCACATTATAATCAATGTTTATTGAATCAATTTACATTCATTAAATCAATGTTACTGATGACATAAAAGGCACATTAAAGCAATAATTAAATTCGTTTACTAAAACGGTTTTTAAAATAGGTTTCTAAAATTTAATTTTTGTTGCTTTATTAAATATATTTGATAATTTTTAATACCAATGTTTTCCTTTATTTTTATTGTAGCTTTGTGATTAATAAATCATTTCTGGAAATAGTCTTTAAAAGGCAAGAGTTAAACAAAAGTGGAATAAACCGCTATAGTTGAAGCAGTGATCATTCTCATTGTTGTAAAAAGTAATATGGAAAGCATATTTCAATATAAGATTTCAATCTTAATAATAATTCATTTTATTCATGGGATTTGTCAATTTTCGTATCTTTACATTTTTATTTCTGTAAAAAATAAATCCCCTTCTATTCGACTTTATTATTTTAGAGGTAAGTAGATTTTCATATTTCAGTTGAATAATGACAACTTTTCCCAGAACGGATACAAAGAAGGGATTAAAAAGATTGTAACATTTGAGAAGATCAATATTTTTAAATTGCATGGTGATTGGATAAATCAAGAGTAGTTTTATAATAATTTCAATGGTCATATTATATTTTTCTCTCCAAATGACTGGAATTTCATGAAAAACTTTTAAAAAATAAAATTAATATTTTTAAATTATTTTCCATATTTTCCATTTATTTAGGTGTACTACTCTATTCAATTCTATTTAAATTTGTCGTTAATTTTATTTATTTGAAACAAGTATTTACATTTCCGACATTCTTATCTAGGCATAATAAGTCCGCTCTAAAGGCCTATCCACATATAAGCACTGTAGTGACGTGAAGTCAGCTGTTTGCTTATTTGTGGATCACCCATTAGAGCAGAACTTATCCTAGCCTATTCTTATCGATAGACGACTCTGGTTGTTAAAAAAGGTCAAAATCAAAATATTTGCAAAATGTCTCAGTTAAGAGATTGGTCAAATTTCAATTCAAATTGTCTGAATAGTTTAACACAAAATCTTAAGAGATTGAATATTGCAAGTTTTGTTATCGCTGAAAATCATTTCAATGAGTTTCTATTTCTAGTTTCTATTTGTTTGAAAATTCATTCGAGAAAACGCCCCTGGAAGAAGACAGCAACGGAAATCTCAACTTCTGCTTCCGCGTTTTTTAATTGTTTTTTGTAACTTCATTCCCGAAACATATCCCATCCCGCCAACACAATTTCTTTTCTATTTTTTTTATTATTTCGTAATATTTTTTTCTTTAATTTCTAAAATTAAAATAAATCAGCAACAGTATCAAATATCCTTTTATCATCAAATAAACTTTCATGTATATTGCGATATTGACCCGAAGCCAATTTCTCGAATTAATTCGATTGTGATCAGCTCATTATAATCAATATGACCTCTTATGCTTTACAGCGTGCCCTCTCCACTTGACAGACCATGTGAAAAACCAGTATATTTTTTTAAATGTCTAAAATCAGATTAATTTTCTTCAAAAGTTTTTTATGTCGACATTTATCTTGTATTTTTTATAATTTTGTAATAGGTCATCATATAATCATTATTTAATATTTCAATTAAGAGTTGTTCACTCTAAACAAGGTTTCGCTTATAATGATCATGATATGAGGCATGAGGTGGA
The DNA here is from genome assembly GCA_023373905.1 of Rhizoglyphus robini. Taxonomy (NCBI): domain Eukaryota; kingdom Metazoa; phylum Arthropoda; class Arachnida; order Sarcoptiformes; family Acaridae; genus Rhizoglyphus; species Rhizoglyphus robini. The sequence goes on along the minus strand of JAKIJQ010000092.1, from coordinate 82,120 downwards.
TGAAACTTTGGTGGCAATACATTCACACGACATATTTCGTTAAATTTCGTCTTCGAGTGCTCTTGACTTTCAATTTAGAGTTTTATTCAAATTTAAATTTCATACAAGTTCAATCCAATCCAATATGATTAATTTATCGTAAATGACTGAGAAGGATCTTCAAATTGTAAAACAATGATCTTGTTTCATTTTGTAAGAAATTTTGTAATTGTGGTTAATTGAAACTTATTTTTTCATTAATTCGAACTTTGAAGCAAAGTTTTGAATAGTTGATTTCACAAAAATGGCAGATACTTCGAAGCCTTTGATTGAAATCCCTAACAATATAGTGAACTGCCAATTGTGCGAAAATAAACAAAAGATTTATTCACACCTCTTTGATGCACTACTCTCTCTGGTTTCTAACGGTAATATAACATTTAATTTGTGTACTTGACCAATGTGACGAAAGTTACACTGCTGAAGTTTGCACTACTTGTTCACAATTGTTGACCAACTCTCAAGATTCCTTCTGTATTCTGGTCACTTGTCACATATCCACAAATTTTTTATTAAAATTTTTAAATGTTGCCCAATAGTTTAATTATAATTAACATTAATTTATGTGTTTTCTTATATTAAATAGATTAAAGGTCATCACTAACAAAACAAGTGGGTCATTTATCAAAACCTGTCCGCCATCTAAACAACAATGTCTTTACTGTTACGAAGTAATTAGTGAATACTTTATTTGAAAAATTTTTTATTTCAAGAGATAAATTTCATAGTTTCCAATATAAAGAATAAATAGACCAACATTTTCAGATTTTATTTTTTAATTCACTTTTTCATAATATGAGATTATTAAATGGTATTGTATAACAAAATAATCTATTTCATAAATTTCATTTAATGACAACATTTTTACAAGCATTATCTGAAAGTGTGGAACCACCAACGCCATCTAGTGAGCGAGTGAGTGAAAACGCTTTTGTTTAACAATAACAAATTAACAATAGTAATAATAAATTGCTTATTCAAACATTTTTCTTAACAAAAGCAAGTTAAATGGTTAAAATATTCATAATTCTATTAGTTTAGTTGAATTTCAATCATTAAAGATGTCCATAATAGCCTTTCATTTATTCCAAGTTTCGCATTAATGTTATCTTTCAAACTATTTCTTTATATGTCTCGTATACTAAAATTTACCTAGTATGTCTGTGTTTTGTTGACTTTTTTTCATCCACAAAAAATATTTAAAGATATTTATATTTGAATGTTTAAAATACATTAAAAAATTATTTCTTTCGTTTTAAATTTAACATAGAATCACATATTTCACATTTGAGTGCATTTTTCTATAACTATCAAATGAAGAGCCTAACGAGATTTACTGTCTACTTGGTGGAGAGTTTTGTTGATAAAATAAAATCCTTTTAAAAATCAAATTTAATATAATTTTGTAGCGTTTGTCAAATGTATTATTTATGTTAATCTGGCACAACCCATAAGTGCGTTTTTCCATTAATAAAGTGAATTGACATTTAGATAAATACAGTTTTATATGACATTTTGCACAATTAACTCAGACTTTTAAATATCATGTTTTATTAATAGATTTCCTTTTAATACAACTCTTTCAAATTGTGCAATGAACTCAAATTTAAAATGACTTTGATTCCCATATATGTCTACCAGCTCAGTGCATATCCACTTTCCATTTTAATGTCATGCTATAATATGAAACTTTGAAACTTGTTCATTTTAAGCGTGGGTTTGTGTTTGTGAGTTAGTTTAACACAATTTCTCGAAATATTTTTTACGAGTCCACAGAGTGAAGTAAAGTATTGACAAGATAGAAATGAAAAGTTAAATTACAGAATTGGAATTTTTTTTTCACTGTGTTTATCAACTGTTTAATTTTTGTTAATCTGAAAAACCAAGGAATGCGTTTTTCCATTATTAACCCATAATCGCATAGCTTTAAAAAGTAGGCGGCATGCACAACATGAGATTCAGAGTCTCACCTTCTACTGTTCATTGCGTGCGCTAACACATTGCAGTTCTCCTCTTGCTATCCGCAGGCCTAGACACACACACGCACACACAGCCCACGCATGCAGGGTCCTTTGGAGGAGAAGCATTGCTGGAAGGTACAGCTGACGCGACTTTGCTTTGCTTTTTGGCGTTCCAGGAACAAATCATTGGGTATTTGGACATTTAAAGAGACTCAAATGATGCTTAGATATATTCTTTACACATAACTAAAAGCGCTTCAGTGTGTGATTTATAGATTACTAGCAACAGCTTTTCAAAAATCAAGGTGAGATTCCGAATCTCATGCTGTGCGATTATGGGTTAAAGTGAATTAACATGTAGAAAAACAATGTTAAAACCCTATTTTATCCAATTTATTCAGACTTGAAAACATTGTGTTTTATTAATACATTTCATTTTAATGTTACAACTCTTTCACACTGTGCTACAAAGTGAAATTTAAAACCGCTTTTATTTCCATATGCCAACCAACTCTGTGGATATCCACTTTCACGCATGTAGAATTGATCGAATTTGTGTTTCTACATGGTATTATTGCTTTTCAAGGAAAAATAAATTTAACCTCTCGGTGAATCACAAATGGAAAATGTACCGCCACATGGTGTGCCGTTATCCATGTACTTTAATTGATAGGTAAAACACACTTTAAAATCATTTACTAAATTGATAAAATCAATGAATATCTATGTCAACTTGTGTGTTTTGTTTAAATTATATTTGTCTATCATCTTTCAATTTTTTTTCTTAACTGAATTTTTCTATAAAAGGTCTGGTGATTCAAAGTTGTTTAGAAACCGATTTTTCTTTTCCATAAAATTTTTTTTGAAAAATCAGATTTTTCTAAACTTACACGAGTGAACATTGTTTAATTCACCATATCATATAAAAATTTAATTTTCGGAATTTCAAGAAACACATTGAGTTGTTCATTACTTTTTGGCGTTTAAAAATGGTAATAACACTCGTAAATTACATTAGATTTCGAAAATTGTTTAATTTCATCAGTCTTTTGCTTTTCCAGCTGCCACAAGTTGAAGAACTATTCAAAATTATCAAATGTTTGTTTTTACTCGAACATTTTTTATTCGGCAATCAGTAGTAGTCCATTACATAGAAAACAAAGTTTTTCGTTAAACCTTTTTAGCGAGACTCTTTTAGAGTCGCAAGCTTATGCTATAGTCATCGTGTCTGTCCGTCCGTCTGTAAACCTTTGTCCATATTCTGAGAGAACCGTAGACCCTAAAATTGCCAAATTTGGCATACATACACTAGGGAGTATATGTAATCGAATAGTCAGACCAAAACTGGGCGCCATGGATCATGACGCCCAATTCTGGTGACAAATGTATTCTGAGAAAACCGTAGATCCTAAATAATAAAATTCTTATTTTGTTTCAAACAGATTTTCTCTTTAAATCCACAAATTTATTTCGTAACAACTAATGTTTACGGATGTACAAATTGAAGAATCGAAATTAGTCAATGAGAACCGAATTCTTCCACCGATTCAAGAATAATGTTCTGTGCACAGAATCCAGTTGTGCCAACTGTAGCTATCTTCATGCGATGATGCAGAACATTCCCGAACCCGAGCCGAATGATCTCGATGCGATCCACCAGCAAGTTCGACTTGTGCTGGTCAATGGCACAATTGTGCAACACACTTTTTATTCTGTGCTCAATCTGATTTATTAGATAATTAATCTTCCGTTAATTATTACAAATAATGACTTTGAATATTATGACTTTTTAATGATTAGAAATTTTGTATATGTAATTTTATTAATCGAATTTTTATTTGAAAATATATTTATTGAAAATAGCAATCTGGACAATGTGAGACAACGATCGGAGATGTTGGATGATTACAGTTTCGAAGTCAACTAAAAGGTATAAGTTTTTATATGGTTTATAATTTTCAATAAATATTTTAAAAATTGAATCTATAAAATAAGTTTTTTTCTTTGATGTACATGAATACTACAACGGTTACAAACTATATTTTTCTAAAAATAATTTCTTAATTAATCATAACTAATTATTGATTGGATTGATAATTGGAGGATTGAGTTTATTTTGAGGTTTAAATATTTTTCTTATCAACATCTCAATCATTCATGATTTATTAATCCTGTTCAATAAAAATTAAACCGCCACTGTTTCCTAATGAAAAGGTTAAAAATTATTTTATTTAAAAAAATTAAATTAAATCAAATTGTCTAAGAAATTCACTTGTTTTAAATTCTCAATTCAATACGAACAATTTTGGAAGCGAATTTTTTCCAAACAACTTTACAGTCACTTTTTAAATTGTACTAAATTGGACACTTGAAATTTCAGTTATTTTCAAGATTTAAAGTAAATAAATTTAAACATATTTATTTGAAATTGTCTTGTGCTACAAAAGGTAATTCTATATTTACCTGTTTTTATCGGCATGATAATCTTAATTTAATTTAAGGGAGCAAGTGTTTGAGTTGTGCAACCAACAAAGTTAATATTCCCCTGAACATTCCTCAAATATTCGTTGTTTTGCACAGGTCAAGTTATTAGCTTTCACTGTAGTGCCTTATAACTGGCTAAAATTTTATTTAAACCGCAGTCAATCAAATCTCTCTGCATTGTGTTTCAATTCCAAATTTTAATGAAGAAAAGTCAAATAGTTGAAATTGTCAAACCCGAACCGAACGATCTCAATTCAGCATTATTACACATGGCATTTCTGATTTATTATTCTGAATTATTCTAGTAAATACATTTTGCATAATGTGTTGCAGTGTTGGTTTCGTTCAACTTTCATTCTGTTCTTTAAACAGGTAAAGAAACCTAAAAGTAAAATTTAAGCAAAATTGTGATGATTACTTTGCAAACATTTGAAAACCAATGGCGATTGTAAATGCAATTTTTGATTGAACCATGATTGGAACCATTGTGGTGGAATTACTTTACAGGTAGATAATATAAAATTTATTTTTGTAAATGTTTTAATTGAAATATAATTGAAGGAGCGACGATATATACCCGAGAAAAATGTAACTTCAGTCATTTCTTGTGAACAAAACTCCTCCAAAACTACCGTATGGATCGGCCTGAAAATTTAACACAGTGTTCTGGTGGTGGTCATGACGGGCTGTGTTGATATTTGGCCATATAGGTCAAAGGTCAAAGGAGTAGCGATTTTTCAAAAAATCTAAAATTTTGTACTGAAATGTGTGGAGACAGTGTCAGCACTGTGTGTGTGTTCCTGTGTGAGACAGCCAAGTGCACGCTTTCCCTCACGCGCCCGCTGTGCGTGAAGAAGATGCGCAGTAGCAAGCACACTCAAAGGTGATGCCAGGAGATGAATGCGGACCATTTGAATTGAGTACAGGTGTGTGAGAGTGTTTGCTTACATCAGTGGTTTTCAACCAAATATTTTAATCGCATCCCAGATTATTTCAGATCAACATTTTTTATTTTTAATTGCTATTCGATTATTTAGATTATGAAAATGAAATAATTTTCAGATTATTTTTAAAATGAACACACAAAATTAGTTTTTAACCTATCCACAGTGGATTATCCACTCTTACTTCGGAAACAATTAAATTGAAAATTCATTTTTTAAAGATCGATAAAAATGACTTTATAAATCAAGCAAGGCTTACCCACGAATTTCACATTATCTCTAGGTTAAATCACAAATGAATTTAAATTAAAACAATTAAAAAATTAAAACAATATAGAAAAATAATAAATTTTATTCCAACGTTACTCATGTATTATGCTTCATTCAAAAGTAAAAATTGTATATTTTTCAAAAATTAGTTAGTGCTATAATTTTATCTTCGATACAAAACTATTCACAAAAAAACAAAAGATTGATACAACATACGATTGCATTAGCGACAGAAAATCAAATTGATACTTATACATAACTCATTTATTCAAAGCATCTCGTAATTGTCCGCACTTTTTAGTCTCTTCTTGAAGATGGTTCTCTATTTATGAACCGAGTACCAATTTCCAATTTGTTTTGGTTTGAATAAGTTTCAATCGAATTTTTTTAGCATGTCTGGTTGGAGAGTTTTCCCAACAACTGTTATAACAAGATTTTGGACTATTTGGAAATTACTTGAATCTGTATATTATGGACCTTCTACAGTTGTTGTGCATGATAACATTTTGCTTCAAGAACATATGGACTCAAAAAATAAGATGCAATGAGAATTGAATCATGAATGCAGTAATCTTATTTGAAGTAGGTGATGTTCACGATCAACAGTCGTAACGTCGACGTGCCATGTAAATCGATAATTGCATTTTGCTAAGAATTGGTTTTTAACTGAAACGATGATCTGCGTACATATGAATGAATGTGTTATTTCCGATGAAGTAACAAATTAAATTGATACATTGAGCCTTAACTGTAAAACCACTTAGAGTATGTCATAATATAATTACTCCAAAATGCATCTTGGATAATATGCATTAAATGTGACTAAATGGTTTGAGATGTTTTACATACTCTCGCTCCGACTTTTATGCCAACGGCATTACCTATTTTTGTTAATGATAGCTCAAATGTTTCAAAATGCCATCTGCTGGTTCAAATACTAGTTGTAATTTTTTAACTACAATTGGTTTGTTGAAATCAACAATTTAAATATTACCTAATTTTGTTATGAGAATTTTATCTTTATTATTTTATTGCTTTACAAATTGTTTATATTTTAGCTATATATAGGTCTACTAGGAACACCTTTAACGTTGACTAATGTGATGGTTATGGACATGATTCAATCCAAACGACTATTGCACAAGTATACATTCACTCAGATTTACTGAAGCTTGACGAAAAAGGAAAAATCATTTCCTGGAACAGAACACACGATTAAACTTAATACCTAAACTTAAACTTCAAGGTGCGTCAAACCCCTAGAAACTACAATTGGCAGCCTTGTCTCTTATCAATCTGTAATTCGGTACCAGTGGTGTGACGCTGGAAAACATTCTTCTTCAGTTACAGACAAATTCTGTGTTTTGTTCCAGAAAATAATTTTTCCTTTTTCGTCAAGGTTGAGTAAATATGGCTGAGTGAAGCGGACTTGAGCGATTTCTACTTGGAATGGCGGCCCAACATTGATTAGTCAACATTCAAGTTTACTCCTGCAGGTGTGTACGAGATTGTAGATTGTTTTGATAGTCTAAAATATAAAAAATTCACAATAATTAATAAAAAATTGTTAAAATAATATTATAAAATTATAATCAATTAATTACAAATTTCCGAAATGATTATATTTGAAAAACAGAACTCAACATAGCAACCGGAACAACTGCACCACCATCGATCCTTTTGTCAATCTCAATTTCTAGTTTGTAGCCTTTTGAATTAAAAATAATAATAATTAGAAAATAGTGCAAAACTACAATTTCAAGTCTTACTCATGCTGGTCTTGATGACAAAAATCATCAGGACAATCTTGAAATAGATCAAGCCATCATTTAAGTTTAAAAATAAGTGGGAAAAATTAACGTTGTATGAAAGTTGTATGGTTCAAGAATGAATATTAGAGTGATCTGGCTTCGAATTTATATACTAAAATAGGACATGTCTTGAAATGAATATCGCTCTATTTTGTCTTATCTAACCAAAAATCATGAAAGTAACATGTGTACTCACTCATCTAAATGTAAAAACACTCAAATTAATACGAATTATCACACACATTTATTCTTTTTTGTCATTTCTGCTGATATCAAGTGAATGACTTGACTCACCAAATCATCAACATTGAGTGAATGCGAGAAGGGAACTTATCAAAGAAAGTCTTTGTGATGATTGACAGGGGAAAACCACTGAAAATGAAATCAAACTGAAAGGTCAAATTGAAAATATGAGTTTATGTAAAGGTTTTTTATGTTTATCACCCGCACTAAGAACTAACCCGTGACATAAAATGGTTCGTTTTGAGCTTGGAAAAAAGACATACACATAAACAGGATAATGGCAATTGAGACGATAATGATAACCAATTGCGATTGCGATAATAGGCATTCAATAGAAACTACATTATGAATGACCTCAAGTTAAGTGTAAATAAGTGCATTACTTGTTAATTGTTTCCAAGGTATATTTCGAAATAGCTATGAACTTTTTTTTAACTCTGTAAAATCCATTATCAAGTCTGATCTAGACAAACCATGAGGAAATGTGCTAAATTTAATTTAAATATATAAATTATTGCTAGTTTTGTCCTTGCTCATTTAAAGGTAAAACTTAAATTTAATTTTTATTAATGTATCTGCTTTATCTTTAAATTAAATATTTTATAAATCACTGTTAGCTTTTTTGTCCAGTCCGAGTTCTTCAATGGTTCTACAAACTCTACAAGTTTTAAATGCTTTCCTATTTGGTTTGTTTTTTGAGTAGATGTTGGATTTAATTTGGTTTGCATGAAGGTTTAAATATTGGTTCTATTTAAAATCCTAAGTAATTTCGCAGGATATTTGTGTAATTAAGTTATTAAAATATTCTTGATTTCTTTACTAAATTTTATACATAATATCGATTAATTCAATTTTAACCTTACTAACAAATGTTCGCTTGATTGAACACGTGTTTAAATAAACAATTAATCAACACTTTCTAATTGGACTAAATCGACTATTCTCCATTGTATATTCAATCATTTTTAGCATTATAATCAGATAATCCTCAGTTTTTCGTGTCACACAAGTTAGCTATACAAGTTAAACTGTCGGCCATAATATGACAATTCATCATTGCGTACTCCAGATCTGTTTTCTCAAACTTTTGATCTTTTGAGTTTTATATTATGGATCTAACCTTTGTGGTCTTTATAAAGGTAAAAAACAAAACAACTCTGTATCTGTCTGTAATTTATTTTCAAAATGTAAATTATTTTAAGAAAATTTTTAGATTTCTTTTCTACTATTCAATCAGACAACTTCTTAGTAAGTCACTTTATCTTCCATTCTGTTTATATTTTTAAAATCTATCTCTGGAGTTCCAATCATTATTTATTACACATTAATTAAAAATCTTTATCCCTGCATTCAATATTTTTTTTCATAAAATGACTGATTTTATTGTACATTTAAAATTTATTACGTCGTCTCTTTGCCTGTGGATTAAAAAGGTTTTTAATTATTTGAACAATTTTTAATATCACTAATCACATACATCTTATGTTACTTGATTGCTTGTTTCAAATTAACGATTCATCAAGTAGGTTCTTTTAAAAGATTAAAAAGTCTAAATATGTGAAAATTTTGTCAATTGATCTATTTGGCACAAAAATAAAGGAAAATAAAAAGGAAAACTCGTACGAACTTATTGTCAATTTGATGTTAATTTATGAATGTTAATTAACACACTCGTATTTCATATAGTCATCTTTTTTTTAATTATGGAAAATTAAGTAATTTTTTAAATGCGCATATTTTCGTCCAAATCAATCAATTTATTAAGGACAGGCTTCATTAACAGCCTTAATTCTGTTAAACTGCTGTCTTTCCGCGAGTAATCTTCGACTAATTTAAAACATGATTATCCTTCACAGAGCTCACCGAACTGTACTATCTTTCAATCAAAGTTTGTTTAAAGAAGCTTGGGCAAGTTAGTTAGATAATTAGTTGAGTCGTTGTGTTGAAAGTTCGGTTCGAAAGAAGAGTATCGGCTTGTGTTGGAATCTTTCGCATCTTAATATAAAAGGTAAAATCAAACAATTGTCAGTCTATCTGTATCATTCTGTTACATTAGTATTCGAATAACTTGGTAAGTTTTTACACACTTTCGCACATATTATCACATAACAATTCATCATTGCGCATTCGAAATCTTTTTTAATAACTTTTGACAAATGGTTTTATTCTATTTCATAATTTTTACCATCATAATCAGATAGTCCACAGTTTTTCGTGTCACACAAGTTAGCTACCCAAGTTTAACAGGCGGCATTAATATGACAATTCATCATTGCATCCTCCAGATCAGTTTTCTCTAACTTTTGATTGATAGTTTTATATTACGAACACCACTTGGAGCTTTTTATACAGGTAAACAACTAAACGTTGAACATCTATGTTTTATTTATTGTTTCATTTTATATTTTACCAAATCAACAAAACATTGAGATTGTATGAAATAATTAATAAAGATAACAGGATTTTTAAGAACATTAAAAACTATTCTTTCCCATTGTCCATGTTCTGATTAAAGGTCTCAATTGAATTCTTAGTAATGTACGACTTTCATTGTTCGTATTTCTCCTTGATCTCTTTATTTCTGTTTATATTTTTAAAATCTATCTCTGGATCTCCAACCACTATTTAGATATCAATAGAAAATCTTTATTCCAGCATTCAATATTTTTTTTCATAAAATGACTGATTCAATTAAAAGTGTTTTCATTATTTGAACAATTCTTAATATCACTAATACATTTTATGTTTCTTGTTCGAATGCTTTATAGATAGAGATGGATCGAATAAAAAGGTAATAATAATATTTATTGACAATAATATTCATTAGGAATATATTCTTTGATGAGAATGGATAACCAGAAGCTTTGGATTATTAACAATTTATCTTTGTTTTACAAAAATAGCACTCGCATTCCAAGACAAAGGTTGAATGCGTGGTTTACCTGAATGATTGTAATTTACATCTTTAAGATATTTAATCAAACAAACTTGATATCATATATTTAAAATTCATTTTACTCATAGTATCGCAAATTGTCATCTAAAGATAAAAAGTAATTTATAACTGGTTAAAACGACTGAATTACTACATTAAAAGACGTGATATACTTTTTGTCAAAGACAAACAAATGAAGCTTTTTTAGCCAAATGGTTTATTCTTTATATATCTACATATTTACAGGTTTGGATTTTTAAACGAGCATTGTTAGCGAATAAGCTCAAAGAAATGTGCAAGCGAGTGAACTTGAATGCTCTGCAGATCTGGTTATTAATGATAATTTAGATTGCCGTTTTCAAGTCAAACATATCCATTATTTCCACTTTCCATATAAATTTATATTTTGTTTGTTTTTTTTTAATATTAAACAAGACAACTTAAACAAATTTATTTGATATCCTAAGAGTTCAATTAAGTGGTACAAAGTTTGGAATATTCTTAAGGTCGAGCATCTTCTTATGCGATCTGCAGTACACAGTTTTGGACTTGTTTCAGTCAAATATTATCATTCAATAAAATTAGTTTAATATCGCGTAAGTTTATTGAATCAAAGGTAAATGTAAATCAATTTTTACTGTTCTTTTAAAATTAATACCTTGCAACATTTCTCTTGTATATGGGAAAATTCTATTTTTATATTTTTATCAATTTAACCAACACGAAACAAAATAAGCTAGGATTGTGTTGAACAATTTTAATGTTTAAAAATCGATACTATTTCTTCATTGTATCTCTTCTTCTCAATCATCATTCTTGTTTTCTCGACTCAACGAACGACTACGCTCAGCTATTAGCTTTTTGTCAAAGACATTTAATATGCGCATTCATTTTGAATTTTAATCATCTTTGCTTTTTAATGATGATTTTTTTTAAAACTGTATCAACACTAATCGTTTTTAAGGTGTACATTTTACGGTACATTGAACAAATACACTAAAAGCACTTTGTGGGCAATTGAATTCGAGCACCGCCAATAAAAGTGATATTTTATGTTTACATCTAATTCTTACTGACTTCATTAAAAATTATATTTATTTTTAATCATACTAGTTTACCAAATTCTGTGTGTTACTATTTCGGTATTAAAATATTAGTTGATAGTTTATGCTAATTTGTTTTAATTATAAAAGGTTATATATTTTTATTATTATAAAAAATAATTAATTCCTACAGAGTGAGCACGCCAGTAAATGGAGGAATTTTAGAAGCCCTTGTTACATTTGCATTCGAAAAAAACTTCACAATTCATAATTCAGTAGCCTTGATTCACAATTCTACCGAATCTCTTTTTTAAATTAAAAGGTTTTAGAAGTTATTAAGTTCAAAATAATACAAATGTAGTACTTTAAGTCACGTTTTACCTGCTTCCATTACATGTGTTTCATTATTATGTATTCCAGTTGGATTCAACATGTATTTTGTAACAATATTATAATCATTTCTTTGCAAGCTTGTAACAGGTAAGACTTAATTTACTTAATATTTATAATTAATTTGAACGCTTTGAATGGCGTAGGCAAATTAAAGGTCAAAATAATACAATAATAATACATGTCACAACACTATTAAAAAATATAATATATGACTAATTGAGTTATTTTGACTGTTGTTATACATGAGTTATTTGTCATTGTTGTCATTAAAAATAACGCTTTCACCTGATTTTACATCCAAGAGGGGGCAATTTTTGGGGGATAGCCTTTCCGCACATTCTCTCACTGGACTTGGTGCACATTTGTTTGGAACAAGAAATTGTCGGTGTGCGTCTACTGTTGGACGGGTGGAAGGATAAACTGGCCCAACTGAATGTCTACTATATGCCACAAGAGCACAAAGATGATGGACGAAAGATCAAACCGCGCCTGCAGTCCACTCGAGCACTGCACCAGTTGATGGCACAAGTGTCCTCTCTGGTACAACTTGAACGTTTTACACTCTACGACAAAATTATCACTACTGAAAAGCGACAACCCAACTACAGTGTTGACCTATCTCAACTGCGTGAACTTCATCTGTTTGCCCACCACGACATCAACAAGCCACTGATGGAATCGATATTTCGTGATGATGTGTGCTTTGAGAGAATTTGTCGACTAACCCTCGCCGGCTTTCTTGTGAGACACAATCCTCAAGTTGTAAGTCGCCTGGCTCGACTTTTGTTTGCACAGTTGAGCCATTTGACAGTGCACGGAGAATGCGCCGAATTGGTCAATCAGCACTGTACATCCAATCTCAAATATCTTCATTTCAATTGTCTACAAACTCCATTAGATGATCTGCCTAATTTAGTGTCGAGACTTACGGCGCATTTGTGTCATTTGCGAGTTGAGTTTATGGATTCTTTCACAGGCATTGGTTTCCTCGACAAATCGAAACAAGCATTTTGGTCCCGATCTAAAATCTATAGCGAGACAGCACTTGCCTTTACCACTGTGCACACACTTCACCTGTGTGCATCGAGTCTGTTGCACAATCACGTGACCACCACTGCCTGTTCTGTGATTGCTAGCACATTCCCAAATTTGCGAAATCTAATTCTCGATGGTAATCTTTCTTATGGACAAGAATATTCTGGCACTGCTGACGAAAAACAGACTGGAAACATTCGAAAGAACTGTGTCCCTTGTGCAGAGTACACCACTTTGAGCATCTATCACGCAGCTTCACTTGGTTGTAAACTCAAATTGGTTAAGGCACTTTTGGACAACAATCGACATCTGGAAAAGATCTACTTTGAAGTTGAGCCGTGTACAATCACTTACAAACAGAGATTTGAAGTGTACTGCTGTGCAAGTGACAGTGAAAGTCAGTGGAAAATTGTGACACTCAAAAAATTGTAAAACAAAGCACGCACTCGTTTGAATTCATATCAAAGTAAATTATATTTTCTAATAAATCTAACAAAGCTCTCCACTTAAAATATATTCCCAACACAATTTAAACACATATTATAAGAAAAATCTTTCTTTTATTCGTGAAAACATTTAAAAAAACTTTTCAAATTCTCCAATTTGCCCATTGGAATTTATCATAAAATTGGAGTTCAGAAAAGTTTTTCCAATTGGAATATTAAGAAGGGATAATATGTTTTAGTTAAGTTTAAGTTAATTTATTTTTTTCCATACTACTTTGTTTAAAAGGTCAAACAAACTTTGATTTAATCAAAATCGTTTAAACTTACGCAAAGTCATTTTGACATTTAGATTTGTTCATTTAATCATTTTTTAATAAAACATATCTTTTTTCTTTTAGACTTTTAGATTATCTGATTTTGTTTAATGTGAATTGAACACACAACAGAGTTTTATTTTAAATCAATCTTTACGTGTGTTCGACTCAACATTAAAAATTTGGTGACTTATTTTATTTTAATTTAATTTAACTTAAATTTAATTTAATACAAGAAAATGCTCGGGTCGCAAGCGACCCTCGCAAGCGCTAACGCGCCAACGCCCCCACCCACCACCACCCCACTCCATACCACCGCACCACACCCCACCCAACCTCCACACCCACTCTTCCTGACACGATCAATATCAAAACATCTCACAACAAATTATCGAATAAAAAATCTGATAATAAAATCTTTAACATTAACAGAAGTCATTATTTGAATGCAATTGAAATGCATTATAATGGCCATTCAATCGTCATTGTTATTTTACAAATAAATGCTGTCAATGTTGCAATTAGGTTTACAGTAGTATTCTAATTACTGTTTGCTCGTTCAGTAATCTCAGATGGTAGCCAAACCAATGTTAGATTTTCTTGATCCATGATACGTATTGTCCTTCCTTATTCTGCCCTTTCGATTTGCACCCACCATTCGTTATAGAAATTTCATCTCTGCCTTCTGTGTGCATGCATATGCGTACGCAATCTTTTCATATCCCTAAGAATCGACATCGAGTATCTGTCTGTATACGGATTTGAACATTGCCAGTTTGCTTGCTTTGTACAATTTTACTTTGTGAACCAACTTTCGGGGAAGTTTACGTTGTATCGTACTGAACTGTTTGATAAGTCGGTAAAATTTCTTATCCTGTCTTCCATTGTTTACTGTTTACTTTACAAAAAATCATCCCAAGTATTCGAATTCGCAAGCTTGCTTCAACTGGACTGCTTCCACTTGTACTTGACATGACAATGTCGTTTAAACAGAACAAATTCTTCTGAAGTTGGTTTGAACCTTTTTAGATTTTAAGCCAATGATTATTTGACTATTCGGAGTAAAATCACAAAAGTGTGATTCATGTTGTGGCAGCAACAGCAACGCTGACATTCAATTGATCGAAGATCATCAAATGGTTTGTTTCAGTTGGAATACTGTTGCACCATGATGTGAAATGTGATGGAGATGAAGATGGTTTCAATATAATTAAACTTGTTTAAAAAAATCAACACTATCAATACAGGCTATTGACACATGACAGCGATCAAACAAACGATTATAAACTTCACTTTAATAGATTGAAATTAAACATTTTAAAAATAAGAATCTTCAAAAAAGTGATGCAGTGCATTTGATGATGTTGTTGCAAAAATCTCTAGAGTAGAAGCAATATGGAGATTATTTTGAAGTTTGTTTTGAGATGGTTTGAGGTTGGTTGGTTGAGATGACAAACTGAAGTAATCGGCAAGTCAGCTGTATCAAAACATTCAATACAACGCCGCGTTGTCAATGCGCGCCGTTCTTTTGTCTGCATGCAGAGCTGTGTGTGTGCGTAGTTGTTTGATTGTTTGAGTGTGTGCTGTGCTGTGCTGAGCGTGTATGAGCGTGTATGAGCGTGTTTGTGTGTGTTACTGTGTGAGAGGCGAACAATCGGTGAATGAATAACGAATTCATCGATATTTAGTTTCATAACGGACAGAGACTATCTCCTGCATTATTTTAGAGGTAAGTAGATTTTAACTTTAAAATTTAAACATTCTTCATTTAAATTTTTAATATTTTTAGCGAGACTCTTTTAGAGTCGCAAGCTTATGCTATAGTCATCGTGTCTGTCCGTCCGTCTGTAAACCTTTGTCCATATTCTGAGAGAACCGTAAACCCTAAAATTACCAAATTTGGCATACATACACTAGGGAGTATATGTAATTGACCAGTCAAACCAAAACTGGGCGCCATGGATCATGACGCCCATTCTGGTGACAAATGTATTCTGAGAGAACCGTAGGTCATAAAATTACCAAATTTGGCATACATACACTAGGGAGTATATGTAATCGACTAGTCAAACCAAAACTGGGCGCCATGGATCATGACGCCCATTCTGGTGACAAATGATATTTCTTAGAAAACCGTACTATCTAGAATTGAAAAATTATGGATAGATAAACTTGTGAACATATGTAATCGAATAGTCAAAATTAACTTGGGCGCCATGGAACATTACGCCCAATTCTGGTAGAGCCAAGTTTAAAAAAGATTTTTGTGGTCAAAACGTGGAAAATGATGAAAAAATGTGTTACACATTTTAAATAAAAATATTGGTCCCAATACACCTCTTTAGTGATCCAAATGGATCAAATAAAGTCGTTTTAAAAGTTTCTCAGTTGATAGTTCAAGTTTCTATTTTATTTTTTAAGAGTCTCGCACTTTGCCTGGCTTGCCAGACAATCTTATTTTTGCTGTAGCTACTTCTGTGTGAGAGGATACAGTTTTGTTAACATTTTGAAAAAACCGTTTAATGGCCTTTAATACAATTTATCCAGATTTATAAATATCATGTTTTATCAATAAATTTATTTTTGATGCAACTCATTCAAATTGTGCAATGAACTTAAATTTAAATAGTCTTGATTCCCATTTACCAACCAACTCTGTGCTTATTCACTTTCTCATTTAATGTCATTCAATAAAATGAAACTTTTTAAAACTTGTTCAATTTAAGCGTAGGCTTGGGTTTTGTGTTAGCTTTGTATTTTCGATTTTTAATCACCTCCTTTAAAGATTTTACATTTCTCGCGAGGAAGCATATTCAATGGTTTATTATATTTTTTAAATTTGTTTTAATGCGAAAAATTCATATTATTCCAAACGAAAATCTACATCTATTTAAATAAAAATCATTCATATTAAAAACTAAATCAGTCACAAGTAATAGATTTAAATAATCGATTATCTTCTGGACAAATTAATCTGTAATGGACAGAAAAATATCAAAATGAATTTAATTACGGTCTAGGTTAGGTGAGGGAAACCTTGATTTAAAAATTATATTTCACAAAAGTTTGAATTTTATTTTGTGTTTTAAAATGACGTTTACTAAACTGACTGATAAGAAAAATTGAATTTGTGTTTGTTTATAATCAGAGATATGATATAAAAATAGTAAATTAATTCGAGTAAAAGTAGTGTCGTGAAAATAACCGTCCAACTGTGTTACACAGAAATAAATCAAATTAATTAAATTTAAAAAATTAATCCGTTCCCCACGGAGGCATTTATTAAACAGGTAATTCGAAATGAATTATTATTTTGATGTTTTCAATTTGACCACACAATCATTCAGCATTGTCATATTCATTCTGACACAGTTTCACTTGCCAAATATTACACGAATTCATTTTCTGACTAATCATAATTTCATGTTTGATCTCGTTTGGCAGATGAGATTCGTAATCGAATTGTTTTGAGAGTTTTTCAACCACCAAGTCGATATCGTCTTGTTCCCAGCACTCGCCTTCTTCTAATTCATCTGCTAAACATTCAATAAATTTGGTGTTAGATAACTTGAGTTCCAAAGAAGATGGTGGCCAGTTTTGCTTGGCAATATGAATCCCGCCAACAATATAGTCGATATATCGTTCAGAGTATTGAGCAAATCTTCCAACAGAAGTTCTGTTACAGAACCTAATTTACTGATTCAATCATTGTTGGAGGTTACTCCAAAAGTTTACGCAACAATAATTCTTGATGTATTCAAAAAGCTCACCCTATTCCTCCAGAAGGAATTGTCACACTTGTCGAGTAATTTTCTCATGTTACTGATGTGATTTTGCTTTCACGGCAACCCAACTTGCTACACAACTTTTGTCACAGTCTATCAGTCTCGTGCTGTTTTCACCACCTCGAAATTAGGCCAATTTCGCATTTTGACATGGACTTTTTGAAGAATTTATTGAAGAATCGGAAGAACCGCAATCAGTCGATTCGCAGTCCTAATCTGTCCCAGGCTAATCAATTGGAGCGTACAGATTCGCGTGCTTTCAGCTCTTCGATTGCAAATCTAAAACCATCAGATTTTCGGGTAAATGACGAATGCCCAAGGAAATTGGTTGGTCAACAGCAACACGCTCTACTGTCTACTGTACTTCTTGTATCGAGATGAAGTAAAGCCAATGCTCGTGGCAGAGAATCAAGAGCGAGTGGAGTTTGAACGAATTCGTAATTCGAGACGTGATCATATGGAAAAACTCAAATTGGCGGACAAATTTGCATCGTTGTACCTGAAATAGTACATTTCTCGTCTTATCTCGTTCTCAAAATATCAATTGATTATTTTTAAAGTTTTATATCTATTTTATATTATATTGAATTGCTGTTAATAAATTGTCCTATTCAATAATTATTGTTCTATAACTATTTATTTTCCGACACACTCAGAAACTTTATCTGCTGCCCAGTAAATGAAATTATTGGAAAAAACTTGTTTTCGTTTAACAAATTATAAATTTATTTAAAGTAGTTTTCGAAGTATTTTTTGTTAGCATTTTCTTGTTTAAAGTATGTTGATTTTTTATCGCAATAAATATATGGTTTTCATAATTAATTTTCTCTTGTGCAGTGTGTCTATTATTAACAAATGAACAAACGTAGAATAATTTATGTGGTTTACATGGTGATTGAATTGACTAGATTTTGTCATCGTAGTGCATATGGTTAATTCAAAAGGTTTATTTTTTCAAAATATTATAAGTTTCTTTGTTAATCATTGCAGAATTTTCAAGTAGCTTAAGATGATTTTTGAAATCTCAAATTTTTTCAAAAAATTCCATAATAGCTCGGTGTGATTTATTATTACCATCATATCGTTTAACTTTAAAAAAGGTTTGAATTTAATTTATATATTTAATATTTTTTTATTACAGTATTTTTATAAAACTAATCAAATCATGCATTTTAAAATAATTGTTTCAATAAGAAAGTCTCCGGTTAATTGAAAGAACACATTGAGATTCAACATTGAAATTACACGAATATTCAGTAAAGAAAGTTACTTGTCCCAGATTGTTCCGGGTCTTGAATTATTCTTAAGCCGAAAGCCTTTGCCAAATTGTGTTTGGTCCAAATGATTCTTTTACTTTGTTTTGTATTATATTGTACGAATTTAAACAATTTGACATAGAAACAAGAGTACTTCAAAGTAAGGATTTAATTATTTTTAGAAACTACATAAATGAACTGTATAAATGCCGCCAACTATATCGTCGATATATCTTCCAACAAAACCTAATATTGATTTTTTCGTTTCTATGCCATAAGATCGGGATCTTACTCGAGGTGTTGGTGAAGGCAAGTCACAACAAAGAGATGAGATAGGATTCAAACACTCGAAGAAGTGCCAAGAAGTGGTCATTAGTCGATCTGATTTTTTGGTTTTTGGTTTGCCGTTGTCGTTTTACTTCAAGACATTGTTCTGCAAAAATGGGTTGCTGTAAGTCAAGTAATGTGGATAAAGTCAGTGAAAATGGAACCGCTGAATTACGCAACGCTTGGACTGAACTGACTACCTTCATTAGCAAATTCTCAAACTTTCAAAGAAGAAGCTTTGCCCGATGATAATATGATTGCCCTGAAAACGAAATTATTGTCAAGAACTAGTTTCCTGCTTAAAAGTTATATATGTTTACAAAGTCTACATACGTAATATGTAATGTATGGCGTAAATAGTAAATTTTTTCAAATGAAACCAGTGTTGTAAAAATAACTGTCCAACTGTGTTACACAGAAATAAATCAAATCAATTAAATTTTAAAATTTGTCTTTTCCCCATGTCATCTTCATTCTGACACAGTTTCACTTGCTAAATATTACACGAATTGATTTTCTTTGCAGGTGAGATTCGTACTCGATTTGACTTGATGTATGTGGTTTAAATGGTGATTGAATAGACAAAATTTTGTCATTATGATGTATCTGGTTAATCCAAAAGGTTAATTTTTGCAAAATATAACAAGTTTTTTTGTTAATCATTGCAGAATTTTCTAGTATTATGTTTTATAATAATTAATTTTATGGAAAATCATATTTGCTTAAGATAATCTTTTGAAATCTTACATTTTTCCCAAAGATTCCACAAATAGCTCCGTGTGATTTATTACATGTATGACCATATCATATCGTTTAACTTTAAAATAGGTTTGAATTTAATATATATAATAAATATTTTTTTATTACAGAATTTTTATAGAATTAATCCAATCATACATTTTAAAATAATTGTTTCTATAAAAAGTCTCAGGTTAATTGAAAGAACACATTGAGATTAACATTGAAATTACACGAATATTCAGTAAAGAAAGTTATTTGTGCGAGACAATTCCAGTTCTTGCATTATTCTTGAAAGCCCTTGCCAAATTGTGTTTGGTCCAAATGTTTTTTACTTTGTTTTGTATTATATTGTACGAATTTAAACAATTTGACATAGAAACAAGAGTACTTCAAAGTAAGAATTTATTTATTTTTAGAAACTACATAAATGAATTGTATAAATTCCGCCAACAATATCGTTGATATATCTTTCAACAAAGCCTAATATTGATTTTTTCAATGTCTTTTTTCGACGCCGTCAAAATGAAAATGGTCAATCAATTTCAAAATACAATTAATTTTATTGTTATTGCCAAACCGGAACCCACTTGCTCACTGTGCCGCTGGTTCATTATAAGCCAATTAACACTAATGCAACACTAATAGAGTTTGGAGTTAACTTATACAATGTACAATCCGAGAGCGTGCCAGAAGGTTCATTAGAGTTTTAACGAGAAATCTACAAAGGTGAGATAATAAGTTTGTTGATTGATTTTAGTACTTGCACACTGTGGTTAAATATTCAAATTTGTCTAAAAGAGTTTATGAACAGGTTGTTTAATGAAATATAGATTATAAATTATGATCGTTTCTATGCCATAAGATCGGGATCTTACTCGAGATGTTGATGAAGGCAAGTCATAACAAAGAGATGAGATGGGATTCAAACACTCGAAGAAGTGCCAAGTGGTGGTCATTAGTCGATCTGACTTTGAGGTGTTTGGTTTGCAGTTTTACTCCATGCCTTTGCTCCGCAAAAATTGGTTGTTGTCAGTCAAGTAATGTGGATAAAATCAGTAAAAATGGAACCGCTGAATTACGCAACGCTTGGACTGAACTGACTACCTTCATTAGCAAAATCTCAAACTTTCAAAGACAAAGCTTTGTCCGATGATAATCTTTATATGATTGCCCTGAAAACGAAATTATTGTCAAGAACTAGTTTCTTGGTTAAAAGTTATATATGTAATTCATATTTTGAGTGAAACCAGTGTCGAAAAAATAACTGTCCAACTGTATTACACTGAAATAAATCAAATCAATTAAATTTAAAAATTTGTTTTTTCCCCACGGAGTCGTTTATTAAACAGATGATTCAAAATAAATTATTATTTTTTTATGTTCAATTTGACCACACATTAATTCGGAAATTCGGCAATGTCATCTTCATTTTGACACAGTTTCACTTGCTAAATATTACACAAATTCATTTTCTGATTAATCATAATTTCATGTTTGATCTCGTTTGGCAGATGAGATTCGTACTCGATTTGACTTATTTACTGATTCAATCATTGTTACTGAGATTACTCCAAAAGGTTACTCAAAAATCATTTTTGATGTTCTCATAGGCTCGCCCGATTCCTCCGGAAAGAATTTTCTCAGTTGTCGACCAATATTCTCATGCTACTGAAGCGAATTTTCTTTCAAGCCTTCTTTCTTTTAATGGCCATGCGATTATTGGTTAAAGCAGTTTAATTATAAAGTTTATCAGTATTCTATTGTTTAAATGTAATTAAATTTTTATGTATTTCTAAAATATAATGTTTTCATAATCACTTTACTATTAGACAGTATGTCTATTATTAATACATAAACAAACGTAGAACGATTTATTTTTTTATACATGTTGATTGATTTTACAATATTGTGTTCCTCTTGGAGCATGTCATTAATTCAAAAGGTTTATTTTTCCATATTTTCATAAGTTTCTTTGCTAATCCATGTGGAATAACTTGAAATTTTGTCCTATATATAAATTTAATAGCATAATTTTTATTAATTCTCAATGATATTTTTCCGTGAATTCGGCTGCCAATTTACTCAAATGACGATACTGGATTACATTAAAAGTAATTTTGTTCTAAACAAACAAAGCAAATTCTTTAAATTCTATTTGTCCAAATTTCAAGAAGCCATCATATTTGTTTTCCCAAATTCCATAAAGTAATATTTTTCAAGAATGTTTATTAAGCCGAACTTTTATACACTCAATCTTGTGCTTGTCTTACACTTGTCGGTTCGATGGAAAATAACAAATCCATCTCATTTAAAAAAAATTAATTGTTGTTAGTTATTTTAAAAAAGTTATTTCAAATTTTAATTTAACTTTAATTGTGTGTAAAGTCTTGAAAGTTTGTTCTAAAAAAGGTTATTTCAAATTTGTAAAATATCAGATCTTCACTTCTCGCAACTGCACAGAATTTTCATTAAATCACAACTGAAACCAAATGAAATGAAAATAGGTTTAAATTAAATTTTGACCATTTTATATTGCAAAACACAATCTCTACTTATCTCAGAATGTGCTAATTTATTCCAAAATTCCAACACTCAAACATGTTTAACAAAGTTAGTGTGTTTGTGTATCGCCAAGTTTTGTGGTTTGGAAAAATTTGGTTCAATTTAGTCCAGTTCTTCCACATCTCAGCTTTGTTATATAAAAGGTTATTTGAAGTATTTTGAATATCAGATTCTCACTCCCTACTTATATGTATGCTATATTAAAACTAGTCTACAAGAGTCTATATCTGAATGAGTCTGTCTTGATACTCGAACCACTAGACTTCAGTCAAACCCTACAGTCATGAAAAGGGTCAAAACAAGTGGAACAAAGTAATGCTCGTCGTAAACTACAGATTGCTTCCATTTGCCTCCAATTTAATGGTAAAAAATTAATATTTAGTGTGAATTTTCAAAAACACTGCATCTATTTTTAATTTTTATTCTGCACACTGTTCTCTCACAGATCATCAATATTTTCGGTAAACATGAATTTCAGTTTTCAAAGTATTTTTAAAATTCGCAACATTGCAACGAATTTTCATGTTTAGAACGCCTAATATAACAATGATAACAATACAATTTTAATGTTCTCAATTCGCCATAACAATTGTATTCTTAACATATGAATATTTATTATCATCTTTAATACCGTTGAAATTTTAACTTAAATTGCTTTTCATTATTAACGATTCGCTTGACAACGACATAATTGACTAATTGTCGAGTGTGTAATTTCGAGTGTCACTGGCGAAAAAATACATTTTTGTCGCCGATCCCTTGCAAATGGTCAATTAATTTCACAATACAATTAATTTTATTGATATTGTCACATTGGAACTCACTAGGGCACTGGTTCATTATTGGCCAATTAACTAATGCAACACTAATAGAGTTTGAAGGTAACTTATACAATGTATCCGAGAGTGCCAGAAGGTTCATTAGTGTTTTTAAGAGAAATCTACAAAGGTGATCCAATAAGTTTGTTGATTGATTTTTAGTACGTGCACATAATGTGGTAAGAAATTTAAATTTGTGAAAAAAATGCTTTCTGAACAGGTTACTTAATGAAATATAGATTATCAATTATGATCGTTTTTATGACATAAGATCGGTATCTTACTCGAGGTGTTGGTGAAGGCAAGCCATAACAAAGGGATCTACTCACTGTAGAAGTGCCAAGTAGTGGTCATTAGTCGATCTGACTTTGAGGTGTTTTACTTCAAGACTTTGCTCTGAAAAAAATGGGTTGTTGTCAGTCAAGTAATAAAGTGGATAAAGTCAGTGAAAATAGAACCGCTTGCTGACTGGATATTGACTTGAATGGCACATGGGACTTTGTCACAAAAAGCCGAAATGTTGACTTACACTGCACATTGAATCAATTGATTAGACTGCACTAACAACACTTGCATGCACTCATTTGTATTGTAGCGTGATCAAATTGTATTTGTAATTTGGCCAAAATACTAAAACCAATACTACAAAGCCATTCGAATCATTGATGTGTTCATGTAGACATTCACTATTTTGCATAATTTTTTATTTTAAAATATTTTAATTAAAATGTTACTCATTCATTTGGTTGTAGCTCTGTAATTTGAGATTAAAATATTTTAAGTATTACTTGTGGTAAATTGCAGACGCATTAAAATCTGGATAATCAGTCAATATTTTTAATTATTATTCTTGTTTTGTTTAGTTAATGATAATCTTTGCTTATGAGTTTTTTAAAAGGTGAAAATTTAATAAATATTTTAATTCAAATATTAATTGATAGTATACATCTAAGTGAACTGTGACAATTATAATTTGTGGTGTAACACGAATATACAAATTTTATTTTAAACAATTTTAAACTTTTAATACACTTTTAATTTATTTACTATGCACAAAAGTAGTTAAGAGAAATTCCATCTTAATTTATGTCGTTATTATATTTGGAAGGTTTTATGTAAATTTTAAAACATTTTTCATTTTAGGAAAATTTTTAGGAAATCAAACATGACCAATCACTGCTATCTAAACAAATCTCAAAAGTTAATATTATTGAATTATGCTCTTCACTTGCAATGTACGCGCTTTACTGCTTTATACCCGCTTTTTAATGTTTTAGCTAAACCACTCACTCCTCAAATATTTTATCATTTGGTATCTCAAATAAAAAAACCGCAAATCAAATACCTTTTTACGTGTAGTCAAAGAAAATTTCATTTTGTCTCAACAAATTGAACCAAACTTAAAAATTTCTATTTTTGTGTTTTTCTATCGCTTTTAAAATGCACATCAATCAATTGCCAAACGACTGTTTACTGCACATATTCAATATAATTCCACTCACCGATTTACTAATCCGAGTATCATCAGTCTCGGTGAGATGGTACAACTTGGGATCAACTTCACTCAATCAGCGTTTTCATTTAACATTTTTAATTGGAAAGCCGAAACAGAATTTATCAAACGAATTATGGATCTTTCACAACAACACTCGATTTAGTATCAAAGAGTACAAAAGTCTATCACTGACCCAAGAAGAAACTCAACGCATTTCTACACTCTCAACTGTAAATTATAACCAATTGAAATTAGATGAACTAAAAATTGAAAAGTACGAAGCAATGGAGAAAACTTTTAAACAAACATCCAAATTGTTTAAATACATAAAATCGTTGAATATTGTTATTGTCCAAAGTGATCTTGTTACTACGTCAAGACAAAACAAAACTATTATTGAGTCACTGAAACAACTAATCTCAAAATATGCCCAAAATGTCAAAGTACTACAAATCTATTGCTCGCTTGTTCTATCATCGAGCAACATTCAATCGCTGCTTGATTCGATCAATTCTTTGAAGCACCTTGACAAATTGCTAGTGCAAATCTATGGAAACCTGTCCGAGCGTTACAGCACTACACTTCACTTTGATCTACCAATTTTGGCACAATTGAGTGAATTTTATTTTTACACAACGTTCAATTCAAATTCAATTCAATCCTCCCTTGAAAAGTATGCACAAAATGGACGATTGCGCAAAATTGGAATCGGCGATTTCACTTTTGATACAAAATTTTTAGACTTTTTATCAACTTCTTTGTTATCATCGAAAGTATATTCTCTATACATACCTTTTTGGAATCAAAACATTGCACCTCAAATTTTGTCTACATTTGACCACACTATCATTTTGCATTGTCTTCTTCATTCGGACATAGTTTCACTTGCCAAATGTCTTTTGCCTATGAAAAATTTACTTTTGCTACATCTTGGACATTATGATTTTACAAAAAGACTACCTGCAAATGTATTGACTGGATCTTTACCATCACTAATTTCGGTTAAAGTGTTGGTGCTTCAGTTCATTGCACGACATCATGATCAATTTGTTTTCGCACACTGGTCAGTGCTCTTTCCGTTCTTGCAAGTGCTTTACATTGAACAACCTTACTTTACGTTCTGTGGAAAGTGTTCCACTTGGTGGACAAATGAGTGCATACAAAAGTTATTCGTGTTGAAAGTTACTACTTCGACCGATGACTTGAACTGTGGTTTGGTCATGTTTAGTCATGTCGATGACTGGACATTGAACGTTATGTGTCGCTGTCTGCCTCGATCGTGTCAACGACAGACATCTCGGACGGTATAAAGTCTCACACCTCGCATTGCTCTCATTGTACAGTTGGACTGTTGTGAGACTTGCTGCCTATTGTAAGTTCTCCTGAAGTTGTGTGTCTGTCTACTGAACACTAACTTGCCTCCTTCTGTCCCAACTAGGTCTGTTGACAAACCCTATCTATTGTCGTGCTACCTATTTGAGACGTTACCGAAGCTTTATTTCTGTGTTTTACCTTTTATATTTTATCCTAGAACAGTGTATCTGTATTACTGTTATTTTATTTGTCAATAAACCTAGCATTTTCATTAATTCGAACCGTTTAAGCAGTTTTCACATCTTACACGAATTCATTTTCTGACTAAAACTTCTTCCAACGAACCGCCCGTAGAAAAGAAATATTCCGTAAAGCGCTATAGAAAGCGTTCAGAATAAGTCAAAAATTTCTCTTCACAAAATATTAATAAAAATAGTTATAAACACAATTTATTAAACCAAACCGAATTTCGACAAAATATGAATTAATTTAAGCAAACCCCAGACAATCGAAGAAAACAAAAACTTATCAAATCTTCAAATTGATAATTCGCTTGGAAATTTCAGTAGCCAGGACAGTGTAATTTGGCTCGATTATGTTCCTGGATATTGGCTCATTGAAATCGGAATACAATATGGATAGGTTCTTGGAAGGCCAGACTTTTAAGAAATTGACACACACGATCTTTTTATCCAATAAGTCGGCCAGCTGTATCTCGCGCTTTGTCCATATAGTATTGCAATAATCATCGGTAATCAAAGCGATGAAAAATTCACAATTTGAAACACCTTTGTTTAGCACATCAGGCCAGTCGTTTCCATAGCGAATTTCATGCTTGTCCAAAAATACTGATGTAAGACCTTGGATGGACAATGCTTGCTTGAGTCTTTTCGCTATATGTTCAGCATCAGCCCTCGCATACGAGATCATGATTTCATGATTCGTCTTTTTCAGGCCCAAGAGATTCGTACTGGATTTGCATTGCGAACTTTTGAGCCACCAGGTCGATATCGTCTTGATTCCAGACTTCGCCTTCTTCTAGTTCATCAGCAGAACTTTCAATAAATTGGGTGCTTGATAGTTCGAGTCCCAAAAAAGATGGTGGCCAGTCATTGCGCAACTTCAGTTTTCTTACCCAATCCGAATTTTCCTTCAAACCGATTTTATTTTCATATCGTAAATATGAGTTCCAATAATATCACTGCAGTCATTAGTTTTAGTCCTGAGCGTTTGATTTCTGCCCAAATGCTACAAGCAAAATTGTCTAAAATGGTTCAGAACAGTACCATTTTGCTTTCTTCTGAGAATCATTTCGTGTCCTCCGAAATCATCGAATCTTGTAACTACTTTATCCCGCTGATAACAACTGAGTACACGTCTTTTTCATCGTCACTGAGAGCATTCAAACTAGCCGATGTTAAAGCTAGAAGAATTTTGCCAATCAATCTTTGTGGTGACTACAGTTGGCCTCCAAATGAACTAACAATTCAACTTGCGGCAATAACTTTCTTAAAAGGTTCTAAGACTCGAAATTGGTCAAGAATGGGGTCAAGAACTAATGCAATTTGTGGTCAATAAATTGAGGACAATAATGTCTAAACAAGTTACCCGACAAGCCAACAGATTATAAAGTCGTAATAAGCTACGTTCACAAAGACGCAACTAAAGAAAGCCCTCATTTCCAATGGCATCGATTCAATATTTCTGGACATTGAGGCAATTGAAACTGGAGAAGATTGGCAAATACCGACCGATCATGCTATTAAGAATTGTTCTGTTCTTATTTTATAGCACATGTGACCGAAGATTATGGACGCACTAAATGGAACCAAAGAGAGATTCTTTATTTCAATGTGATAATAGTCTTTAGAAAAGGTTCAATAATTGTTTTTACATAACAGAGAAATTGTACATTTCTATATTGTAATTTTAAATTTTATAAATATTTATGATTAACTCAAAAATTCATTTAATTTTTACTTTTCTTCGTTTAAGAGCAACGTGACCTAATGACTTTTCTCAATTCTAGTTTTTTTTGCTCGATACCAATGAAAGTGGAGTTCAATGTACGGGGGACGATCAATGTATTCGTGGAATTGTCTTGTATTTTTGTTCAGCTTTTGATTCAAATAACTATATTGGTATACAATGTAGAGTGACCAATTCTGAGTAGAATCAACACGCATGCGCAGTTGTCGCATGTTTCCTGGAAATGATACCATTGTTTTAGCAAATCTGTTTTTGAGCACACGGTCGCGTTTTGGATTATCTCGAAGATGAATGAATATCTGGGGCTGAAAATTTTTGTGAGTACTGCCCTCGAGGATCCCTATTGAGTTATGTGTGCAAAAGTTCCAATTGGATCGATTTCGAAAATTTTTGTTCCAAATGGAACTTCCGGTTTTCGATTGAAATTTGCACTTTTAAATTCAGAAATAGATACATATTGAATACAGATCTTATAAAAAATAAAACAGAAAAAATCTGATAGGATTTAGTGATAAAACAAACGTTTTTAAAAATTTGTAAGTTTAGTCAAAATAGTCGCTTTTGTTTACTGAGTAGCTATACATTGTTTTTTTATTTCTTATCAAGGCTGTATCTCAGCTATCTCTTAGTGGATTTTCACCATCTTGGTATCAAATCGCATTGCCTTTTTCGTCTGAACAAAATTTCAATATCAATTTTAACATTTGAGAAAATTTTCAAATTTTTAGTTGGGATTCGGAAGTTCCATTTGGAACAAACTATTCCGGTTTCCCAAAAATTATTATCAAGCTAGATGAACAATAATATATAGTTAAAACTTGATTAAGAAAATTTTGGTCAAAATATTTGTCAAAATTTATTAACCGGAAGTTGATCCAATTGGAACATTTTGAAAATACATTCTAACAGGAGTTCCCAAGGCAAGTACTCACAAAAATTTTTCAGCCCCAGATATTCATTCTTCGAGATAATCCAAAACGCGACCGTGTGCTCAAAAACAGATTTGCTAAAACAATGGTATCATTTCCAGGAAACATGCGACAACTGCGCATGCGTGTTGATTCTACTCAGAATTGGTTACTCTACATTGTATACCAATATGGTTATTTGAATCAAAAGCTGAACAAAAATACAAGACAATTCCACGAATACATTGATCGTCCCCCGTATCATGTCAAGTTCGCAAACTCATTCATTACCAATTATGCGCAAACTGCGGTTATGTTTCTGACAAAAGTAACAATTTATTTTATAGGGGAAAAAATATTTCACCAGCTTTACAATGTTTAACTTTTAAGTTTAGTTTAAAAATATGTGTACGAATTAACGTAAAAACTAACTTATTGTAATGATAAAACTAAATGATAAAACAATCAATCTCCAGAAATTTTTTTATTTTGCAATCCAAACATCTAAACATTGTGTTACTTTCTCTCCCTTCTTGGATTCGTGTCATTTTTAATATCATAAATTAGGTACACATTGTACTTTCGGGGACGATGCCTGCTGAGGACCCTTTCTCGGATTCGTGTCTTTTTGGATATGATAAATTGGTTTCACATTGTATGTGCAGAGGAGATGCCTGCAGAGGACCTATACCTCGGATTCGTGTCTTTTTGGATATGATAAATTGGTTTCACATTGTACTTTCGGGGACGATGCCTGCTGAGGCTCACTTCTCGGATTCGTGTCTTTTTGGATATGATAAATTGGTTTCACATTGTATGTGCAGAGGAGATGAATGCAGAGGACCTATACCTCGGATTCGTGTCTTTTTGGATATGATAAATTGGTTTCACATTGTATGTGCAGAGGAGATGCCTGCAGAGGACCTATACCTCGGATTCGTGTCTTTTTGGATATGATAAATTGGTTTCACATTGTATGTGCAGAGGAGATGAATGCAGAGGACCTATACCTCGGATTCGTGTCTTTTTGGATATGATAAATTGGTTTCACATTGTATGTGCAGAGGAGATGCCTGCAGAGGACCTATATCTCGGATTCGTGTCTTTTTGGATATGATAAATTGGTTTCACATTGTATGTGCAGAGGAGATGAATGCAGAGGACCTATACCTCGGATTCGTGTCTTTTTTGATATGATAAATTGGTTTCACATTGTATGTGCAGAGGAGATGCCTGCAGAGGACCTATACCTCGGATTCGTGTCTTTTTCGATATGATAAATTGGTTTCACATTGTACTTTCGGGGACGATGCCTGCGGAGGACCATTTCTCGGATTCGTGTCTTTTTCGATATGATAAATTGGTTTCACATTGTATGTGCAGAGGAGATGCCTGCAGAGGACCTATACCTCGGATTCGTGTCTTTTTGGATATGATAAATTGGTTTCACATTGTATGTGCAGAGGAGATGCCTGCAGAGGACCTATATCTCGGATTCGTGTCTTTTTGGATATGATAAATTGGTTTCACATTGTATGTGCAGAGGAGATGAATGCAGAGGACCTATACCTCGGATTCGTGTCTTTTTGGATATGATAAATTGGTTTCACATTGTATGTGCAGAGGAGATGTCTGCAGAGGACCTATACCTCGGATTCGTGTCTTTTTCGATATGATAAATTGGTTTCACATTGTACTTTCGGGGACGATGCCTGCTGAGGCCCACTTCTGGGATTCGTGTCTTTTTTTATATGATAAATTGGTTTCACATTGTATGTGCAGAGGAGATGCCTGCAGAGGACCTATACCTCGGATTCGTGTCAGTTTTGATATGATAAATTGGTTTCACATTGTATGTGCAGAGGAGATGCCTGCAGAGGCCCACTTCTCGGATTCGTGTCTTTTTTGATATGATAAATTGGTTTCACATTGTACTTTCGGGGACGATGCCTGCTGAGGCCCACTTCTGGGATTCGTGTCTTTTTCAATATGATAAATTAGGTTCACATTTTCAACTTTTAGAACAAAATAAATATGTAACCATTTTCAAGGCATCGAGTGCTCGTATAAAAATACATTTCAAAAATCCAAATATTTATGATATATAAGGTAAACATAAAATGCATGAGATATTCACAAGATTAAAAGATACTGAGACTGGGATTTAATAACAGTATTTCCGTAGTTCATAAAATGTATTAAAACCATTTATTCTTAAATTATATCAAAAAACAAAAGTAACCAATTTTAAAACTAAACCACTCACGTACACTCAATCTCAAACAAAATTGATTGACAT
Source organism: Rhizoglyphus robini (assembly GCA_023373905.1). NCBI lineage: Eukaryota > Metazoa > Arthropoda > Arachnida > Sarcoptiformes > Acaridae > Rhizoglyphus > Rhizoglyphus robini. The sequence continues at coordinate 50,708 of JAKIJQ010000092.1, read as the reverse complement.
ATTACCAAAATTTAAGTAAACTTATCAACAGTTTTTTTATCAATTTTTGATTGTTAGAAAACATTATTTAATACTGGATAATTGAATTCATAGATGACGTTAAAATGTTTTATATATTTGAATTAATTAACAAAAATTATGAATAAAATAACTTATTATAACCTTTTGAAAAGTTAAACATTGAAATATTAAAATGCAAACGTAATTGACTGATACGTTTTTAAGAAAAAAATTATCGAATAAATAAAGTATACGAAATATACGAATATAATTTAAGTATTTTAATTTTAATCATAATTTAGTTTTTATTTTTTCAAAACGCAATTAGTTCCATCTGGTGGCCATAATTGGTACTTTTGTAGAAACAGCTGTCTTTTTGTGTTTACAAAGTAGAAATGCTCACTTTTTCTTTCGTGTTTCTCGTGATATTTTGATCTTCTTGTTTTGTCTACTTTATCACGGTCATTTCATCGTAATATTATCACATTTATTGATATAATTGATCAGTTTTGCTATCAAACTCCTACGAAGTCACATTTAGAAGTTGCTTTTGAGCTTTGTTTACCTTTTCCACTGCATTACCCCGGTATGATACCTTTTCTTTTGTTACTTTCGTTATATTGCTATTTCGCATTTTATATTACCCATTTCTTATCTATTTAATCATAATCTTCACCATAATCTAATCGATTTTTTATCTTTTGTCTAGATTTATACGACAGTGTTGGTCTCTTCTTGATTACTGTCTTTTTTGATTAATTTGTCAAACATGAGCGACAAACAAGGACAAGAAAGTGAGATGAAGACCTCTGATGGTGAGTGTCGATTTGGTTTTTGATTAGAAATTCCTAAAATTAAATTTATTTAGATAATCAACAGGATCAAGGTTTGACTGTCAATGTGGCGCCTCCAAATACTGTCGCCACTACTGTCCCTGTACCAGTTGGTTCTGCTGCACCGGTATGTGTTTGCACCTGTGCTTTTGCCTGATTTGTTTGAATTGATTTTTGATTTGATTTTCAGGTTCTGTCTGTGGTGTGTATGAAGATAACAATCGAGATCCCGGGAACCGAAATTCAGGATTTGGGCAGTTTACAGTTCGATCTGTTCCCTGCTGCTCTCCCTATTATGGGACCACTCTTTGCGAAGCACACTCCACTGCACAAGAACATTTACGAAATTAACGCAAGCTTCATCAAATTCCCAACCTTCGTCACTAAATTTCCACGGATCATCAACACTGGCGAAATGGCGCCACCACAATCGGATCAAACCACGGTTCCTGCGAATTCTTTGGCCGTGTACGGACTGAGTTGGTTCTACACCAAGCAGAAGAAGACCTACTCACTTCCGTGGCAAGCGATTGGAAGTCTGCGTGCTGGCGGTGAGACAGTGATCACTTCGATGGTTGCCAATAAGAAGTTTGTCAAGTCCATGTTTGTCACTGTTACTTTGGTCGAGTAATGTGACATCAAGTTGATTTCCTAGCTGATCTATTTTGCTGTGTACACTAACATTTAATCTATCATCTATTGTATGATATCGATTTGTACTCTTCGTAATATAATTAATCTTTACTAATAATTTTAATCTTCAGAATACAAATTGTCTCGAACTTTCCTTGTTTTTTGTCTTTCTTTTTTGTCTGCTAATTCACTATCTCACAGTACAATTCAAACGAATAATAAAAAAAATCATAATACGGAAATTACTTTTAAATTACTTTTTTTGAATCAATTTTGATTTGGTGATCAAAACTATTTGATCGCAAAATTAACCAAATTACCGATAACTTTGAGTTGACGTGTCATTCAGCTCATGAGCGTGCTTCTATGATTTATAATTAAAGTTGGTCGACAATTGTTTGATGACTGTGAACAAGGTCATCTTATTGTAATTTCTTTTCTCGACAATTTGTTTTTGTTGATGAAATATTGCAATGTCAAATTGAGCAAACCAAGTTCCGATGAACAATCTACTGACGAGTTGGTTGTACATTTTTTTAAAGTTTTTTACTCAAGTTTTTAACTTCATCAATCAATTTGTACGATGGGCAGAGCATTTTACAATAAAAAAGAATGCCGCAAGATTAAAAGCTGAAATGGCAAATAGTGATCCAACAGTACAATAATGTCAAAGTCAGACAAATAATATAAACACTCATTTATTAGTGCAATTTGTATTAACAGAAAATATATTATCAACAAATTGTGTGTGTTGGAGAATGTTGTGGGACATGACATTGAGGTGAGTGGAATTGTGTGGCGTGGTGATGAGTGGTCAGTGGAGGTGTGCTCAGATTGGTCAGTTTTGTTCTTGCTGGAGATAGTCATGAGCATTGCGATTGTCCTCAATGCCAAGTTCGCGTTGTTTCTTCTGGCTTCGAGGGAGATTGAAATGTTGAGTGCGAATGTGTGTGATTACTGGCCCCTGTTGAGTTGCAGCATAGTCACACATATTCCAGGTACATTTGAAAGGTTTCACTGCTTGGTGAATTCGCTGATGACGTTCGAGATTAAACTTTGTGATGAATGATTTGCCGCAGTTGTTGAATTGACAAGTGAACATTGTTGGCTTTCGATGGACTGATTGCTGATGATTCCTTATTTGAGATCGAAATGTGGCCACTCGATCATAGTGACAACCATCACAGCCACACTTGAATTGACCTTCGAAGTGATTCAAATGTAGATGCTGATACAAACGAGCATAAGTTTTGAATGTCTTGGTGCAGTGAGCACATGGCCAAGTGAAGATGTTCGAATGATCGTATAGAACATGTGGACCCATTTCAGTCCTATAAAGCAAATCAATTAAACCAAATCAACACCACCACACCACACTCACCATTGCTCAAATCGTTCGTTGCATCCTTCAGCCAAACATCGATAAGGAGATATGTGATGTTTAACTCGCAAGTGGTCGTTCAACTCGTCTCTGTCAGCAACCTCATCCTCACAGCCATCCTCAGTGCATTTCAACTTGATAGTCCTAATCTTGTAATGTCCACCTTCTTCCTCACCCAACTCGGTTTCAGCGTCATCGTCTTCAATTTGTCCCAAACCTCCTCCAATTTGCTCGTCCACTTGCCTCTCGTCAAGTGCCACTGCAGAACTCACTTCCTGGACGGTCTCTGTGCGGTGCAAGTCTGTCTCCACTCGAGTTCGCTTCGAGTTGGTCATGGGACCATTCATGGACACTTGGCCGCTTGTCATGGCTGTGCGTTTTCGTGTGCGACTTTGTGACTGTTTCGTAGTTGGCCATTGGTTGTGGCCGTGATTGGCTGGCTCGTTAGGCTCGTGATCAGCTTTGTCCACTTGTTGGTCAACACTTTGTTCAATCTGTGAGCTGTTGGTCAGTTGCATTTGGCAGTTGGCTGATGGAGACAGCTCAACGTTGACAGAGTTGGTTGAGGTGTTGAGTTGATCACGTGATAGATTCAAATTGGGCTGCACCACTTCATTGACTGGATCATCGAGTTGCTGAGAGTTGTCATCATCATCACTCACCTCTTCCTTCTTCACCAAACGTAGGTCACATCCTCCACGATCATCTTCATCATCTTCCTCCTTTATCTCTTCATTGATTTCTATCTTCACATCACTCGATTCGGTTTTGATGTATGCGGACACATCTTCTTGTTTGATGAAAATGTCATGATCCTCTTCGCAATCTTCCTCTTTTATTTCCACCTTGATTTCTGGCTTCACATCTTCATCATCCGATTCAGTTTTGACAGTCACTTGGTTGGCTGCTGTGCCTGTGAAAATATCAACAAATATAAATAAAGTCAAATACAAACAACCGAACCAAACTCACCATCTTCATATTCTCGTTTCATGTTATACTCCATCAGCAAATCATCATATTTCTTGTTAGCTTGTTCCTCCATCTCCACCAGTTGTGCTCGTAATTGATCATTTTCACTAACCAGAACTTGTTCACGTTCCTTCAGTTGAGCGATTTCCTCTTGTAACTCGTGATGTGATCGAGAAGTTGTCTCGGCCTTGCCTATAGTAGCTTGATTATTCATTTTGTGTAGATGAGAATTGGCGAATGTAGAGATGAGGAGAAATAAGGAACAGAGAAAATAGCAAAACGGGACAACGCAAAACGAGGTGACGAAAGGTGCTGTCTAAAGCTGTTTGTTGTTGTGTGCATTACGCAATGTGTACGAGTGAGAGGTAATGCAGCATGTCACACCATCGATAGTTGAGAGTGAGAGCACAGTTCTCACGTGTTTACATGAACACACTCTCCTCTCTGTGTGTTGTTGCCTTCCAAAGTGAACTCGACTCTACCTTTCCTCACTCAAAATGAATCCCTTTCTGGAACACCTCTCCACCCGAGTCGATGCCACTGCGGCTGACCTGAAGACATCACTGCACTCGCATGTGGACTCGACTGTGGACAGCAGACTGGACACATTCAAAGTCGAGTTGGCCTCGCTGGTTCGGTCTGCTGTGGTCGAGTGCATTCGCACTGAAGGAAGATATCAACACTGGCGGGTCGAGACCACCTACACCCCCATTGGGTCTGCTCATCAACACAATCCACCAAATGAAGTTCCTCTAATGTCGACCAGTTTCATTGAAGGCATACCGCCACCTTTGCTGACCGAGTTTAGTGCCGCAGGTCAGGTCACAACCGAATGTATTGCCGATGTGACCTTTCCCTCTGGTCATTCTGTCTCCATTCCACTCTACAATGTACCAAATCAACACCAATCCCAACACATTTCCGAGCAATCTTCTCTTCTCCCCAATTTGGACACTACCGAACAGGACAACACTTCAGCACAATCTGCACAAACAAACAACAACCAACAAATCAATCTCGAGCCATTTCAAACTGACAATCGTGTCTCGTTGCTTGCGATTGCATCGACCAGTGCAGCTGTCTCCGATGGTCTTCCTTCCACCAATTTTGTCTCATCACCTTCGAATGTATCTTCACCAGTCCGCACTGTTCAACCACCGAATGACATTCACATCAAACAAGAACAACTCGATGACCAATCAGACAATGAAGGTATGAGTTATGGTTGTTTGTATTTGACTTTATTAACATTTGTTGTACTTTACACAGATGCAGACACAAATGCTCACAATGTCACCGTGAACATCAAAACTGAACCGATGGAATGCGATTTTGTGGTGGTCAAGGAGGAGATCAAAGAGGAAGATGATCATGACGATGACTGTGATGGATGTGAACGATGTTTGGTGAAACGTGAATTGGAAAGTGATGACGATGAAGTGGACAGTGAAGGTATTAGTTTTGGTTGTTTGTATTTGACTTTATTTACATTTGTTGCTATATTTACTACATAGACACATTGACCAATCAAGTGACTATCAAAACTGAATGGGACGATGAAGAGGTGAAGGAAGAAATCAAAGAAGAAATCGAGGAGGAATATGAAGATGATCATGATGATGACTGTGATGGACGTGACAGATGGAGAGTGAAGAAGGAAGAGGTGAGTGATGATGATGAAGTGGACAATGAAGGTGGACTGATTCGAGGTGGTGACAATGATGAAGTGGATGATGAACGATATGAAGTGACTCAACCAAATGTTGATTGTGGCCAACTGTTGAGCAATCCATCCAGAGACAGGAAAAATGATTCGAATGCGAACGAATCGATCGAGGAAGGTGGCACTAATTTGTCAAGTCAAGAACAACTGCTCAACACTTTGAATGAGCCCAATGAGGTGACAACTGTGACTCAATCAGCTGATCTATTGTCACCTTCGACCAGCACTGGACAAGACTCGAATCGAACTGCACTCAACCAACAGGCAACTGCTTCGACGGGTCGAAATGCCAACAAACGAAAACAATCAACATCGAATCTATCTGCGAAAAGATCGAAGAAAACAATCGAGGTTGATGATGAAGAGGATGGTGAAGACATTGTCAATGAAGATCGAGAAGAAGAAGCAAAGATCAAAGTGCTCAATTTGAATTGTACCCAGTCAAATTGCAATGTCAAGTTGGATTCTTTGGATCACTTGCACAATCACTTGAGCACTGTGCATCGACTTGCTCCTCTTCAATGTTTTGCACTGAATTGCAATGCACGATTCGATTATGCGTAAGTGAATACTCATACTCATACCATTTCATATTAAATTAACATTGCTTTATTTTTGCAGACTACAGTTTGGTGATCACCTCAAACTGCACCATCCTCAAGATACTCGATTCCTATGTGCAGTTTGTCCCAAAGAATATGATTCGCAGAATAAAGCTTACAAACATTGGTACCGTTATCATCTGACTGGTCAGTTCAAGTGCAATTTCGCGGGCGACTGTGCCCAAGTGACCGACAATCGTAACAAGATGAGAACTCATCACCAAGCCGCACATTACTCCCAATCGAAGCACTTCCCCTGCACCCACCCTGGATGTACTGCTTCGTTTTCCTGTAATAGTAAACTGAAACGACACCAACTGACTCATCTCGACAGTAAACCATTTCATTGTAACTGGCACCAATGCAGCCATCGTACTAATCGTCGTGGAAGTCTGGTCACTCACATCCGAACCCAACACTTTGGACTGCCCCAGTCAATGAAAGAACAGAAAGCGAAGAACATTGTGGACCTGCGAGACCCGAACGAATATGTTCGAGTGGTGGTGGACGAGTGATGGCAGAGTTGAGTCGACTTTACTTGTAACGTCTGTCTGAGCATTCATTTTAATGCATTTTCCTTTATTTCTCTTATTAATATTTCTCAATTTATTTCTCACAATGTTCAATGTTAGTATTATATTTGATTGTTCATTGTCTCACTAATTAATCTAATCTTCAAATGTATCTTTGTATCTGAGTATTACCACAATAAACATAAATGTTGCTTTGTAGATTCGAAACGAGCGAGTACTTATGAGGGTAATAATTTGACGAAATGAAATTGCTTAATCCGGCCTTGTGAAATGCAACAAATGAAATTAAAGTACGCACTTCTAAATGATAGTTTGGAATATTAGATTTGGATTGAGTGATTCGACATTTTTGTTTCAGTGGCGTATACAGAAATTTTTTTCAGGGGGGCACTTATGACGATTTCCAAAAAGTTTAGCTTGGTCCCCCCTGTACTACTTTTTACCAAAAAATCAAATACATTTTTTAAAAGCTAAGGGGGTACCAAGGTAAAATTGGTGAAATTGGTAAAAGGTGGCATTGGTTGGATCTTATCCCAGAGTAGGTTCGCTGGGTCTTATCCAACATTTGGGTCGCTGGGCCTTATCTCAAAATTCACTGGATATACTGCAAATCTATACAATTCAAACGATATTCTCAACATTTATTACTGTCAAAATCTTTAATGAGTTTCAAAGCTGAAAAAGAATTTTAATTTTAGCAAGTGTTTATAGTTTCTGCGGCAATCAACAACAAAGAGTAAACATTGGGAAACACTTCTGATAAACAATTATTCCACTTCTGATAAACAATTAAGAGCAGATATTGCAGTTTTGTGAATATTGGATTCATTGTCAACGAATAATTTCTGTCAATTTTTAATCTCAATAACGATAATTCCTTTAGAACAAGCTATTTCAAGATCATCTCAATAAAATCATCACAAAAACTTGAATATGATTTTTAAACTGATCCAAATTTGTCGACATTCATCCAGGGAGTATATCAACAAAAGCCAAAACTAATGTTCGGTGGCAGGAAATTCTTTTTTCACTTTAATTGTAACAATTAAATAGCTCATATGAATAATAAAATTCACAAAAATTGTAATTTTGTATTATTCGATAGGAGTTTAAAGTTGTCCAGAATCGGACAGAACCAAATCATCATCAGAATCACCCTCATCGTCATCTAATTTATGAATTTGAATTTGGTGATTGCATCCCTCTAATAAAATTTGAGAATTGTTTGGGCATCCTGAAAGATTGGTTTAAAAACTTACTTTATTATTCTTTCAATTTGTTAGCTTCTAATTTAGCACATCACAATGTTGCATGAAATAAATTCAGTTCAATAGATTGAAGCTGTCTACTCAAACTTGAGAAAACACTTTCAATGACTAGTAGAGAGATTACATTAATTTCGTAATGAAAAAATTGGAAATATAGATTTGCTTTCACATATTTTAAATCGTTTTGCGAACTGCTTTAAACGAAAGAAGAAGAAGAAGTGGTTCGATGAATTTGATAATACGTATAATTGCAGTATGTTTTTCGACAAATCGTGTTGGATTATATGGAATGATTGACTCGATGTGTGCAATATTTTTTGGCTTAAATAGTGGGCTCCGTTCATAGAAATTGTTTAGCTGTTGGTCAAAATAGACTTTGAGTTTCTCACTTAACATTCTGATCATTTTACCAATAATTTCCATTACCTATGGAGTCAGTTTGAATCTTACAAGAGTCACTCGCCGCTAGGTTGAGTGAATGAGAAGAACAATGGATGAACATGCACTTCGGACATTGATTAGTTGATCACATTGACAAGTTCACGAGTAACGACTTTGCAAATGCACATGATAAGCTTATTTTGAACAACAGTCGAAATGCAATCAGCATTTTTGGTGCTGTTTTAAAATGTTTTTTTAAGTGTAGCCTCTCCACTTTGAACTCTAAATCGCAAGTCCTAATCGACGGAACCTAAAACACTCAACGACTCACTCACGAAATTGGTGAATGTTCTCAATGGAAACTTGTTACATTCGTCATAACTCTATTCCGAAGTAATACATCATGATTCTAAAAATCACATTTTGAAATTTGAATTAAGAAAAGATACGTTTGAATAAAAAAAAAGTCTGATATCGAGATAGCCAAGGAAATATGAACGCCTCAAACATGGCATGGCAATTCCAATCTCAATGAATTGAGAAATAATCTTTTTTTCGATGCCCTCTTGTTGAGTCTATTCACCAGATTGGGCAATAATTGTGTTTTGTGAACATGTTGTAATGTTCAGACATAAACTTTGGCGCAAGTGGTGCTAAATGAAAGTTTCGGACACTGATTACAATGGACACAAAAACCACGCGATTTCAAACGCTAGCGTTGTTGTTGCATATGAAATTGTTAGATAGGTCAAAATCTTTCAATTTAATGCCATTAACCTGACGAGAAAGCATGCCAGTTAAATGAAAGAATAATCAATACAAATCGAAATTGAGTAGATCTTGATTGTGCTAACAAAACAAACTATGAATTGTTTTGTACTAAAAAACTAAAGCACGAGTATAACATATTTGTATTTCGACTTCATTTCAAAAAATCTTTCACTTTCGTATAATCAATTCTCAAAAAAATTTTGATTTGTCAATCTTCAGTGAGGGGCCATGGCCCCTTGTGCCCCCTATTGAATACGCCACTGTTTTTGTTTTGTTTCACTCCAATGTTCATAATGTACAAAAAATACTTTTCTGAATTTGAAATACCGAAAAAGTATGAAAAATATTTATTTATCCCATATAAATGAATATAATTTATGATTTATTGAAAATTAAGGACAACTCGGGTATGTAATTGACTTAATTGATTTTGTTTACTGCAAATACTAGAAATAGTAATTTTGACCTTTAAAATTTGGATATAAACACTATTTTTATTTTTTAAAACGAAGTTTACTTTTTGTCATTAATTGATTTTTTTATCTGATGCATTTTACTCAGTCAAATGTTTCTTCTGTTGCTGGTTTGCTGATTTTGGCTGACATGCACAATGCTAAACTTCTCAAGATTGAGTCAATCAAGTATATTGTGAGGTCAGTTTTTTAAGTGATTAATTAATTTTAATTATTTTGTATTAAATCATACAGAAACACCAACTTGGTCATCTCTACCGTCAAGTGGACCGAATTGATGCAAACTAAACCCAAACTGTTCAATGAGTTTTGTCCACCTAATCAAATGTACACTGAGAATAGAAAATCCCAACCGAATTTGAAACACTCATGCTTTGTATTGAATTCATCAACAGATGATTGCAAGTGACTTGGCTCAGTGCAATTGAATCGGTGTGTTCATTTTCCAACACCCCAATTAGTTTCTCACCATTCGTTTTTAGTGTCAATTTGATTGTCTCACAAACTGTCTCCACATCTTCTTCTCGTGTATCTTTTGACAGAGTATATTTCCAAAATAAACATAAATACTAATTGATAAAAAACAGCCATTTATTGTATTAGTGCAGCATAGAAAATTTGAAATTGTGAGATATATAATCAAGAAAGCATAAATTAATTGTCTGTATGGAACATGGTTCGAATGCACTGATCGGTTGAATGCTTCTGCATTTGTACCATTGCAATCATCAACAAGCGTACCTCAAATGGATCTACCAAACAAATGGACATAAATTCATATTCGAACAAACAAACAAAAATATCCAAAATATTCAATCTTTTATAAATTATTATTGAAATGACAGAATTCTAAAATGACAAGCTGGAATTATTAAGAATGGAATAACTCAATTAAAACCTCATTTGTGGATATGCACATGAGAGGGCCAAACCTCAAAACATTTGCCCAATCAAGAAAATTTAACAAATACTTTAAACAACTTTGATTTTCAACATCAGTGTTTAAATACAATAACCGTAATTGTTCAAGTCAACTAATCATACACTTACAAGATGGCATTGTGTCATAGGCAAACAATGATTGGTGATTGGACAAGTTTATTGAACAATTGAAAAGAAACTTGGTTTATGCGAATAATATGTGAAATAATAGAAGCAGTCATTTATTGAATTGTTACAAATGTGAATATTACAAATAGTGAGTTATATCAACAAATTGAATGTGTGGTCTGTGTGGAGAATGTTGTGAGATGTGGAGTTGGGTTGACAGTTGACTGTGATTGGGTGATGGTCAGTGGTCAGATTGGTGAGTTGTGTTGAGGAGATAGTCACGAGGGTTGCGATTGTCTTCAATGCCAAGTTCACGCTGGGCTTTCTGGCTTCGAGGGAGATTGAAATGTTTAGTGCGGATGTGTGTGATTACATCGCCTTGATTTGTTGAAGCATAGCCACACATGTCCCAGGAACATTTGAAAGGTTTGACTTTTTGGTGAATGCGTTGGTGATCCTTGAGATGGCTATTTTGGGTGAATGACTTTCCGCAACCAGTCACTTCACAATGGAAAGGTTTGACACCAGAGTGACTTTGTTGGTGACGATTGAAATTGCCAGTGTGGTTAAATGACTTGCCACAGTTGGGGAATCGACAAGTGTAGATGGTTGAGTTTGTTGTCTTGGGATGGACTGAATTCTGATGACTCTTGATTTCGGATCGAAATGTAGCCACTTGATCATAGTGACAACCATCATAACCACACTTGAACTGACCTTCGAAGTGATGGTGATGTAGATGATAATACAACTGACCTTGGGACTTATATGTCTTGGTGCAGTGAGCACATGGCCAGGTGGAGATGTTCGAATGATTGTCTTGAACATGTGGACCTAGTTCACACCTATAAAGCAAATCAATTAAACTAAGTCAACACCACCACACCACACTCACCATTGCTCAAATCTTTCGTTGCATCCTTCAGCCAAACATCGATACGGAGATATGTGATGTTTACTTCGCAAGTGATCGTTCAACTTGTCAGTGTCAGCAACCTCATCCTCACAGCCATCCTCAGTGCACTTCAACTTGACAATCTCAATCTTGTAATGTCCACCTTCTTCCTCACCCAACTCGGTTTCATCGTCATCGTCTTCAATTTGTCCCAAACCTTCTTCTCCTCCACTTTGCTCGTCCCCTTCCCTCTCGTCAAGTGCCACTGCAGAACTCACTTCCTGGACGGTCTCTGTGCGGTGCAAGTCTGTCTCCACTCGAGTTCGCTTCGAGTTGGTCATGGGACCATTCATGGACACTTGGCCGCTTGTCATGGCTGTGCGTTTTCGTGTGCGACTTTGTGACTGTTTCGTAGTTGGCCATTGGTTGTGGCCGTGATTGGCTGGCTCGTTAGGCTCGTGATCAGCTTTGTCCACTTGTTGGTCAACACTTTGTTCAATCTGTGAGCTGTTGGTCAGTTGCATTTGGCAGTTGGCTGATGGAGACAGCTCAAAGTTGGTTGCGGTGTTGAGTTGATCACGTGATGGAATGTCGATTGTCTGATTGGGCTGCACCACTTCATCAGGATGGACTGGATCGTCGATTTGTATCGAATTGTCATCATCATCACTCACCACTTCCTTCTTCACCAAACGTAGGTCACATCCTCCACGATCATCTTCATCATCTTCCTCCTTTATTTCTTCTTTGATTTCTACCTTCACATCATCCGATTCGGTTTTGATGTATTCAGACACAAATTCCTGTTTGATGAAAATGTCATGATCCTCTTCGTCATCTTCCTCTTTTATTTCCACCTTGATTTCTTGCTTCACATCTTCATCGTCCGATTCAGTTTTGACCGTCACTTGGTTGGCTGCAGTGTCTGGGAAAATATCAACAAATGTAAATAAAGTAAACAAACAGCCAAAACTCACCATTATCAACTCCGTCATCTTCATATTCTCGTTTCATGTTATACTGCACCATCAAATCATCATATTTCTTCTTCTCTTGTTCCTTCATCTCCACCAGTTGTGCTCGTAGTTGATCATTTTCACCAATCAGCACTCGTTCACGGTCCACAAGTTGACCAATTTCCTCTACTAACTCGTGATGTGATCGAGAAGTTGTCTCGTCGTGGCCTGCAGATGCGTGACGATTCATTTCTTCGTAAATGAGAATTGACGAATGCAGATAGATGAGGAGAGATAAGCAACAGAGAACAATAGCGAAAAGTGAATATGACAACACAAAACGAGGTGTCGAAAGGTGCTGTCTAGCAAAGTGTCTCGAGTGCGACTGTTTGTTGTTGTTGCCGTGTGAGAGTGAGAGGTAATGCAGCATGTCACACCATCGATAGTTGAGAGTGAGAGCACAGTTCTCACGTGTTTACATGAACGTGTTTACTCTCTCCTCTCTGTGTGTTGTTGCCTTCCAAAGTGAACTCGACTCTACCTTTCCTCACCCAAAATGAATCCCTTTCTGGAACACCTCTCCACCCGAGTCGATGCCACAGCTGCCGACCTGAAGACATCACTGCACTCGCATGTGGACTCGACTGTGGACAGCAGACTGGACACATTCAAAGTCGAGTTGGCCTCGCTGGTTCGGTCTGCTGTGGTCGAGTGCATTCGCACTGAAGGAAGATATCAACACTGGCGGGTCGAGACCACCTACACCCCCATTGGGTCTGCTCATCAACACAATCAATCTCTAAATGATGTTGCTCTAATGCCGAATCACTCGAACAGTTTCATCGAAGGCATACCGCCACCTTTGCTGACCGAGTTTAGTGCCGCAGGTCAGGTCACAACCGAATGTATTGCCGATGTGACCTTTCCCTCTGGTCATTCTGTCTCCATTCCACTCTACAATGTACCAAATCAACACCAATCCCAACACATTTCCGAGCAATCTTCTCTTCTCCCCAATTTGGACACTACCGAACAGGACAACACTTCAGCACAATCTGCACAAACAAACAACAACCAACAAATCAATCTCGAGCCATTTCAAACTGACAATCGTGTCTCGTTGCTTGCGATTGCATCGACCAGTGCAGCTGTCTCCGATGGTCTTCCTTCCACCAATTCTGTCTCATCACCTTCGAATGTATCTTCACCAGTCCGCACTGTTCAACCACCGAATGACATTCACATCAAACAAGAACAACTCGATGAGCAGTCACACAACGGACACCAACAACAAATGGACAGTGAAGGTATGACTTGTTGGTTGTTTGTATTTGACTTTATTAACATTTGTTGTAATTCACACAGATCCAGACACAAATGCTCACAATGTCAACATCAAAACTGAACCGATTGAAGGCGATTTTGTGGTGGGCAAGGAGGAAATCAAAGAGGAAGATGAAAATGACGATGACTGTGATGGATGTGACAGATGTTTGGTGAAGCCTAAATTGGAAAGTGATGGCGATGACGGAGTGGTCAACCATGGTATTAGTTTTGGTTGTTTGTATTGTTGACTTATTTACTTATTTGTTGCTATATTTACTACATAGGCACATTGACCAATCAAGGGACTATCAAAACTGAATGGAATGATGAAGAGGTGAAGGAAGAAATCAAAGAAGAGATCAAAGAGGATGAAGATGAAGATGGTCACGACGATTTTGGATTTGTCCGTTGTGTTGTGAAGAAGGAAGAGGTGAGTGATGATGATGAAGTGGACAATGAAGGTGGACTGATTCGAGGTGGTGACAATGATGAAGTGGATGATGAACGATATGAAGTGACTCAACCAAATGTTGATTGTGGCCAACTGTTGAGCAATCCATCCAGAGACAGGAAAAATGTTTCGAATGCGAACGAATCGATCGAGGAAGGTGGCACTAATTTGTCGCGTGAACAACACAACACCACCACTTTGAATGAGCCCAATGCCAATTGTCACCTTCGACCAGCACTGCACAAGACGAGACAAGCCCAACTGCACTCAACCAACAGGCAACTGCTTCCACGGGTCGAAATGCGACTAAACGAAAACAACCAACATCGAATCGATCTGCGAAAAGATCGAAGAAAACAATCGAGGTTGATGATGGGGATGACATTGCCAACGATGATCGAGAAGAAGCAAAGATCAAAGTGCTCCATTTGAATTGTACCCAGTCAAATTGCACTGTCAAGTTGGATTCTATGGTTCACTTGCACAATCACTTGAGCACTGTGCATCAACTTGCTCCTCTTCGATGTTTTGCCTACAATTGCAATGCACGATTAGATAATCGGTAAATGAATTACTATTATAATGCCACATTAAGTTGACCTAGTTTTATTTTTAGATCAAAACTTGGTGATCACAGCAAACAACACCATTCTCAAGATGCTCGTTTCCTGTGTTCAGTTTGTCCTAAAGAATTTGATTCTCAACATAAAGCTTACATTCACTGGTACCATCATCATCTGACTGGTCAGTTCAAGTGCAATCTCGCGAGCGACTGTGCTCAAGTGACCGACACTCGTAGCAAAATGACAACTCATCGCCGAACCAACCATCTCAAGCATGTCCACTGCACCCACCCTGGCTGTACTGCTTCGTTTTCCTGCAATAGTCAACTGGCAAAACACCAACTGACCCATCTCGCCAGTAATCAATTTCATTGCAATTGGCCTCACTGCAACAAGCAATGCAAACTACGTATAAATCTGGTCTCGCACATCCGAACGAAACACTTTGGACTGCCTCAATCAATGAAAGCACAGAATGAGAAGAACATTGTGGACCTGCGAGACCCGAACGAATATGTTCGAGTGGTGGTGGACGAGTGATGGCAGAGTTGATTTGACTTTTTATTTACTCATAACGTCTGTCTGAGCATTTCATTTTAATGCATTTTCCTTTATTTCTCTTATTCATATTTCTCAATTTGTTTCTCCCAATGTTCAATGTTAGTATTATATTTGATTGTTCATTGTCTCACTTGATTGATCTAATCTTTAAATGTATGTCTTTGTCTGAGTATTAGCACAATAAACATAAATGTTGCTTTGTAGAATCGAAACTAGCGAGTACGTATGAGCGTAATAATTTGACAAAATGAAATTGGTTAATTGGGACTTGTGAAATGTAACAAACGAAATTAAAGCACGCATTTCTAAATGATAGTTTGGAATATTAGATTTGGATTGGGTGATTCAACATTTTTGTTTTGTTTCACCCCAATGTTCGCAATGTACCAAAATAATTTTCTGAATTTGAAATACTGAGAAAGTATGAAAAAATATTTATTTATTAAATTCCGTATAAATGAATATATAATTAATGATTTATTGAAAATGAATGACAACTCGGGTTAGTAATTGACTAACATATTGTTAGGAAAGCGCACCAACTATTGTGGCGACAAGCGGTTTAGTTAAAGTTTTAAACCTTTTAATTTCAATTATAATAACTTAATTTTCTATTAATATTATGAGATATATTTTAAAAGATCAGAAGGCGAGACTAGTTTCGTATAATAATTTGTACCTTTTAACAACAGGAAGAATCAAAATACCGAGAAAAAATGTATTTGTTTCAATATAAACCACCAATTTATGGAAATACACGCTTGTTGATTTCCATTATAAGCTCGGGTAAACAAGTGAAAATAAAGGTTCTGGAGGAACTTGCTCAGAAGTCGAGTTATGGCAAACTTTTCCAACCATAAGGGCTTTAATTAAATTGATATTGAATCATGCAATAAATAAATAAACAATGATTGTTGTCAGACTGAATTTTGAATTGTTTCGTCAATTTTGTAGCATCAGAGGTACAGGTACCGCTTAGTTTTGTGAGCGAATGTGACCCTACTCAGGTCATAATTATCGTGAATTGTTGAACCAAAAAGAATCAACGATTAAGGATTGTTCAGTAATAACCTCCATTATATAATGTTAATATTTAAAAGTTATTAATACGAATGTCAAAATATAAACATAATAATTAAAAACAATTTAAAAAATTAAAAAAAAATTGAGTATAACCTTTGTCAAAAATCACAAAGCAAATTCGTGAGAATATATTTATAAAACAATAATTTGCACTTCCTCAGTTACTGGCATTCTGATAATAGTTGAATGAAACCTTTTATTTCCTACACCGCGATGCTATTTTAATTTACTTTGTAAATTGCAATTTTATATTTTGTTGATTGCCAACTGATGCTGAAACAAAGTTTATGTTGTGACAATGTCATTATGATATTATCAAATGTACATGTCAAATGTGAAAACGATCAGATAAATATTTTGAATTTTGAATTTACATAAAATGCCAATAAAAATATACAAACAAAAATGGCTAAACAGACTTATGTCAAAATGAAATCGCTTATGTATGAGAATAAATATTAGTAAATTACCTTCAAAATAAAGATATGCTATACTGTGCAAAGACACTCTCGTTTGTTGACATTTTTGCTAAGTGGATACAGTTGAATGTTCATTATTGAATTAAGGAATTGAAATAAATTGTCGTATCACTACGTAAAAGAAAGAATAAGTTTGTTTTAAATAGTTAAACCATTTTATTGATACTGTGTTCAATTCCTAAAAATGGAATTCGAATGAATGAGTTTTGTCAAGCTCCGAACTTTTCAGCATTAGGCAAAATTTTTCCGGATGAATTTTTAATGCAAGGCAGCTCAAAGTATATGTAAAATAAAAGTAATTCAAATTTACATTTTTAACTAGTCAACATCTTCTGTTGATAATTCTTTCGTTCAAAAACATTGTTGCTTACTCGCAAAAACAACCAAATTATTGATAAGTTTGAGTTGACGATTCATTTGTTCGAAATTCACTAAGAAACCATGAACGATTAGTTATTTGAGTTATATTGATAAACAATGCATTTGCATGTTAATTTCTACTAAATTGGGACCGGTTAGATTAGGTGTTGAAGTTTCGCTGTTCAAGATTAAAAATAATTAAATACAAAAGATAGAATAAAACGATTCAGGGCATACACCGTCTACTACCAACTTTTTTAAAGTATATATATGTAAGTGTTCCTCTCTATGTTCGGACACTTATTCTGCTGTATCATTGTTTTGTAACCCTGACCGTCAGATGGCATCGGTAACTATTCTTTTCATATCTTTCCTTTTCCCCTCTCTTCTCTGCTGTTGGTTGTTTTGACCTAGCTATCTTGTCTCGTATTCGCTCTCATCACTTAACTCAAACTAATGGCAAACATCTGCAGTACATCGACACTCACAGGTGAACCTCTACTACAACCTACTCAACACGGTTGAGTCAACACACGCGCTATTACCTACTTTACCTTATCTCTCTACAACTTGGACCTAGCAACTTCGAGCTTGAACCCTAGACTATCATCGTTTGGATCGTTATCTCTGCCCTCTTTTTCGGGTGTCCGACATATTCGACTGATTTCTTTTCGGCGTGAGAATCTTGGAATCTGGTTTCGTCCTCAAATATTAAGGTTGTCCCATCATTGCAACCTAGTTTGATCATTCCCTCGTTGCTCTTCTTCTTCTCATAACAAATCTCATCATACACACTCACATTGATCCGTCCTTACCAATACCGTACCCACCAATTTCGTATGCGCGCCTCCTCCTCACCCTCCAACTCACCTATTCGTCTGTGCCACTAGAACCATCTGCAGTGCCACCCTTTACCCCCCACCTTTGCCCTCCTCGACAGCGAGACAATATAAGCGAACGTCAAACTTCCACTAGTTGCCTTTTTCTTTACCTTTTTTTGAGTACGGACCTCACGTCTGTCTTCTCGAGACAACTACTTTCTCTTTCCTGCCTGCCATGCTGTCTGCCGGAAAGGATGGTTTTTCCCAAATAAATTGGTCACTGGTTGAAGTATCGTTCTCTCGATTATTCTGGTAAAGGCACCATTCCACATGGTCAACCTTTCATGTATTTAAATAAAAGATCACACAAATAAATTGTTGAAATATTTGAAATTGATTTTTTATTGTTATTTACCTTTAAAAATTTAAAGTCGAGGGTACTGTAAAAACATTTATTTTAAACAATCATTTTTACATAAGACCAAGATAGGCGTGCAAACAAGATGTATAAATTATCTCGGTAAGAAATTTTCAATTTGAAATACAAAAGATAACTAATTAATTTAACCTTTTTATATAAAGAACGAATACGTTCGTTAGTTAGAAATAAAGAATATTATTGAAAATAAATCCAATTTTTTATATAAAATTCCACGAAAATCACATTTCAAGACGAACATATTTGATTTTATGAATGGTATTAAATTCAAACCCTTGAATAGGGACGACCTATTTGTGATCCATTTGGAATTGCTTCTATCATTTATTGATTAAAAAATAAATTTTTTAAAAATGAAGTTTTATTAGTGCTCCAACTTTCTTATATATAAATAAGGATATAAATCACAATAATTGAATAACATCAAATTAAACAAATTAACCTGAACTTGAACTCCTTCCACATAACTTCCTTCTTTTAAAGTCTTTTTAGCATAGTTTAAAATGAAATTGGTTTCAGTTAGTCATGTATAATATGCCATGACTCATGATTCTAATCGATTAAATTTTCACTGATTGGAGCATCGTTAAAAATCATTATTAAAGTCAAATTTTGTTTGGACAAATTATTCTTACCGTACATTGACAATGTAGAAGAATGTCAGTGATGATGTGATTCTGAATAAAACAACCGTGTTTCACGATCTGAAGGTGTAAATTAGATTACCTTTTAAATATCACAATTGAATTTGTTTTACAATTGGACAACTGTATCGAATACAAAAACGCTTTGCGTAAATTATAATAAAATTTTACTAATTAAACATTTTAAAGTGTTTAAATTAATTTCGCCGTTTTAAAATTCGAATATCATTTCATTTCTTATCTAGCCGTGGGCCAAACCCAATGACAAAATAAACATAATAAATGAAACAAAATATGATAAAATTTAAAACTGTTGAGCTGATAGTGTTTGAGTAATGGTAATGTTTTCGATGCACAAAGAAATGAATAGTCAAATAGATAATTCAATCAATTTAAATGGAGAGAAGAGTAGAGTCTACGAGTTGCCTAAAAACTTGTTTGTTCGGGAAATAAGGGTTGATTTATATGTTAAAGTCTAAAACAATCTGTTACCTGGATCTTCTTGTTCGTATATACGCCAGTTGTGTTCAATTTCAACTATTGAAAACGATTTCTTGTCAACTTTAACGTAGTAAATCAAATCCGTTTGACTGGTTCGATACGCGATCAGTAGTTACATAAGATGTCGGACTTGAGTTGGTGCTACAGGTGAACTAAAAGTCACTGGTAAGACAAATCACTCAATGCCAATCATTGAATTTATCTAAAAGCTGATAATTATAGTCAAGGTGAGAAGAAGGCAAATGTCGTGTCTGCCATAATGATAAGTTCGAATTGATAAAAAATAACTTGATAAGAACGTACAAAAGTTTCAAGCAGATTAGATGCACAAGTGTGGGCGCATGTACATTTAAAAGTTTGCGTGACTATTTAAACTATTAAAACGCACAATGTTGTTTTTGATTAAGAATTAATTCAAGAAATATATGTAAAGATAGTCTGACCTTAGTGTCCCAGTTCCAATTGGAACCAAGACTTTGGGCCAGAACTATCCTTATGGCAGTGAAATAAACAAGCGGCCAACTCGACAACTGATAAAATTTATTTTCAATTTCAAGATTCAAATTCAAAGTACAACTTGAGCCGGTCATGAACGCGCACACACGTCCATTCAGGACGGTGGCTAAAACCGAACTCTCGAATGAGATTACAAGTGAAAAAGAAGTGTATTTAGGGGCAAAGCAGACTGGGCGATCAATGTTGGTGTCCTAATGGTGATTGTAGAGAGGAAGGGTCGATTCAAGGCCAATAGTGAGGGAGAGAGACGTCAAATAACATTTCGGCGAATTAGCAGGAAAAACTCATAAATTTTAGGAAAAGGGAGCGATTTTTGTTCGTTTGCTTAAAACTAAGACAAACAGAAACGTACGAGGCACGATTATGATGCAACAGGATGTGCGAGGGTAAAGGTCGCGTTGCGGTGGTCGTTAGTGGTCGTAAGTGGTCGAAAGTGGTCGAAAGTGGTGGTCGTGGCCAATAGTGAGGGAGAGAGATGTCAAATGTGTTCGGTTGAGAGTGAAAAGTTCAAGCTAAAAGTACAAATAGTCAATTACAAAGTAAAAATCAATCACAAATTCAAATAAAATATTAACAAAAGAATTTCGATAAAAATTCGGCAGAATTTACATATATTATATTAACCTTTTCATTTAAACTAAGTCATTTCTTAACTTTACCCCCAAATTTTTAGAATTTATCAAGTTAGTTGCTAAACTAGTTTTGAACCAGCAGCTGGCATTTTGAATCATTTTAGCTATCATAAATAAAAATAGATAATGCCATTGGCATAAAAGTCGGAGCGAGAGTATGTGAAACATTCGTTTCCCTTTTGACAAAATCTTTGTTTTTCGAAACAGTTCATACACAACAGGAGTGGGCCACTTTTTTATTTTCAATTGGCAAATAACAATTTAACTTTCAAAATAGATACATAAATCTTTATCCATCCCAAGCATCTTAACAATTCTGGTTCAAAAGACAAGAAAAACAGAGATATTTTTTTGCTAATTGTGGGATTGTTAAATTGTGCTTAAGATATGTCTAATACAAAATCAGTTTTGGTAATGGATTATTAGGAAATATCTGATTGACAAATTGTTGCCATTAAAAATAACCAATACGGTCATTTGGTAATCGTCCAGCCTTCCCCTGATATTGTACATAAAAGTAAATAATTTTGATTATTAAAGAACACCCAAGATTTAATAAACTACCGATTATAACGATGAACAATAAATTAAATCTAGTTGGGCTTGGGTTATATTGGGGGCATTGAGAATATATTTGTTCTCTTAATTTCAATTTAATTTGTTATGTTTTACATATTAAAACGCCGTACTATAAACTCTCCATATTTTCCGGATAATTTTTATTACATTAATAAAAGAATGACATGATCCAAAATTAAAATGAACTAAACTCAAATAAATTGCAAATATTTTTTCGGTTCACAAATACAAATACATTATTTGACAATTTTTTAGATACACTGCAAGATATTATTAATCAGATAATGATGTTTGCAATCAATTTTTTATAGTCATCACACAAATCTACAAATCTCGTATAATGCTGAATCCACTAAATTGGCAAATATATTTAAGAAATGAATTTATTTTTGACGGTAAAACGGCAGATAGTTTTTAAAAAAATAAACCGATTCATCCATTGTTTTATATTAATTCAAATCTTATCATTCGTGATAAAATTTCAATCATTTAATATCTTTGCACTTAATTTTTCGTTATATTATACTGCAACTACCCTTTGATGGTCATTAACGGTTTGTGAGTACCATTGGTCAGCCCCGAACATGTTGAAGAACGTAAACAAACACTCGGACAAACGTGCATTCTATTCATATTGTCCGCATCCAACTTACTGGTTCATATTTTGGTGTGCATGCTACTGCGCATCTCCATCGCGCACAGCGGGCGCTCTACTTGCCTGCTGTGTGCTTGTCTGTGTCTCACACGCAATGTTGACACTCGGGCCCTACACATTTCTATACAAAATTTTGAATTTTCAATGAATCATAACTCCGCTGCCCTTTGACCTACAGTAACCTATTTTCGCACTGCACATCTTCACCACCATCAGAACACTGAGTTAAATTTTCAGACCGATCCATACGGTAGTTTCAGAGGAGTATTGGGGACAAAAATTGCGTGTTCTCCCAATTTCTCTCGGATGATATCGTCGCTCACAAACAAACTCACACCTCGCTCGCTCCGCTCGCTCAGCGTGAGTTTGTTTGTTCGCTCCTCTAACAAGCTTTATGAAATGAAAACAAACGAGCCAATATGACTTTGTTAACACGCATGACGTATGTTCGTATATGTATTTCAAAAAATATAAAGATTTTAACTGAAAGTAACAACTAAAACAATATTATTCTTGGCTGAGTTTGTTCGTTCATTCGACATGTAAACTCGTAAATTTACCTAAATGTCTTGAAGATATTAATTCAAAAGCCCCAGTTAGGTAACATGTAAAAAGTTATAGTTGAAATTGATTGGCGATATTGATTGCGGTGTGGCGAGTATGTTTGTTCATTCGACATGTTAGATTGAGAAACACTGTTATTGAATATAACATTGCGGTGATACCTTTTATTAACTATACTGTCGAAGATTTGATTAAAAAAACTTTATACTACCAGATTATGTTCATCCAAGTTAAAACCACATTGATTGATTATTTTATTTTTAAACCTTTTTAATCAGCCAAAAGTAATTTGTTTTAATGTTTGACGAAACAAAAATTATAGTTGGATACATTTAAAAAAACCACTAGCACATGTTGCAATATTCTGTTCACTTCATGTTATTTATTATTCAAACTGCTAAATTCAAATAGCTATCAGTAGAAAATTAAATGAATTGCTTGTAGAAATAGTTTAATAAATGAAACCTTTTGTAATGAACACACTTTTCATGCCTTTAACGATTTTCAACCCAAATTTAAAATATGAAGGAAACCGTAAAGAAATACTTGTATTATATAATTGTTTGCGGATAAGTGATTCGAAGGATTGATTTGTCAAATTAAGCGAGTACTTATAATGAGTATAGCAGTGATACCTTTTATAAACTTCATCAACGGAAAAGAAAATATCGACGAAAATTTATATTAATTAGCTTACGTTTGTTTTATTTTGATCAATACTCTCAATACAGTCAAAATCTTACTTTTTTCTTATTAGTTACATCACATTACATTACAAATACTTAATAAAATAATTTATTTAAAAACGTTTTACAAATTTAAAATTGAACCTTTAAATAATCATCTACTATGAATGAATTATGCATAAACGAACTTGATAATTTGTTTACCAATCGAGAGATGACCAATGAGATCGAAACATTGATATAGTATGGAAAACTATGTGTGAATATGAAAATTGAAAACAAGATTTGATTGGTATTCACTTGAATTTACTTCTTTCTGCTATCCATTGAAATTATAAAACAAGAAAACGAAACCAAGATGTCCCAGATAGTATGATCCCCACCACGATCATTCCGATTCCAATTCAGAAATGGCCCGAACCACAGGCAACACTTCTCATACTTGTTCTTCGTTTAGAAATGTGCCAGTCGACTTGACCGATGTCAAGGATTTTCAACTTAAAATAGAGCACCGGGAAATGTTTACAGTGAACTTGGATAAGCCTATGGCTGCTTATTTCCACGGCTTTGTAATAAAATAATAAAGTTTTGTAAACAAATTTATTGTAAGTCAAATATATTGAAAATAACCTATTATTATAACCTATTATTGACTCGTGTTTCAAAAATTCATTTTAAAAATATAATATTATAAACCATTAAAAATTAAATTAAAGATTAAACTACGTGAAATATTTATTAATCAAACCTTTTTAGCATTGCTAAAATACCACGATTTAATTTAGTTTATCATTAAACTAAGCAAAGATAAGTTTAAAACTGTAAGTGACAAAAAAGTACAATTGAATAAGCGTCAAGTAACAGCCAGAGAGGACAAGTAATGACTTGAGTGCAAAGACTCAATTTGATTTGACATTTGGGAGTTAATGTTAGTGTTGTTTTGTAAGGCACAAGAAACGAATTTCCAAATAAATAAATAAGATCACTGCAATCACATGTGAATAAAAATTATTACGAGTAGAGTCCATTAGTTGCGAAATAGCCAACTTGTTTGTTATATGTAGAGATAAGAGTTAAATTATTAACTATTTTTGTAATGCAAACCTAATTACCAAAAAAAAGAAGAACAAATTATGTTTAAAATTTCATAATAATAAAAAACGTGCAATAAAGTTGAGTTGAGAAAACCTTTTAAATGAAGTAAAAAAGGAAGTTAAAAGAGTTGAAATGCAAAGAAGACAAGAGTTGAGTAGAGTCTACGAGTTTGGTAAACCTAAATTTTTAGAATGGATTAAATCTTATCATTATTAGTTTTGTTTTTAATTTCATTAATTTATTATTGATAAATTTATTCATTACACAAAAGTAAGTTAAAAACTAAATAAATAAAAGAGACTGGCAATTTTGTAGATTGACAAAATGGTTACATAAAAGTAATTAGACCTTTTGAATCACTGAATGAATGTCCAATCTAACAGACAACTTTATTCAACGTAAAGCTGTGTTGCGCAAATAAGGCGGATTGATAAACTGAAGTTCAGTGCAAAAAGTTCAAATTATTATTTTGAAAGTTTCAATAATCACAAATTTGAATATCCGATTATCCAATTAGTATAAAAAAGGTTATATTTCAAAACCCTTGTATCGAGAATCGATTTTTAAAAGAAATTTGGAAACTATACTACTTTGTGGTTCAAACAGTTGATAGTAGATTCAACTGTCAGTTCTTTAACACCATTCAGGCGGCAGTAAAACAAATTTTTAAAAATTTTTCAAAGTTCGTAAAAGAACCAGTTTGAAGACTAGCCAACACAAATAGAGAGAAAACAAAAAGACTGTCTGATAAACGTGTGAATGGCCAAATGATTGAGCATTCTGTAAACAATAATTAAAAAACCTTTTAAGAAAACCCATTATATCTGAGAAGAATACAATTAGGAATGCGAATACGTGTTATTATATTTTAACGAATGCAAACCAATGACCAACGTGCAAAGCCAACTTGAATGTGAATGAAACCAATATGACCGTACCTATTTGATTCATAAAGTTGTCAGAGTAACCAAAATGATATTCGCGCGAAGATAATAAAAGAGATTAAATCGGAATTATCATCAGAGTTAGTAGTACAAAACAATTTCACTCATAAAAGTTCGATTCAGAAAATAAAATCCAAATAAATCAATATAATATATTGATAAAGTTCAAATCGCTGGTAATCTCAACATACGATTGTCTACTTCTCAGTATTGTTGTTGCCGAAATAGGCCTTCAAAGTCATCAAAAAATTGAAAATGTCTGATTTAAAAAATTTATTTACAATGAAATTATGTTAAAGGTAAGTAGATAATTTTTATTAATTTTAGTTATTTTTATTTAACCTTTTAAACAGAGCATAGAAATGGATTCAAAATAAGTTGTACTGATGATTGCAAGAAATACCTTTATTTGCCACGCATAGTCCAGAGGCAATCAACAGAATTTATCGTGGGAAAACCTTTAATCAAATCGATAAATTGAGCAGACTTTCAGAATGTAAAAGTGAAAGTAGATTTTATTGTTAAAATATAAATTAAATTACAATTGAATGTAAAGAATAGATCAAGTTCACTCAAGAGGACCATTGGTCTGTCCTGTGTCCACTTGGACGTAATCGGAGGCGATAGTCAAGTTGTTCTTGAGGGCATTTATGGTTGGGTCGAGGATGAGAAAGTGCCTTCCTGCGATGTGGATGGCTATGTAATAAGAATGAACAATTAAGTCAGTTAGAAAAAAAAATTCAATCCCCAAAATTACCTGTTGTTGTTGGTTGTTCTGTTTGTCACTCTATTCACATTGATTTGCATTGAATATTGTGAATTTACTAACAAATTTTTACCATTTTATAAACACAAGTGTTGTACGAGTTTCAATAGAACATTTTTCCTCTTATGAAAGGGATGATGAAATCATTTTAATTATTAGGCACAAACAAGTTATGATAATTCAAAAAATGTGTTTAAATAGGATTGTTGTTTTTACCTTTTATAAAAGAACAAATAAACAAGCGATTTTAATGAAAATAAATAAATTGCGCGTTTTATACCAAAAGTTGTATGTAAAAGATTTAAACTCTCAATGGTGTCATTTTGGGCAGGTTCTTGAATCAAAAAGTAAAAGCTAGTTATGAGGTAAAATTGAAATGTATATGACCATACTACTTTGTTTTTACATCTCAATGTTTATTGTTTGAAAGTTTCAGACACATTTGAATGTGCACTTTACATTTTACCTTTTAATCGCGTGGAATAGAATATTAGGAAATTATTTATTATAAAAATAGAATTTGTATAATTCCTTTATCAAAACGAACCTGATTGTGACCTAACAAATTGTAAATTAAAAAACACTCGAGTTGTACAATCTGACAATTTAATTGATCAAATGAATCTAAAGTTTTATTAAAGTTTTGAGTTTTAACATTTTTACCTTTTGCTGATCGTATATTAATAGTCCATTAATTCAACATTTTCGGGTCAACATAAACACTTTTACCAAAGGCATTTAAGAAATGTTTACATTTTCCGGTAAATGTGCACAATTACTGGTAAATCTTTGTAGTGCACATGAAAACAATTTTACTTTACAAATTTACTGGAGAAAGTGCACTTTTACCGACTATACACTTTTACAGTAACATATATACGTTGT
Source organism: Rhizoglyphus robini (assembly GCA_023373905.1). NCBI lineage: Eukaryota > Metazoa > Arthropoda > Arachnida > Sarcoptiformes > Acaridae > Rhizoglyphus > Rhizoglyphus robini. The sequence goes on along the minus strand of JAKIJQ010000092.1, from coordinate 23,687 downwards.
ATCATATGGTTCTTATTGGTCTCCAAAATATTTAAAAAATTAAAAAATTAATTAAGAAAAAATTTATTTAATAAGTTTATTTTCATTTTATAAACTTGAAATTTGGAATGCAAATTTATTTTTGACCTTTTAAGCATGAAGAATGTATATGACAAAGAATATTTAATAGATTAATTTTAATAACAACGATTTTCCTTGAATCATCTGCATACCATACCATGGTACATTACAAACGCCCAATGAAGTTAATAAAACTTTTCGGGAATAAATAAAATGTTAATTACTTGGAGGATTATAGTAAGGACGGGGTCAAAATAAGAGTATAATTTAAATAGATTAAATTCACGATTTAGAGGAAAAAAGTGTAAGACACTGCACAGCACTGGATAAAGATTAAAAGCTGATAAAGCTGATAAAACCGTTTTGAAATTTAAGAAATTGTAAAAATTTACTAAGTCTACCTAAGTCTAGTCTAAGATGAAAATTAACAATAAATAAATGAATAAAAACGTATGAAAAACATTTACTGTAAAAACCTAACCTATAAATAAAACAATACGGACAATTCTTAACAAACCTGATTGTGGCTTACGTTTTTTTTTGACCGAATCGATCAAACATGTATGTCATTTGTACAATGTTCATCTTTTACACTTTACTAACACTTTGATTTGTATTTTACCATTTAATTGTCGTAGCATTTGTTCTTTCAATGAAATAAAATATACCTTTAATTGTTTCACTCGAGTCTTTTGTCTACTTTCTTTCTGGTAACCACTCAATCTCTAGTGCAATATTTACTAACTTTATTTAATATAAAGCTTCCTATTTAAATCGACCAATCACATTCGAGTATTGACATTATAGAATATGCGATATGAAATACAAGAGTTGAAACTATGCGCATTTGATAATTTTGATCGAAAAGTTCAAGTGATTGGTTAACCTTTTATGAGATTTATAAAACTTGAGAAAAATTAATGAACTTGAAATTTGATTATACAATGTAACGAGTGATTCTATCGTATTTAAACTTATATTGATTAATAAGGTTTGTAATCTTTACGAGTGTCAATATAATTTTATAAATAAGATTAAGAAACTGACAAACAGTAAAAAAAATTGTATACCTTTGTGTATAAGAGGGAAAATGAATCGACTAATTTGGGATTTGGGAAAAGAAAATGAAAAAAAACAAACAGAAGCAAAGAAAATTCATTAATAAATAAGAATTTCAATCAAATTAATTCAAGTTCTTAAATTGCAACCAATTTTGAACCAAACAATCAGTGATACAGTTGCTTTTAATTTTTGCTCTTCTCTTGTTCTAATCTGACTTTTATTTGGTTATAATATAATTGCTTGCATTATTCAATGAGTGTTTTCAAAAGAAATTCGCAATTTGAAAATAGAAGATTATATTACCATTTATAAATCTCAGGGCTAGAATGAAGATAAAAACAGTTTAATGAATTTCTTGTTGGAAATTGATTGGAAATAAAAAGCCAAACTTATAGTTGAGTTTAATTGAACCTGGGCAACGTTTAACAATGACTTTGATTTAAAAAATTTAACCTCATTTAATTTTTTTTAAATGATTAAGTGATTGAGTAACCTTTTCGTCAGATTTGTCAGATTTACATCATAATATCTGATTGATCAATGAAATGAACCAATGAAATAAATACAATATCTTTGGGAATCCTAAGACTTTGTCTGAGGATGCTAGACAAAAAGCAATTGAAATTTATTTAAAAAGAAACTCGTAAACATTTGAGTTGGAATTAAATTATTTATTTTAGATAAATGAGACATCTCCATAATATTTTCAAAAGAAGAGAATTTGTTCAAATTTGATTTTGACATACCTTTTCTCATTGAAATTGGATCAAACTTCCTATCATTTATAGATTTTGTAAATAATTGAAACAATTTGAAAACAACCGAACATCCCATATGAAATGTAATAAAAAAAACATTATTCATTCTTTTTAAATTTATATAAATAAGGCTTGTTTACTTATGAATTCCGATTATTATGCTAACTATTAAAAGTATTTTTAAAAAAATTCAAAATAACTAATTTGACCTTTTATTGGTAGCACAAATTGGTTGAGAAGATATTTTCAAGAGAAAGAATTTTTTCTCAAATTTGATTTTGAATTACATTTTCATTGAATATAACAACTACTGAAGGAATCAAATAGTAAATAAGAATGTCCTACAAATCGGATAAAAATTTAAAAAACTATAAAATTACCAATTTAGGTTTGGTCAACGAAAAAATGTTGAAGGTGAATTTGGATCTTTCGATTACTATTTACTTCCGTGGCTTTGTATTCTTGGGCAACTCATTATTACGACTGACGGACAAATAGATTAGAGTTAAATTTAAAAGATTTTTATAATGATTTTGCACGATATAGAATGAAAAGTTTTTTCATAAATATAACCTTTTTTAAAACCTAGACAAGATAAAAAACCAAAAGTTTTGTTTTCCTACCAGAGAAAAATTTAACTAACTAAATAAATAAATAAAAATCTACATAGTAAAGATTTGATTTGGGAAAAGAAAGGATAACAATATTCTTGTTGAAGGTGAAAATAATTCCTAAAAGGAAAGTTATAAACGTACAAATATATAAGAAACAAAAGAAGAATGTCGAATTAGTTCTCAATTTATAAATGATAGAATAATTGGATTGATTGACCAATAGATTTAATCAAAAGTTTTGTTTCTAATCTCAGTAAAACAAAATTGCACTTATTGCCAAACTTGAAACATTAAGATTTTAGTGTTTAATCTTTTGAGCAACTATTTTGTTCAAAGATAAATTTTGAGTAAATCAATTTGTGGTTTGTTTGAATAAAAACTTACCAAATATTGCGCTTGACAAAGTTGTAATTGTCAAGATAAACACAAGATCCTTGGATCAATTTGAAAACCGTTATATTCATATCAACTTGAAGGTTCTAGTACAATTGACCATTAAAAATAATAAAGTAGAAACAATTAAAATACAATTAACAAGAACACAGATGGTGGAGAAAGAATGATAAATCAGAAAAGGAGATAAGCACTAGCTCAATAGTTGAATCTTAATCTGAAGACCATTTCAATGTTATGCAAAAAATATTTACCTTTTCGCAATTTGCTTTTTGATTTAAACTTCGTAATTAACCACATTAGTCATAAATGAATCATTGACTATATTATTAAGATACAACTCACAAATCAATAAAACGAACATATTTGACTTCGAGAACTTCAAACTTACCCCAAGTCGGGTCATGTTATCGACCAAGTTTGCAGAACTTTTGAACCAAACCAAAGGAGGATAAGCTATTTCAATTGTTCACTAACCAGAAGAAAAACGTTCATGATAAAATGATTCTGAATGAAACACGAGTTGAACAATCTGAGAGTTTATTTGTTCTCGAATAAAATATAGTATAATGTGTGTGGTTATGTGGTTTGTTGGTATAAAACAATTTCATAATTCAACAAAATTTTAAAAAAAATCACGATCAACAGAATTGATATTCAAATTTGAATTTTAGAAATTTTACTAATTGGAAGATAAGCTTAAATGAGTTTGCATATATCGAGTGCTCTAAAGTTGAGTTTTAACATGCTTATCGAAGCCCGGAAATATTGTTTGAATCTGGATTTTGAATTGTAAGGATAGTAAATGAATGTTAAAAATTAAAAATGACTGGTTCAACTAACGCATTGAGAATAACTGGAAGTAACTGTAGTAATAATACTATTTAAACACGAATCTAATCGTGTATTTATTAAATTTAACAATTTCACATTCTCTTAGTAATTACAAATTGTTTATCAACTTATCGAAACATAAATATAACATAGTCAAAGGGAAATTTAATTTTAAATTGCAAGAATGCTAAAAAATAATTTGGTGAAAGTTTTTATACAATAATAAGAGAATCGACTGATTTATCTAATAATCATTACTAAGGAATACTAAGATATGTGCGAGAAGTTTAAGTGAAAGAGTGAGCCAACACTAAATATGGTAAAATGTTATTTTAAACAACAAGACTAACCGTTATGTTATTTTTAATTTTGCATTCCTCTTTCTCTCTAATTACTCATGAGCATAATGCACAATTCTATGATCTATTCAATGAATATTTTAAGAAGAAATTTGCAGTTTTAAAAAGAAAATTGCTTTACCATTTATAAACATATCCGAGGACAAGCTAAAAAACTTAATTAATTTATGTTGTTCTATTTCTAAAAAACTATTAAAAACATTAAAATATTTACTCAAAAGTTTTACTGACCACACGTTGGAATATCTCCATTTGTTTAAGAAACTCATAGAGCTTATAAAGTTGAACTTTTAGATATAAAAACCTAATTAAAATAATTAAAACAGAGACAATAATTTTTAAGTCCTGCAAACGACCTATACGTACAGTCGATTCAATTTGCAATTATTACCAAACTTGAAACATTAAGTCTTACAAGGATTAAGTCTATTAACTTTAGAGCAACTATTGTGTTCAACGATAAATCTTGAGTTGAAATCTATTTGCAGATTATTTGAATAAAATCTAATCGAGCTGACAAAATTGTAATTGCCATGGTAAACTTAAGTTCTTTGGATTAATTTGAGAATTTTCACTTAAAATTTTTAGGAAAGAATGATTTCAAACCTTCTGTGCAAAATTAGAAAAAAATTGTTAATCAAATAGTTTTAAATTTCATTGATTGAAAACATTACTTTAAAATAATGTTTTGGTAACTCGTTAAAAGAAGCAATTACAAATGTAAATAAAAACTCAGCAAGTTATTAATGAAATGTAATTTAACATGTTGAAGACAAAGAATTCATCGAGAACTAACGGTCACTGCTTGTAGCATCGAATAAGCAGAAGAAGGATGAAATCATTGAAACCTTTACTGAAACGAAATCGAAGACGAGTGCTCAAAACTTAAATATTTTTAAGCTTTATTGCAATTTAAAGCTTTTTCAATCTTAGATTACATACAACATCTTACAATTAAATAAACATAAAAAATAAATTGATATTATAACCTTTTAATAAAAAAAAATTGAAAATTGATTCAACAAATCATTTCCAGTTGGATCACTGGTTTCATACAAAATAACGCAAACTGGAAACCAACAGCAATACAAATACAAGCCCTGTTATATCTAAACTGAATGCAGATTAGTCAATTAAATGTTAATTGAAATACATTTTAAATTATAATTTAAATTATTATTTTTGTAGATGTAAAATGACGATTTAGTTAAACTTATCTATTTTTTAAAATTAAACCGTTTATAATTTCCAGCAACAACAACATATAACATGTGAATTTTCACTATAAACAAGGAATTAGTGCCAAGTGAACAAATTATGTTGACTTGGGATCTCGCCTTAAACATTAATCAAAGAAAATAATAAAAATATCTGTATATAAATTGCTTTACCTTTTATAATGCTTCAACTATCACAAATGCAATTGAATAGAAATTCATTTTATTAAGTAAATAATAATAACACATTTAGTAAACAAATAAACACAAACGGGTTTGGTTCGGGTCGAGCTGATATGCTCTGTTTTGCATTTGCAGTGCACTTTTAAAACCTCCAGTTGCTATTATTTATGATACTTTCGTTGGAATCTAAACTTTTTGACTTTTAAAATGGCTAACAATGACACAATCCAAAAATGTTATTTCCACTTAGTAAAAGTGACGTTGGTGCCGTTAGTTCCATTTTCCAACCTATTTTATACCCCAGTTTGACCAACGTGAGCCTCCAAGACTAAATTCCCACAATGCATCTTGTCAGGTAGCAACAGTTGTAGAACCATCGTAACTTTTTTACTCATTCCACAGTATAGGGTAAAAGTGTGGTGGATAGATTATCATTTTGTTTGTTCCATTTCAAAAATATAATCTTCCTTTGATCAAATATAAAATGCTCAAACAAATACGGAGTCATGTTTTTGATGTATTGTTACCTTTCTCTCAAGCAAACAGCCATTCCGTCAAAACACTTTTAGGCACACAAATCCGTCAAGTATTGGCGCCTTATATCCGAATAAGATTCACAATTGAAATAAATTTGAACATTTAATAAAATGAAAATTGACAAATAAAATAACAAATATAAGTTTCGTTTTGATGTTAAGTAACGAAACTATTGTTGTATTATTCGGAGTGAACCTTTTTTTAATCTCCATCCAATATTCACACAATGTCACATGATGAAAACCTTTCTATACGTATGAGCACTCTATGAATCCTGAGATTGTATCATTAGTTTATCAATAGAATGATTTTTAATGAAAATTTATTACCTGGTTCGATCGTATACGTATAAGGAGATGGACAAAAAAATTAGATTAGAAGCTTCGGTTTCTGCTTGAAGCACCGAAAAAGCAGACGATTATTCTTGGCTGAGTTTGTTAGATTGAAAACCCCTGTTATTGAATATAACATTGCAGTGATATCTTTTATTAATTATAGCAGATTTGATTTAAAAAACTTACTACCAGACATTCATCTAAGTTAAGACCACATTTATTATTTTAATTTTATTTGATTATTTTAATTTTAAAACCTTTTTTTAATCAGCCAAAACTAATTTGTTGTAATGCTTGACAAAACAAAAATTATAGTTTGATACATTTAAAAAACCCCAAGCACCTGTTGCAATATTCTGTTCACTTGTACATTATGTTATTTATTATCCAAACTGCTAAATTCAAATAGCTATCATTGAGAAATTAAATTAATTGCTTGCTGAAATAGTTTAATAAACGAAACCTTTTGTAATGAACACACTTTTTAACCCGTATAACTTAAATTTAAAATATGAAGGAAACTGTAAAGAAATACCTGTATTATCTAATAATTTGCAAATAAAATAACAATTAATGAATGAGCCATTTCAGTGAATTATACAAAATATAACTAGAAGGACTGCGAGCAGTTAAGCTGAGCGATTATTCCACAAAGTTTCAAAAAATGAAAGGTGAAATGTGAAATTGATCTCAATAAATTGAACGTGTTAATCCTTCAGAATTTCTAAAAAATAAGTTTATCCCTCTTTTTCTCTTCTCTGTTGAGATTGTCTATTTGTTGCATGCACATGTCACAGTGACCCTCCACTCGCGTAATTTATGATTTTCTCCTCTTCTCGTCGCCTCACGATAAAGTGCGAGTGAATGGGAAAGCCATATGTCTCTGCTCTGTGCACACACACTCGTGGAGAGTCGTACTGGAAGAGCGCGACGGTCATGCAAACATGTGCGCACATGTTACCAGGGTGCTCTTGAGGGTAATTAAAAGTATCACATTACAAACTACATCCACACTTCGTATACGACCAAACAAAAGAATTTAGGCATATTTGATCTATTGATAAATTATTTATATTTTTGAATGTATATTTGTGTTGTGTGTGTATTGCGATATGGATTGGCTTAATATTGTGAAATGAAAATGTGTTTTGTTTGTGCAATTTGCAGCAATCGGGGTCACACTGTGCTTCAATGCAAATAAGAAGGAAATTTTGATCAAAACATTGTCATATTGAATTCAATTGGAAACAATGAGAATAATTTTGGATAAATAGATGATCTACTTGACAAGAAAATACACATTCTTAGAATTATTTAGATATGTCACACATAGCAATGCTCAAACTATGCAATCTATGAGAGATATTTCCAGAAATGCTCTCTAATTCTGCGAACTTTATGAACTTCTACTATGAACACGAGAAAATTAGGTTGTTCAACTCAATTTTTAATTTTACAATAACAAATTTGTATTCTGAATGTTTGTGTTTGATTGTAGATTGCCAGTTAGATAAGGGTTATTCTCAAATTTTTAATGGCGGGAAATAATCTACATAGTTCAACGATTAATTTGGTGTGTCGCTCATGTCAATGTTCAATAAAATCAATTCTCTACAGCCTCTGCAAATTCGAGGTGAAAATAGCTATTTCCCATAGAGAATACATTAAAAACTGACATTACCTGGCCGGAAGTTACCTAAACAATCATGGATTTTCTCACAAAACGAACTTAGGCCCATTTATTAGTAGCTAAATCTCCCGAGGCCTCATTTGTAAAATTTAGTGAACTCGTTCTAGAAATAACCATATCCACAAAAACAGCGTGACATTTCCCCCTCTGTTACAATGCTTCCGTTTTCTCCCATTGAAAAGTCGAAACGGTTTTCTCAAGTTGATGCAGAAGTGCTTCGCTACGTTCACTCACTCACTCACGCACTCGCTATCGCTCGTGCGTTCGTTCGTTCGTTCACTTCGCTCAGCTAATAATACAATGCACAATTAATTTTGACGATTTACAAAGTGCAGATTTTAATACTTAACCTTTGAATAAAGAAGCCAAATAATATTATTATTTAAATTGATTTTGTGAAAACACTCATCAACCAAAGTCTTTCTCTTAATTTTTTATATAAAAATCTTAGAAGTATTGGCCACAGTTTTGAATCTGAGATTATTTGCTCAATTGTTGTTCAAATGTTTGGAATCTGTTTCAACAAAGTGTACAAAAAAATAAGTATAACAGCAATGTTGTATACTAGTCCTCCCCCAGCCTTGACATTTAACATTCAAGTTTCAGATTATCTGGTTCAATGTGTAAATATTCAGATTCGCCACTCGTATGAGCTTACTTGCAAGTGATGGCGCCAAACTACATAAAAAGATAAACAGAATATTGAGAATTGTTTAAAATGAAACAAAGAAAATACTTAAAGATTTCTTCAATGAAATCATTTTGAAAATTTATTGGGAAATCGTATACCGAAGCAGGAATTTTAATTTTTTAATGTTTGTGGTTTAACTCTTACTCGAATTATTATTCTACAAATTATTATAAAACTCAGTACAAAATTACTTATTTAAGAAATTACTTGTAAATTTAACAATTTTAAATATAACCTTTAATCTAACAATGAGTATCAAAAAAGAAAGTACGAACCTAATTGTGAATTAAATGGAAGAAAGACACGAGTTGTAAAATCTTATGGTTTAATAGACAAAAGAAAATAAATGAATCAAACTTAATGATTTCAAGAAGTGACTACAAAATGGCAAGAAATCTAAACAGTTGATAGCTAGAAATAACTAGAAATGTGTGAAAAGTTAAAGCATGAGAATGCACGAACATAAGATATGAGAAATTTAGAAACCAGAAACAAACAATGATTTAATCAGTTTTAATTTTCTTATAAACTTTACCAAAGAAAAAAAATATTCGGAAAGTTAAGAATAAACGTGTTTATCTTTTAAAATAATACAATTTTGTAATTCTTTCTAATTTCTAAATTAAAAAGCGCAAAACAAATTTTATTAATGAAACCAATATGTTTTGTGCTAAAAAACATTGATAGACAATTAGGATTTAGTAAAACTTTCAATAAACTAATCTAAGAAAATAAAAACAATTAAACTTTTTGAAAAATATGAAATAAGCACCAAGAAAACTTTGAATGTACGATAAACATGTAGCAATGTACTAGTTTGTGGTTACCCGCACTTGTTTATATCCACACTTACACATGAGATTCACATGGTGAATGTTGAAGTATGAAGAAACCTTTTGAAAATGCCGCAAACTATGAAAGTAATTTAATAGTTTCAAGCCACACTTTCTTGAATCATATAAACTAAAACATTAACTAAACTTAATAATTATTAATTAAGGAAAAGTGGGTGTTATAAAATAAAATTGTGATAACCTTTAACTCCCTCAAAATTCTTGGAACCTAACTTGGAAAACAAAAACCAATCCATTTAGAGCGTTACAAATTTCCCTATTTACCAGTTGTGCCAAAAATGCAGACTCGAACAACAAGTCCAGTGACATTTGTTTCGAGTAAAACAACAAATTTGACAACCACCTTGATATTCAGCCAATTCTTCGATATCATACATGACCTAGATGAGTCTCACCATCTCCATCTTCTTACTCAATCATTTCTCCTGTGATGTTTGTTTCATCGAGCTGGTGTTGAATGTTATTATTCACTTGACCTTCTTCTTCTTGATCCACCAAATTAGTTAAATTCCGATTAGACGGTTCATTTGAGGTTGTTGATGCATTTTATATATCTTGATTCTTGATCTGAAGTGATTAGCTCAAGGTTGCTTTGTGTTGGTTCACTCAACCCGACCAAAATTTCAAGAATAAAAATACACGAATAAAAAAATCTATCTATGGCTCAAACTCAATGACAAAATAAACATAACATATGAAACAAAATATGATAAAATTTAAAACTGTTGAGCTGATAGTGTTTACTTTGAGAAATGTTAATGTTTTCAATGCACAAAGAAATTAAATAGAAAATTCAATCAATTTAAATTAATAGAAGAGTAGAGTCTACGAGTTGGTTAAAAACTTGTTTGTTCGGGAAATAAAGGTTAATTTATATGTTAAAGTCTGTTACCTGTTACATAGATCTACTTGTTCTTTTATACGCCACTTGTACTCAATTTCAACTTTTGAAAACGATTTCATGGCAACTTTAACGTAGTAAATCAAATCCGACTTACTGGTTCAATACGCGACCAGTCGTTACATAGGACGTCGGTCTTGATAGTTGGTGCTTCATTTGAAATAAAATAAGGTCACATTAATAAATTTATCCTTCCATAATTAACCAAATTTAACATATATGTCTAGGATAAGATAAGATATACCTTTAATGAAGTTAACCTAAAGTTCATTGTCGTAAAAACTTTAAAACAAACGTAAAAAACAATTAAAATTTAATATATAATGGCTTGACTGTTAGTTGAGAAGACATTTTCAAAAGAAAGGATTTTGTCATTTTGTCATTCAAATGACCAAATCCTTGTTATTTTACATACTATTTGAGTGATCAATGAATCTAAAGTTCAAGTTTAGTTGTTAATCGCAATAAGACAAACCTCTAAGAAATGAAATTGAAGAAATCATAGAGTTGAAAAAACAATTAAATGATAAATGATTTCATTAAAGAATTATTTATTTGAAAATCTTTTTACCTTTTAAATGAGGACAAAGATCTTCTTACAAAAGTATGCTATAAAAAATGAATATTAAAGACTGGTCATTGTGTAAATTGTCAAAATGGCAACTTTAAAGTAATTAAACCTTTTGAATAGCCGCTTTTTAAGATCAATTATAACAAACATTATTAAAGAAGATGTATATTAAAAACATTACACTTTTACCAATAAATGTGCACATTTATCAGACAATTCAATTATACAGTAAAATATAAACCTAAAACCTTATTTGTTGCATAACAAAATTATTATATTTTATCATTAAATTTAGTTTGTTCAAGCATTATTCTCAAATTGAGTTTACCGAATTTGATTTTTAAATAAATTGTAAATATATTATACTGTAGTTTACCTTTTACAATATATTAGAAGACGAGTTAATATTATTTTTTATAAACTAAAAAACTAAAAAATGTAGAATAACTGTTTTGTACTGAAATAACTAATGACCATAATGTAATTCCTTGAATGAATTAATTATTGTTTTTCACTCAGTGTTAGATTCGAAATTTAAAAAATATTATTTTTACCATTTAGATAGCTGAAGAGTGTCACAAATACAGTGCCAGTTGTATTGAAATACATTGGATTCCATTGGATGTTATTTGTTTTGGTGTTGTATGTTTCTGCTAGTTTTGATGGCATTGGACATTCACTGGTCACCAAGAAGTCAACATCAACTGCTAAACGTAATCAAAACGACCATTCAGTGTTCAGATGTATAAGACAAAGGCATAAGTTAATCCTGCAGACGGACAGACATCCTGACAGTTGTCTTTGCACCAACGAGATGGCGTTGCGGAAATACTTATGAGAAAACCTGATATTAGCCACTCCAATTACAAAACTTTAGATTTATTAGATTCAACTTTATAAAAACAAAACCATCTACAATCCAACTTTGCGTTTAAATTTCCCTATTCACAAATGTCAGCATTGATTCCATGAGTGAGAGAAACGGAAGAACTTCAACTCAGCCAATTCAACTCAAATAACAGTGAAAACAATAGCGAAATTTTTCAAAATAGAATTATATTGACTAATATTTTGCATGTGAAATTTATATTTAAAAAATTGGAAAAAGACCATTAAACTGGTTCGATTTTTCAGGATAAAATCATCGTTTAGTTGCATTTTAAATGTTAAACCTTCTTTACACAATCATACTATTGCCTATCACAATTGTGTAAAGACAGCTTATAAGAAATTATTCTAATATTTACTTTTAAAAAACAAAAGTTGGAATTAAACAACATGTCTAAAAAAATTATTTAACATAAAAACCCATACAATTATAACACCATTAAATTTAAAGGTGACGGGATAAAGTTATCCAATGCGATAATTTACATTTGTTCGCCAAAAACATGATTCGTTGAGATAAGAGTTGATTTCAACGTTGAATTTCCACACAAAATTAGAATAAATACCAAAGTAGATTATGTCGAACGAGCCAGAGACAAATGCGAAGCATATTTAAGCCACGGATGATTGCACTAGACTAAGATTAGATAAGCTAGCAGAAAGTAATAATTTATTTAGATAGGAGAATACTAAATTTACATTAAATTAAAATAAATAGATAAAGTTTAAGTAAAATATCAAATATTTGATTTAAAATAAATATTTCATTGAGTTCACTGATGGCAATTGTTTCTTTTAAATTAAAGTTTAACCATAAGCATTAATTGAAAACATTGGAAAAATATGCGTCGTTGAAATTGTTTATCTAAACTTCTAAAAATCATTAAGTGAGTATTTGATTTGGATACAGATAGAATAACAAAATTATTGTTTTCTCTGAATTATGGAATTTTAACTGCATTTATTTACTGAACAATTCAATTGTATAGTTTATACGGGATAGTTTGTTTTACAGTAATGTGTTTGATTTAAGAGCCAGTTGGCCGGACACAAAACTTTCACTATTCTTGGTGACCACTTTTTGTAAGTAATGTGAAGTTCAACCAATTAGGACTTTTGAACTGTCGCATAGATATTGTTCGTTTTATGTCAAAATAACAATTAAAGTGGCCAAATAGGAAACAAGCTGGAAAACAGATTAACCTCTTCGTCGGGCCATTTTAAGCAAGCTGCCCAGAACGAACCACAGCACCTAGAGACCTAAAAATTTAGGAGCATACTCCCCTAGAATACCGCTACTGCGGAAAATTGTCAAAAGTTCCAATTGGATCGATATCCGGGAGCCCATTTCCGGTCTGGATTTTTTGACTGTTATTATGTTTTTGGACTATTCTAAGACTTTTGGCGCAAAAATTAATTTTTTTGGATCACCGGAAGTTGGAGTTCCGAAAATGGAACTTCCGGTTCCTGGTCGAAAATTACATTTCTGAGTTCGGAATCGGATTCTCCATCTTTTTTCATGGAGAATAGCATATCTTAAGATAAAAATCCATCAAGTCTAAGAGAAATAAATAGATTTTAAATTTTGCATAAAACAGGCGGAAATTGACTATCGGAACAATAAACATGTTATTTTTGAAAAAGCGTTTATGGTACTTAAACTTTGCCAATTTCAATGTTCTTATATGCTATCTTTCATGAAAATGCACGGAGAATCTGATTCTGAAATAAAAATTAGGTTTTGGAACGATAACCGGAAGTTGGATTCTGGAACTCCTACTTCCGGTAGATACAGAGAATTTTAATTAGCTTTATTCGATTCGCTGTATTGTATTTAGTAAGAATGACAATTTAAAACAACAAAATCCATCTACTACAATTGATATAAATAGAGCTTCAAAATAACAATATCAATGTCACTTCAGTCTGTCTACTTTCCGGCCTTGTTTATTTGACCAAAATTAGAAGTTTTTCAATTTGAGTTTATTTCTCTTAGACTTAATGGATTTTCATGTTCAGATATGCTATTCTTCGTGAAAAAGGATGGAGAATCTGATTCCGAACTCAGAAATGTAATTTTCGACCAGGAACCGGAAGTTCCATTTCGGAACTCCAACTTCCGGTGATCCAAAAAAATTAATTTTTGCGCCAAAAGTCTTAGAATAGTCCAAAAACATAAGAACAGTCAAAAAATCCAGACCGGAAATGGGCTCCCGGATATCGATCCAATTGGAACTTTTGACAATTTTCCGCAGTAGCGGTATTCTAGGGGAGTATGCTCCTAAATTTTTAGGTCTCTAGGTGCTGTGGTTCGTTCTGGGCAGCTTGCTTAAAATGGCCCGACGAAGAGGTTAAGATGCAAACAAACCCTAATTCATTGCTTATAAATGGACAATGTGAAGATAATAAAAAAGACGAATTCAAATTTTTTTCAGAATTAATAGTACAAAAACTATTTCACTCATAAAAGTGGGATTCATATGTATAATAAAAATCGTAATAACCTTTAATATATTGGTAGAGTTCAAAACTTTGGCAATCTCAACAGACGATTGTCCTTCGATGTGTTGCCCATAATCATAGAGATAAATAAATAATTATTTTAGTTGGATAAAACTATTAACATAATTTTTATATACAATCGAGAGAACTAGTTGTTAACATGGTAGTGAGTAAGGTTGAACAGAGTTAGGAACATGGAGTGACCTCACTTCGTTGATGCCCCTTTATCGAAAGTGACAGTTTGTTCATTCTTCTCTTTGGTCGTATTCGTAAAGAAATACTCAAAAGAAAGTCCTTCAACTCTCACATTAACTATCACACTGGAAGAACTAACTTTAAAAAGAATTGTATTGAAGTTAAACTTTAATTTAAAGCAAATAACCTCTCTGCAACGTTAAGCAACGAGAAAACTGTGTAATTGAGCTTTGACATGATGATTCAATACAAATAAAATTGCCCTAATATTTTCATAGTATATCAACACGGCTTTTATGAACCTTCAGAAATAAAGATTTTTCCTTTGAACGACATTACGCCACCTTCAAATTCAACCCACGAGCAATCTTATGATGAAACAAACGCCAATGGTTCCGAAACAAATTTTTGTTTAGCAAAAAAATCAAAAAATAAGTTTGACAGATAGAAGATAGAAGATCGATATGAATTGAATTTTAACAATTAAAATGCGATAACGACCCAAAATTTGAAATATCATAAAATACGATCTAGTAT
Organism: Rhizoglyphus robini; assembly: GCA_023373905.1. Lineage (NCBI taxonomy): Eukaryota > Metazoa > Arthropoda > Arachnida > Sarcoptiformes > Acaridae > Rhizoglyphus > Rhizoglyphus robini. The sequence goes on along the minus strand of JAKIJQ010000092.1, from coordinate 8,506 downwards.
ATGAACGAATTGTCATTAAAAAACTATTAAATATATAGTCGAAAATTGGAAGATCAAGAGAAAGAGGAAAAGCTTCTCTGAAATTGCGTTTTGATTAGTTTTGACTTTTTAACAATATAAATCAATTGAAAGCCCTAAAAAATATTAGTTGTGGAAAAAATTGATCAAAAGCATTTTTAAAAGCGATGACAGTATTGATGATTACCCGTATGTCGACTCGGTGTTTAAAAAGAAGAAATATATGAAAGAAATTAAAAAATTACATGAAGAAATTTTATGACAATTTTAAAATAAATTCTGATCATACATTTAATAAAAACAATATTATACCAGAAAAGAATAATTGACATGAGAAATGAACAATAATTGTTGCATTTCAACCAACTAACCTGATGTTATTTTATGAATGTCTAATACAAAAATCATTAAGATATTCTTGATAAACTCTGATTTAAAATTATTATTTTTAAAGTAATTGTTGAATTTAATGTTGATGTGATTTTTAATAAATAATTTTTGTAACCTTTATGTAAAGAAATACGTACAATAAATTTAAATTGTTTGTCTTAAAATAAAGTAACTCAACAGGACATTTTGTTTGAATATGATTTATACAGTTTTTGTTGTCGATGTTGTGACTGAATGAAGTAGAAAAAGATAAATTAATTAATGCAACTGATGATCTGTGCTGATGATGTTGCTGTTGTTCATTCGTGGATTTGGTAGATTCTCCCTACTGCAGACGGACATACTCAGAGATAGCGGTGCGAACATAACATTGGTTTGGTAGAGAGATTGTTAAGATTCATATCCATATAGACTTGCAACATCTTTTTTAAAACTAGGGGGACTGCGAGCAGTTAAGCTGAGCGATTATTTCATAAAGTTCCAAAAATTAAAAATTAAATGTGATATTGATCTCAATAAATTGAACTTGTTAATCCTGCAGATATTTTAAAAGATATTTATCCCTCTTTTCTCTTCTCTGCTAAGATTTTCTATTTATTGCATGCAATGCATGTCACAGTGACCCTCTACTCGTTTAATTTATGATTTTCTCCTCTTCTCGTCGCCTCACGATAAAGTGCGAGTGAATGGGAGAGCCATATGTCTCTGCTCTGTGCACACACACTCGTGGAGAGTCGTACTGGAGGTGCACGACTGTCTTGCAAACATGTGCGCACATGCTACGAGGGTGCTCTTGAGGGTAATTAAAAATATCAAGTTGCAAGGCTACGTTCAAGCTTCGTATTTGACCAAACACACAAATTTAGTCATATTTGATCTATTGATAAATTATTTATATTTGTGAATGTATATTTGTGTTGTGTGTGTATTGTCACATGTATTGGAATAATATTGTGAGATGAAAATGTGTTTTGTTAGTGTGATTTTCAGCAATCGGTGTCACACTGTGCTTCAATGCAAATAAGAAGGAAATTTTGATCAAAACATTGGTCATATTGAATTCAATTGGAAACAATGAGAATAATTTTTGATAAATAGATGATCTACTTGACAAGAAAATACACATTCTTAGAATTATTTCGATATGTCACACATAGCAATGCTCAAACTATGCAATCTATGGGAGACATTTCCAGAAATGCTCTCTATTTACCCGAACTTTATGAACTTCTACTATGAACACGAGAAAATTAGGTTGTTCAACTCAATTTTTAATTTTACAATAACAAATTTGATTTCTGAATGTTTGTGTTTGATTGTAGATTGCCAGTTAGATAAGGGTTATTCTCAAATTTTTAATGGCGGGAAATAATCTACATAGTTCAACGATTAATTTGGTGTGTCGCTCATGTCAATGCTCAATAAAATCAATTCTCTACAGCCTCTGCAAATTCGAGGTGAAAATAGCTATTTCCCATAGAGAATACATTAAAAACTGACATTACCTGGCCGGAAGTTACCTAAACAATCATGGATTTTCTCACAAAACGAACTTAGGCCCATTTATTAGTAGCTGAATCTCCCGAGACCTTGTTTGTAAAATTTAGTGAACTCTTTCTAGAAAAAAACTGCGTTACAAAAAATGTGACATATTCCCCCTCTGTTACAATGCTTCCGCACTTCTCCATTGAAAAGTCGAAACGGTTTTCTCAAGTTGATGCAGAAGTGCTTCGCTACGTTCACTTACTCACTCACGCACTCGCTATCGCTCGTGCGTTCGTTCGTTCGTTCACTTCGCTCAGCTAATTAAATTTCATTAAACTCATTACTCGATCCGACTTTTTTACACTGAAAATTGAGGAAAAAATAATTTTGCATTGTTTTAATAGAAAAAATTAATTTACCAGATAACGTATTCGATGATAGTAATATATAACCTGTTAAAAAGCAAACGATCACATCATGATCAATTAAAAATAGATTAAACATCACATTCAACTATCTTCAAATTTTTTTTATTATTTTAATAAAAATTGTAGGTACTACGAGGTGCTCGTATCTTTGGAAATTAACTAAACAAACCTTTGAAAGCAAATTGAAGTTTCCACGTCTTATTTGGTAAACTTTTTTTATACACATTTAAAAAAGCTTAAACTCTAAAAATATTAAAAAAGTAAAAAACTCATAAGTTTAAAACCTTTGTTATTTTCAGTCGAATGTCCAGAATTAAATTTCATGCTTTGTCAAATTGAGTTGGGTTTAAGGATAAAACTAGATAAATCAATTTATAAATTTTATTGCAAATAGTTGTACTAAAAATCATATTAAAAAGGATTAATGATTAGTAGATTGTAAGGGAGTGTGTCGCAGAAGTTGCTGTTAAACAAGACTTTTAATTGAAAACATTAAATAAAATTGAAGGCAATATTGATAAAGAATTTTATAGAGTTACACAATAAGTGATATTCACTATGTTGACTTTGTGAACGAAAAAAACATTGAATAGTTGACTTACACTGCCTTATCACAAACAATAATTTTTGTAAGAAATATTGCAATTGATTGAAAACATTGAAAAAATGTTAATCATAAGATTGTTGATCCAAAGCCATTGAAGGAGCGAGACTATTGATGCTATGTTTATCAAATAGTTTTAACCATTTTATTGACACTCTGACATTGACAGGTTAATATTTTTTTTAAAAAATAAAACAACAAAGCAAAACATTAAATCAGTTTAAGACATAAATGTAATATAATTTATGTTAATAATACGGCAAATAATATAAAAACAATTGGTGAAAGAATGAAATAAAAATTTAAATACAAAAATTCAAGAAGTTTTAAAAAACTGCGTTAAGATCTCTAAACTATCCTTAGAAATGTTGGAGAAAGAAAGTGATAAAAATATCTAAAAGGGAAAAAAGAGTGGTGCTACGGCCTAATAGGGCCAGTAATGTTGACTTGACAATGACACTGTGAATTGAAATTAATGAAATTAATGTTGATGTTGCTTCTTAAGACACAAATTGCTACATAAAAATACGATTTCTATAAGTTAAATTATCACAAGTGAAGCGTTTCTGTGTTGAGAACTAATAACAGTTATAACATATGGGTTTTTAGCGAGACGAAGTTCTAAAGAACGAAGTCGAAGACTAATAGTTTCACTCTGTCTGTCTGTCTGTCCGTTGCTTTCTTGCCAGAAGAAACTACACCACCCCTAGCAACCAAACTTGGCACACACACTTCATACCATGTGAAACGGTTACATTCCAAAAATCAGCATCCTAGGTTATCTGGTTGTGGAGATATTATCAAAAAAGATCTTTTTTCTGAACACGTTAGTATGACGTAAACAAAATATGACAACACATGGGTAGCAGCGACCAAATTATATATCTTTTACACACATTTCATAAGAGTAACGTCATATGTGAATTATTGAAAAGGGCATTTGTTTTGATTTGATTAGCTTTGAAGTTCAGTTGCTTACAATCACAATTTCAAGAGTCAAGGCTGCCGTCACTTCAATTATTTGACCACAAATGCAATTCGTGAACACATTTTTGAAGACGAACGACCTATAACCAATACAAAGACGGTCTTTATTACATTTTCTGGTTATATCTATTGTTTTTTTCTCAAAGTTGCCACAACTGCCTTGTGTATCAGCTGCAGCAAGTCTCTATCTTCATTTAAAAATGAGAAAGAAAACTTACCTCATATCTTTGGATATATCAGTTTGTAGAGAACAGAAGAAACTCAAAACATCAGGAGAGTGTTATCATCAATGCTCTAACCCAAAGCTTATGAAACTTATGATGGCATTCCAAAATGAATCATATAGGTATTCATGCACCTGATATAGCCTTGAAGATCGATACAACGGTGTTTTTTGAATGAAAATGTCGATGCACAACCGACAGTCCGTATATCATTTGTATTTTGAGGAACTCCCGTAATTATATCAACAGTACTGTAAGAAGACATTGTAATGATTGATTGACAGTGAATAGTGCTTCTTTGGAGGAACAGTTGGTCAAATTAAATTAAATTCTTTGTAAAGTTTTCAATTCGTGGTCTGTCTTGGTGGCCAAACTGCAAGATTTACCTCAAAAGGTGTCATTCTACAGTGAGGAGGTATTAGCGTTAATTCTTTAGTCAATAATTCTTAAAACACATCACTGTTTGTTTGCTTTGTTTTGCATCAGCATACACATGGTGTTGACAGTTTTATTGTTTGTTTAAATAAAGGTTGTCACACGCAGATATTTGACTTTGATTATGAAACAAACATGTTGAACATTGTACAACACTGCACACATTTTCACACTCCCACATTTGATGTACCAGCAATGTTCAAACGAGATATTCAAAATATCTTAAATTTGTGGGGTTGTAAAAGTAAGTTCATTGTATAGAAATAATACTAAACAATATTTAATCATAATCAAAACTTCGTCTCGCTACTTTACCGGCTTGCCGGAATTTTTAAAAGGGATACTAAAACTTTACAAAATTAATAAATGGATTACATCGAGGAATGTACCGAGTAGCTGCAGTAACGAGAAGTTTTGCGGACATTTATAAAGATTTCACTAACATTCCACTTAATATGTTGTAAATCATTTCAAATTTCAAGATCATAAGTAATGATCATGTATGTTCATTTGACCATTTTGTCATCATTTTATTTCTCGTTGAATGTTAAATGTTAAATTGTGAAAATGAAAATTAAAAGCCCACAAGTGAGTCTAAAAGTGAATAGTATAGTCCACTAGAGGCAAATAATAATAACAAACATTAATTAAAAAACTGAACACGAAGGTAAAAAAATCTGTAAAATTTCAATTAAAATTTTTTTCAATAATATAAGAATTTCTGTATTATTTAAAAAAATAAACCTTTAAAGTTATTTAGAAAAGTAACTAATTTTATAAAATGTCAAATAAAAAGAAATGTGCGATTTTGTATTCATAATGAGCACTTTTGCCAAACAAATTCTGATATCAACTTGATTGACATTCGCTACATGGACTATCTTGGTTTCAAGGGGTCTATGGGACAACGAATACCCGTGGCAACCTCAAATTACTCAACGTGAGGCTCGAGAGGGTCGGAATGTTTTCAATGCCGGTTCATGTCAAACTCCTCACAACTTGTCAGCGGCCTGTGTGGTAGAACATGTCCTGGATAAAATTGAAATTTTAATACTTTTTTTTATGAAACCTGTTATTAATGATGTTTATTTTTCAAACAGATTGAGAAAAATAAAAATAATGATTACTTTGCACGATATGAAATGAAAAGTTTATTCATAGTTATAACCTTTTTTAAAAACCAAAAACTCCTAATGGAATTAAAATCTAGAAACTTTTCAGTGAGCACTATGAGATTGTTTCATAAGTTTATCAATAGCATTATTATTTTTAAAATAAAAATTTACTACCTTGTTTGACCGCGTATAAGATGACGGACAAGAAAGAATTGGATGAGAAGCTTCGGTCTCTGCTTGAAGCATCGATGAAGCAGATGTGGGACGAACCTATGCGAAAGATAAGCAAGCAAAAAAACAAGATTATGAAGAAATCTTAAAGAAATCAAAAAACTTGGAAAACCAAATAGCGAGATAATGTAAAGTACAGCAAATGAAGAAACTAAACTCAACTTTACATTTGAAGCTTTCCTGTTAGATTGAACACATTATCGTGTATTTAATAATTATTGATATAAATAAAAATAAACGATCCAGTGATTCGGTTGTCTTTAATTTTGCACTCCTCTTGTTCTCTAATTAATCTTGAGCATAATGTAATTCCTTGGTTGATTCAATGAATGTTTTCAGTAGAGTTTTGTAATTTTATAAAAAATTATTTTACCATTTATAAATACGATGTCAGGAGGCAAAAAATTAAATAAATTTCAAATTGTTCAATTCCCAAAAGAACTGATTTTGAATTTTAAATGATTTTAAAAGAAAAACTCAAAAGTTTCAATGACCACATGTTTGAATATGTTATACAAGCATATGCAATTTCTTCCATACAATCGCAACAATCCTGACATTTGCAGTTGAAAGATTTATTGAAGATAAAATTGTACAGAAATAAAGTTTAAGGTGGGGAAAGTCTGAACTAAAAGAACTAATTGAGAAGATGATTCGGGACTGAGTTGAAGTTTGGGAAATGAAAGAAGAAAAACGGGGCAGGTGGTGTCGGTCCTAGTCAGGGAATGATGATTCTTGACAAGGTCCAAGTTCTAGAATTCGATCCAAGATGATCAACGAAAGAGCGAATGAGAGCACGGCACGAGAGCAACGTTGAGTTTAGTGATGATGCCACGGTAGATTTCGAAACACTATGATTCAAATGAAAGAACAAACTTAAATGAACGAGGCGCGACCTTTCGATCTACAAAGGAATTGGTTTATATAGAGATTGCGCACGTGATATCGTAACCAGGGGAGAACGTGATTGGGGCAATTAAGTTTGTGTTTGATAAAATTGACGTTGAGATTAATTGAGTATGAAAGGTCTGTGAGCTGAGTAGGGTCATGTGAATAAAAGTACAAGAGAAAAGTGTTGAACAGGATCTCATGATTTTTTTTGTCTTCATGTTTTGTGTTTTTTGTCTGATAAGTCAGGAACCAATGAAAGCTCAAGACAGTGGTGATTTCTTGTGTGATTCGACTTCTCTCAGACAAAAAGTCGTGTTACTACGCGAATTTAACCAGTTAAACCGATTAGAACCGGCTTCAATTGTGGATAACCTAACCTGCCGGCCACAAGTATCCCATCCGGGATCACTTGACAACAATTTTTCTGCTTAACCAGCACTAAACACTCTCTTTATTATCAACATTCAAATAAGCAATCATCAGCAGAGAAAGAGTTTGGTACGTGAGAAAGTTAAACTTTTCTCCTGGTTTGTTAAGGCTTGAGGCTTAACCAAGATTGTTCTATTAATGACGAAAGTTCAATTAAGTAGATTGCGGTACTACTTTTAGGAAAGATAGAGTCCTGGAACGGAAGGAAATAGAATGTTATGTAGATGATAACTGTATTCGGAATAATTCTATTATTACATCTTACGTCCTTAAGAAACTCATGCGAGATTATGGTATTCAAACATAAAAGCTGGTAAAGCAGAAACAAGATATAGAGATTTTAAAATGTAAATGAACTAATAAAGAAAAAAATAATTTCTAAGTATTAAGTAAGTAGAAGTTGTATAGAAAGTGTTGGTTTATAAATTTGAAAAATCAACAGAAAAGTTTTAATCATAATGGGAATCTCATTTGAAATTTTCTTAAACATCTCCAGAAACCAGAAACCTAAGCTTAAGTACGATAAATCTGTCATGGATCCATTGTCCTGAGTAAGAACAAATGTAATATAACCAAAGAGTATTTGGGTACCTAGATTTTAGAGGTTTAAAAATGAAAGTTGTCTTAATAAACAAATTGATTGTTGCTTCATTTTTGTATTGTACGTCAACGATTGACTATCAAAGTTTGATAGTAAAGATCCTTCATAGGGACCAAATAGTGAGGTCCCAAGTAGTCTTTTGTTTTATGACTTGATTTTTTGACTTAATTCTTTTGAAATCGTTGGAATCATAGAATATAGAATGAAATATGAATGTTCCTTCAATAAGTAGGATAAAGAAGAAAACAATAAAAGCTTCCCCAACTTGAATTGGTAAGGTGCTCATAAGTATTATTAAGTTCAATAAATTCGCATTAAAATTCTGTTGCTAGCCAGTTGAAGTATGATAAACTGATATGGAAACAGAGAGATAATAGTTCTTTCCTAGAAGAGATAGGACTTTATTTTCCATTGCAAGCTGTGAGATCAATCTTTGAGGATAATAATTGTCCTTATAACAGTAATATGGATAATAAAACACAAATAAAAACTTAATTCTTATGTGATTAAACATTTATTATTGAATCAAACCACTCTACATTTTAAAAATTTAGGAAATCCGATGAGTTTAGGCATCCTGTAACTGGAGACAGAAAGTAACATTCAACCGAAATTGAGGGGAAGTATTTAACCATGTGATCATTTCCAGTACCAAAGATCTTGTGACA